>VXBQ01013745.1:32145-48360 GCA_013400175.1 Phainopepla nitens
GGCGCCCGGGCGGGTCCAGGAGCAGCCGGGCCGCGGCCGCGGTCCCGGGAGACGGCGCTTCGCACCCCGCCCGCCCCTCCCGTCCGTGAGGGGCGCGCACCGCCTGCGCCCCGGCGGCAGGAAGGGGCCCCCACATCCCGGTCGTCAGCAAGGCGCTCAGCGGAGCCTTTGCCTAAATTCAGGGAGCAGCAGACACTGACGGCTGTAGCCTAGTTTTGTGTAATTTGATTCTAAACTCCTTTTGCCCCCACCACGCAGCTCTCCATGGAAACCCATCACTTTCCACCCCGGCCCTTGTCAGCAGAGGAATGAGTAAATGAGGAGCTGAGAAAAAAGCTTTAGCTGCACATCTAGCATCAGCATGAACTGCAAAAGCAACAGGTAAACACGTCCCTCTAAAAGTCCGATTTTATCATAACTTCTGCTGCTTTACCTACTGTTGTTGGTGTCGAAGGTGATTGCTGTACCTTAGGGGAAGGCAGAGCAATCCAGTGCGGTGAGGAAAGCCATCTGTGCCGATGAGGGGAAGTAATGAAGTTGCAAGAATTCTTTCTAGAAGTTAGTTGTGTAAAATGAAAAGCAAAACACGCAAACAAACAAAAATCACGTGTTACAGCTCCAAATAAAAAACACGTTTAGACTCCACAGAAGCCAAATGCTAGCTTTTGGTCTCTGCTCTGCTTGATAGCTGCTTGAAACGTATGTTGCATGGGTAGGTATTCTCAGCTGACTCTAAACAGTATTTTTGATTAGTTGTTTCATTATATAGGCAAAAAAGGTTATCATACACTGGTCTTTTTCTCTTTTTTTTTTTTTTTTGGCGTTTGAACCAACGAACACTAAGCAAAATCAGAGGGACTCAGTGAAAACAAGATTAATTGATTAGGAAGAGAGGAGTTTTTCAGAGCTGTAAACTGGTATTTGGCTGATAATTAGGTGACTTTAAAATGCATTTCAAGGGAAGCTTTGTTTTCCAAATAAATAACAACATATGTAGTAATTTACAATGGAATTAGTTAATAGGCCAAATCCTGCAGCCTTTTCACAGCCACAACTCTCCTTACAACTGATCAGGAAGTGCTGCAAAATGTGGTTTATAAGCTCCTGTGAAAATACTAGATACAAATTCTGATTTTATTTTTGTCAGAACAAATCAGAATGTACAGGCAAGATGCAAAAATACACAGAGAGGACCCTTATTCTGCATACAGCTACATCACGAAATACATCAATGAATAACAAGCGGGAATAAGGTAAAAAGATATGGCATGTGAATGTGCTTACTTTAAAACTGTGAATTGCTGTAACTCTTTCCAATCTGCTGAAATTTTTGGTCCATTTGGACAAAATTCTCTTCTCTTATTCACATGTATAATCTTACTAAAAAGACGAAACCACTGCTTTTTACAATAAGGTAAGGAGAATTTGGCCTTTTCAACACAAACTGCAAAAGATAAAGGCATTTTTAAAAATGCCAATTGAGAAAGACTTTAGAAAAAAAAGAACATTTCTAGTAATTCTCCACATATTAATACAGGGCAAGCTAAAATCGACATGGAGCTGCAACAAATTTCTTTAGTTCATTTTATGTTTTCTTTTTATCGTTTCAATAGTTAAAGTAAAAATATAGGGGGAAGTTCTCGATGTTTAAGTTTGGGGAAAGTGCACTATAAAACAGAGCCCCTACTGGTGTTCATTAGTTTTAACGAAGAGTCTGGTCATAGGTTAATGCTGGTAGATGATATTGTAGCCCACCACATGTTAGCTGCCGTCACTGTGAGACTAGTGCAGGGAAGCTATGTCTAAGAGAATCAGAATTAAAGGAAAAAACAAAACAATTCTTTCATACTGCAATTAGTTTGCAGAGAGAATAATATTGTATCCCTGTGTACTCTACAAAAGACTATTTTCGTAATCACAAAGCCATTCCAACTCTGCAAAACAGTTTTTACTTTACCAAAGATACGGTACAGGAGGTGTTATTGACTATGCGTTTGTAAAATTGGAAGAAATAGTATCTTCAGACTTGATACAAAGCAAAATGAGAAGAAACGTTGTTTACTCTAGTAAATTCTTAAAACTGCATTGAAATGTCAAACTCTTTCAGCATTTCAAGGTATTTGTGCAGAATCACAAATGTAAAGCATGTGTTAATTTTTAAAATATAGCAATGATTCAGACCATCTCATGACACGAGGGAAAAAATAACAGAAAATGAAGTGAAGAAAATGTCCTTATCAGTCCTTCCTGATTGGGATAAATCGGCCTAATTTTCTTGAAATCAATAGAAATTTGGCAATTTCCTTTTGTTTAGTCCTCCCTGATGCTAAATTTACAAAACTGTGCCATGACTCCCTTAAGGACTGTCAGGGCAAGGGTTCTCCCAGGCCCCACCACAGGCTGACTTTTCATTTTTTCAGTGTGCCAAGTTCATTCATGATCACTGATAACAAAACATAAACATCTCAAGCCATCTTTTAAAGATATCAGTATGACTCTTAAACTTCCACACCCCTCACCCCATGGTTTTATTTAAATCTGTGCTGCAGTTGCTGTCTTACCTTACACAGGCAAGGGCTGAATCCCTGCTTCCCCCAGACCCTCATTTCATTCACTGTCTCTTGACAGGAGTGATTTATTTCTGAGGATTAAGATAAGTATGGACAGATCATTCTATCAAATTCAAAATATCAGCTTCTAGCAATACAAACACCACTATCAGTCAGAGACTTTCGTTAGTTTGTTTTTTTCTCCTTACTTAGTCATTTAACTGTAAAAGCTTGTACAAGTTTATATACACAAAAGTGTTTTAAGATTACCTCAGCTTTGCATTATATACAAGATTTCCTCCAGTGATTGTTACCAGAAAACAACAAACCTTTAATCCTTTTCACAAGGATATTGTTATTAATTATTTTTTGCATATGCTTTATATATAACTATTGATGATACCGCTGACTTTTTAAAAATCTTTAAGTATATTTGTTTCAGATTTTTACAACTTAAGAAAATATTCTGGATGAATGGAAAAAAAATCTTTCTGTTTTGAATGGTGCTTACCATATTAAGGCCACATATCATATGTCCACTGAGATTAGAAGCAGAAACTCACATCTTCCTGTTTCTGGGGTGCTTTGCAAATATTATCTCAGTCTAAATAAACTTGTTTCAAAGAAGATTGAACAAAATATCTTCTGATGTGCAAGACACATGTGAACCAATGCTGCAAATTTTCTCCACCTAAGCGTGAATGAAAGGAAGTTTTTCCCTTTTAAAAAATGTTGTACTCACTATCTCTTCAACTGAACAGTGAGTTTCCACTGTCTGTTAGCTCAGGAACTCTGAACATTTAGTCTGTAATTCTATACTGTTACTTACATGCTCAACATGAAGGGTTTGTTTAAAAAGTGTGTATTTAAGACCACTTCAAACAACTTCTCTTTTGCAACTCTTACTACAGAGCAAATCTTACAGTTGCATCTGAACTCAGTAGTACAATCAGATGACCTGCTGAGTAAGATATGTGTCAAACTGTTGTGAGCTTAGTACCTCTACCTTTTAAAGTGCATCAACTTTAAAAGGGCAAAGTTAAACCCATAGCTGCTTAATGCCACACCACTACTTCTTATGATTCAGTTGAATTTAGTAAATTCAATTGAATTTACTAAATATAGCAGAATTTATTCCCAAGTTGTTGCCTTGTGAGTTACTTCTGAAAGTCATATTGATCAGTTGTGGATAGTATTAGCTAAAAAAATGCGGTCAACACACTATTTGCCCTCTTTATTTAGAATACTTGGCCTAGTTGCCACTTAATTACAATAGACTCTCACAGCTCTTTTATTGTATCCTTTTAATTTAGTGATTCCTTTTTCAGAGAAAAAAAAAATGCTTGGCTATTGTTTACATTTTGACAGAAAGCTGAGCCTGTGCAAAGGAGGGTGGTAGAGTACTCTACTCGAGCTGAAACCACCTTTAAGACAGCAAGAAATTCTGTGTGATCCTGAGTTCCACGCAACTTCCCAAGTTAAAGTTTTCTCTCAAAATGGAGATTCCTCAGATTTCTTAACTAAATCATCTAACAAGCAAATGTGTCACCTTATCAATTATGGGGAACAGGCTACTTCTGAATAATCAACAAATAGTTCCCAATTTTGCAACATCTTAAAAGGCCAAGGCTTCAAATTTGGAAACTGCAGTTCATCTCTTGGAGAGAAAAAAAATTTCCAAGAATCACAGAATCATTTAGGTTGAAAAAGACTTCTGAGACCTCATCAAGTCACACCTTTTCCTTTGGAGAGTGTAGAAAAGAGGCTATAGCAGAGGCTACTTATGGAGAATAATTCACATTGTTGATTAACATTGTGTGGTTCCTCTTGACAATTGCATTTTAAAATAATACAATAATGCTCTTTTAGAATGCATCTTCCAAATAAAAAAAGTTAGGACTGTAGTAAAATTTATAAATGTATATTAGCACATGGAAACATTAACTACTGAAAAAAAAGTAATCCTAGAAAATACCCTTAAAAAGGGCTTAATGGACACAAATTTTCAGAGTGGAGGGAAGTCTTTCCTCAAAATGAAGATAATAAAGCTTAATTCTTCTTCTAAACTGTCAGAATAGGTTAGAATAGGAAAGAAGCTTTTCATCACCAAAAGTGGTAGAAGTGCTGCCTATGAGAAAATTGTCTCATTTTTGGCATTGGTATTTAATGGAAAAAAAAAAAAACCAAAAAAAAAAAAAAAAACAAAAAAAAAAAAAAAAACCCCTCTTCTAATTCATATCAGAAACAAAATCAGGGAATTTGACAAGGTGACTTCATGCTCTCTCTGCCTGCATATCCCCTTACATTTAAAAGAGGTGAGGATGGCAGGCAGAAATACAAACCTTATAAGACAAGAAAATTTTTGGTAGAAACTGAAAACTTCTGTGACTGAGTACAAAACTGAGCTTTTATGATAAAACCATAATTATTTGCAGCTACATTAGTTTATTAGTAAATGTTAAGTAGATGTCTGCTATGTTTAAATTAGTAAGTTTAAATTATTTGATAAGCTAATTATCCCAGCCCTACTAGTCACCCAGTCAGTTTCAGAATTTATCCAGGTTTTATGTAGAAAAATGGACCAATCATATCAAGTGAGTTAAAAATACTTTCCATTGCTTCCATACACAGTTTAGATGCTAAGTGGAATTACCATCCTAATCTATTTACAGCAGTTTGTCTTCTGAAAAAAAATTCAAAGCCCCTATTTTTTCAGTCAAGGAAGCAGTATAACTCAGAAGCCTATAAACTTGAAAAAAGATTATAGGATTTGGAATGATAATATGAAAGACAGTGCAGGCAAATATGGTATGACATGAAATATGACTCCAAGAGATGTTTAAAAAACAGTAAATTCTAGAGTTTCAGACACTTAAACTGCAGTTTATCAGTATAGATGAATTATAATTTTTATTATGTAACAATATCTTTATTATGCTACTAACTCACACTGAGAAAAAGAAGACAACAGGGAGGAGAATGGATCCAGGATCATGAGAAGCAAGTGTAAAGGTGATTAAAAACTGATTAAGGAAATGAAGTCAAGAAAAACAAGGGAGGATACAAAGAAGATCATGGGATCCCATATCAGAAGGTATAAGTAAATCAAAGGAAGCAGTCCATGCAGCATGGTAATTTCCTTGCTTTTTTGTAAGGTGAGGCAAAAAGCCTTGCTTTCTGAAACACATCTTTCTTTCTGTGTAGGTTTAAAGAAAGAATCCAGTAACAGAGCTAAACAAAGACAATCACTGATTTCTAGATATCAGCCTTCAGCTTCTTACCTATCTGCAAGCACTGAAGATGTCATGAAACCTTAGAAATGAAATTAACTAGTCTCCCAGTCATTATTCATTTAGATGACAGTGTGAATATCCTATTTGCACTTTCCCTTGCCACGGGAGAGAAAGACTTCATTATAGCCACCAGATAAAAAGCAAACATTGTAGAAATGATTTATTTTCTCCTATCTAAAGGATTTATTCATAAGAACTGCTGTGTGGTAGCCTGCAGAACAGGCTGCCTTGCTCTTTTAGCCTCTGTAACTGGGAAACCCATTAAGACCACATGAGTTGTCAAAGCACACGGTATGTTACATACCGTATGAGTACTGTCCACAGGCACTCACTTTGAAGGCAGGCCAATGGCAAACAGTGGCACCAGGAGACCAGCTAAAATATAGAGAAATCAAGGTGACAGCACATAAAACACAAGTTGTGCAAGACCTCTGTAAAACAGGCAAAAAGCCAAGAACACATGGCTAAAGGGTTTCCAAGCTACTCTCTAGAAGTTTTTTGCTTGAACAGAGCTGGAAAAAAAAATACTGGCACCACGTGAGATGTTCTAAGTTTTGCTTAATAATTCTTAATCTCTACTTCACTCTCTCTCCTATTATGCTGAGACAGATAATAATGAAAGTGCAAAAATGGGTGTATTTAAGCAAAGTCAGGCAGTAAAAATTGACAAGCCACACAATGGTGATCGTGTCCCTGGTGAAAACCAGGAAGTGTCAGTCAACAGAGAGCTCAAAGATCTCCACTGTGGAAGAGACACCAGTTTCTATTTCCAGAGCTCCCTGAAGATTAAATGTGCTATATATCATTATTATCTAAAATAGTTACCCAGTAAAATGCTATGTATTGTCAGAGAACTTTGGGATTACTTAGAAATACTTTTTCTGAACCAGCTGATGTAAATTTGGTCCATGATTGCTCCTGAATTTTCTCCCAGTGTAAAAGCTTGTGGACCAAAGATTTTACCTCCATGCCTAAATAGCTGTGTAAGGCTAGTTCATGTCCAATATGAAGGAAACAGGTTTCCATGTATTCAAAGTAAATACAACTGTATGACACCTGAGACTGATGCTATATCACTGAAAAAAACAGAAGGAATAGTTACCTGTTAAAAAAGACTAGCAGATGTTCTGATAACAAGAAATACGTGAAATAGTTTTCGTATGAGTAGAAATATTTCTGACAGAACCTTAAAGTAATCCTTTATTACTAATCCACTTATGTTGTGCATAACCCTACTTTTAAAGGTCCTACTATCATAGCTTTTTTACAGTTTTAATTTACTCACATGACTGAAAGATACAGAAGCATATTTTCATAATAATTTTTGGTGAAAAAAGCACTTAGACACAACCTAGTGTCCATTGAAAGCTACAAAAGTTGAGTTTAAAGTTAAATCCATGATTCTGTGACCTCTCACTTCCGAGCTGGTGTCCTGATTGCAGAACCAGTTATTTTAATATTTATGCTTGTTCAGATAATATCAACCCAAGATATTGTAAATTCAGTGATTTCATAAACAAGTAAGATCATCTTCACTTTTCGTTTCCCATCTTTTGATTTTGATGTGAAGGAAAGGAGAGGAGCAGGCTCTAGAAGCATATTACTAGGGATGGCTGATTAACAAGATCAGTGTCAGTGTGACAGTTTTTCAGAGAAAAGGAAACTGGCTTTATCTTTTGCACAAACCTCTTGTACAAATTTTTCATAAATAAACTCAGAAGATGGGCTTAGAGGGAAAACAGCATGTTTTAAACCAAGCCTATCTGGCCTGTACTGCCAAAAGAAAAAAAAAAAGAATATACTTTAACACATAGCAGTTACCCGGAAGAGGTAAATACTTGCAGAATACAGATCAGAGAATGTTGGTAGGTTGTTTTTTGCTTCAGGAAACCTGTGTTTGGTATTTGCACATTGGTGCCAAAACAGCACCTCCTGTTTCATTCTAAATGTAGCAGGATTTCTTTGTACTTTACTTATCCCCTCATTCATCAGTCTGCACTTATTAGAAGAAAGTCTTCCTTTGATCTTTGGAAATAAAGACATCTCTTCTGGAAAACTATTTCAAATGCAAAAAGGAGCCAAAGGAATAACTTTTGCAAAGCAGTGAAGAAACCTGGATGTGGGCAGAGAGATGGAGGCTTTAAAATACAATCTGTGAGGTGCCAAATTCAAAGACTGGGGTCCCTTGCCTGGTTGAATGGCTACCTGCTTTGTAACCAGCTGTTCTAGTACAGAAAGCCTCTTACTAATTCAGGCTGAGGGCTGTGAGGGCAAAAACTTACACACGTAGGACTCTTCCCATTTAATCAAAATCCTAAATTCAGCTTTAAACCTTTGGTTGCTCAGAGGAAAACTGAGCAGTAAGTTTTAGCTTAGTTCTGACAAGGAAGATAAATATAGTTGCATATACTGCATTTACCCAATGATAGCTATTGCTTGTATTTCACTATATATAAAAGCATCATTGTTAGTGCCTATTTTCCACTTGATATTTATAAGAAGGTGAATCAGTTTTGATTCCTTAGTGGCTTGAGGTCATGAAGGTTAGAGGGCCTTAAGGAACATATGTAGTTTCACAAGCTAGGAGAACAATGTAGTTTATGTTATCTTTTAATATGACTTCTAGAAAAGAAGAGATGAAGGCACAGCAAAATCAAACAAGGATATAGCTTGATTGGAAGAAATTATGTGGAAACTGGCCAGATAACAAGCTCTACCTATTACTGTCCCTCCTGACCTGTGAAATGGCTGTCTCAGTAGTGGAAATGTCCCAAATGAGTAAGTTGCTCCTCCTCTTCTCCATTTTGGCTACTGAAAAAGCTAGTGAGAATTATGACTGCTTCATTCAGAAGAGGGAATTACTTAGAGGGCAAAATCTTTCCCTACTTTTAGGCACTGCAGAACATATTGCACTAAACTGTTTAGCTCTTAATCCACAGAGGGTCGGCTGCACTTGTTGAACAAGCAGACCACAAATGTGCAGTTCACATGTGGCTGACAGTGGAGTGTCATCTTGCCCACCTTAATATATGATAATTTTTCCCAACTTACTCTTCTTTTTTAAAATACTTTCCATTATACAAAATCAAGTAGCTGTTCTGATAAGAAATGTGATTCACAAATACAAGCAAAAGTGATAAACGAACGAGGAGACAACTAAAAATACAAAGAAATAAAGAAAAAAGGAAGGAAAAGAAAGGGAAAAAGAGACACATCCTTTTCCCTTTAATAGTTGCGTGTACTGCAAGGTTTCTGTGGTGACACTTTAGCTTTTACCTTGAGGGCTGCTGAAGTTGCTTTAGTAAACTACAGAAGCATAAGGCATATGCAAAAGGCATACTATTTTAAGGTATTTAGGACATTATGCCAAACTTCTGCATGTTCTCTTCTAAAGAAAAGTTTCTTTAGAGAAATTATTCTTATTTCCAAATTTCAAATGATGAATTTAAAATTCCTAACATCAATCAGTGTTATTGCATTGTTTATATTCCTAACATCTATCATGATTTGTCTAATTTAAGAATAATAATTGCTGTCGTTGTTTCTGGACAAATAGATATGCCCATCATAGAAGATCAGCATTAGATAATAAAATTCTAGGTGTCTTGGGGTTGACCTTGAAAAAAATTATCTCCTTTTGTTTTACTGAATATTCAGATATAAATTGTGTGGTTTAATAGCTCAGTGGAGACAGTTATATATTAAATGGATTGCTCATTTTCTGTTCTTCTAAGCTTCAGGTTGACATTGGTTGAAAGTCATCTTGATATCTTTTATTATCCTGTTAATTTTTGCTTGATTTTTTCCTATGTCTTCAAGAAACGAATTCATTAGATATTTATTTAATTTACTTGAATAATAAAGAAGAATAGAAAAATAAGTAAAGCAGCAAGCAAATGGGGATTGTAAGAAAACATGCTGCATCATATAAAATATATTTATTTTAATCATACAAATCATGAAGGGCATAGGTATAATGAAGATAAGTAAAGGACCCCTTTAAGAAAGCAAATGCCATCAATTGAGTGTTGCAGTCAAGTTTCCCAGTGAAATAAATCCATTTTTAATTTAGTAAAAAGTGAAAGTTCAATTAAATCTATTTTGTATAAAAGAAAATTTCGTAGAAATAATGAACTCAGTTATATTTATTTGAGACACCTTCCCAATTCATCAATTAGAAAATTCTTATGAAGCTTTTCCAATTTTATATGCAGTGAAAAGGAATGGTTTGTCTTTTTTTGTGGTAACATAGTTGTCCCTTTTAAGCACAGCTGACATGTTCACAGGAGAGTACAAGTGACTGCGTATTTCAAAGTTCTTTTTAGGTATCTTTTCAAGATAAGAGTGGTTTTTTGTTAACCTTTATGTCTGAAATGAAAATAATGCTCCTGCATAGTATAAATCTCTTTCAAAATATCTTTGATCTCCAGAATATCTAGCTTTAATTTCTGAAAAAGCATCTGTGTGAAGCAATGTGTTTTAAGAAAACAGGGAGAAAAGCAGTCCTACAACAACTTCAGAGGACAAGCTGGATAAAATGACTGAGAATAACTGAACTCTGCTAGAGGGAGCTCTGCAGCTACATATTTACTCAAGTGAACTTAAAAAGAATTTACAGTCTACCTACTGTTGTAGACAAAGCTATTAGAAACCTGGAGCTAGCAGTTTAAGCAGTAGTAATAACTAGAGCAGGCAGAGCCTGTAGGTTGTGGCATATGATGCACAGCAACCAGATTTCAACATGCCAAACAGCTAACCACAGGATCAGCCGAAACCGACTTAACAGGATGTGGTATGGTGCAAAAAGATGACCACTTAATGACCTCTTAGTAAAACAAAACAAAACAAAAAACTCCCAACAAATCAGACCACTAGCAAACCAAGGAGATCCTGGATCCTAATATTACTATGGGTCCAACCCTTGAGAATGGGACAGGGAACTTAGATGCTAAGAGCATAATTGCCCAGCAATTTCTTTGTTTGAAGTCCATCGTCAGAAGCACCCAGCTTGAGCTTCAACTACTCAACTTGTTAATAAAACAACTTTCAGCTTATTGATTCAGTGGAAATCTGGTGTTAAACCGTGTTATGGTGGCTGGCATGTGTAATTCCCATATCACTACACAGAATTATGATAAGTTAACTTGAATTTGAAATACCATCATATGTTGAATATTGTCCTGAGCACAATATCTAGGTTGCTAATGATCTGTAAAACATCAGGTTTTGCTTTGAAAATTATTTTTTCAATCAAATTAGAGTCTGCTCTTAACAGTTGTATCTTAAAATGATAGTTCTGTTATGGATTCAAGAATGCAGATAATGTTTTATAAAAAGATACAAACTTTCTTTTGTATTTTCAAGCCTAAATGTAAATAGAGAACATGCTTTCGCGGAAGAAATGCAGTGAAAATCCTGATACTGTGTTAGGCAAAACATTGTTTTTAGGGTAGAAATAGACAAAGCATATGAGCATATGAGCTCTGATAAAGTTATGATTTTTACTCATGTGCTTTAGGCTGGTGAAGAATTCAACTCCTTTTCTCATTTAGGCCCATAAATTAGAGTCAATTTGTCTTGGTGCTTTTCTTCTGTTCATTCCTCGGGAAGTCTACTTCTTATCCACTGTTCAATTTGCTGCCTCCATACAGCTGTACTGCCGCAACCTCTCGGCGTCTGCTTTGCATTAGCAGACCCTGGCTTTGCTAGCAGTCAAGGCAGCACTAAATTCTCATGTGAAGCAGCCTCACTGCGAAACCTGTGTGAGGCAAGAAAATGTTCTGACATTTTACCATGCTAAATGTTCTAGCCACTAAACTGTGCTGCTAGCAAAGCTATTTAAGGCTTGTTTCAGAGGACTGTATGCTACGCTGCAGTGCTATGCACAGAGGTGGCCCCTAAACAAAAGTACAGACTAAAAAAGTGTCTTAAGACTTTTTTTTTTCCACAAACAGAGAGAAAAAAAGAAGTTTCCTTGTTAGGGCTTTTGTTTTTAGTTTACCTCATTACTGACTACTGTCTGAATCTCCCTCCCATACATATATTACTGAGCAGAACATAGAGCTAAGTGTTAAAAATCAGAGGAAAAACCCTGACTGTTACAGTATATTAGTGACAGGCTTCAGCTTCTTATACTGTACTTACAAGTAAACTTTACTGTAAAACTTCATTGAATACAAAATATCAAATGGTTCCAGGAAGACCTTTTTCCTGTGAATAAGAGAGCATATAAGCGGTTAAAAGTAAATGAAAGGACAGCATGGTCGAATTCTTCCCCCCTTAAACATGGGAAAATAAAGATGTTCTAATTTGGAAATTATTTAAATAGAGTATTTTTGCAAAGAATTTGTTGTTAAAAATATCACAGAAAAAGATCAAAATAACCAGCTAAAACAATGGCCTCTTGAGTCTAAGCATCTTAACAGATGGTTTCTATTAAGCTTCTATTGCTTCTTCAAGAGGAACGGCTTNTTGGACTTGATGAACTATTTTGTTTAACAGGAGGCTCTTTCACCACAGTTCAGTTACTTTTCAGTGTTTTCTCATGCTTTTCTTCAACAGCACATTGGAAGGAAAATTGTTTTAAAATATTTTGTTTCCTTGGATTTTAAAAAGCACAAGTATTTAGGATGTACAAGAAGGCATCCAGCAACCCTTATGGAAACTTGTTGACGTAGAGTTTGGTCCTGATCCCAGACAAGAAAACTCTCATGACTTTAAATCCTTTGTAAGCATAAGAAATAACTATGTAATGTACTTATCTTGTATTATTTCATAGGAAATGTGTTCCAAAATGACTAAGTGATGTAAGTCAGTATTGGTACATTGTATTCCAGGACAATATACCATTTCTTCTTCTAGAATAAATACTATACAAAAGCAAAGATGAATAGAAATGTGGTGGATTTGAATATATTCAAAAGACCAGTGGGAACAAGGCAGTGAGGAAAAGAAATGTAGCACACAGAGCACTCTTTGATTTCTCCTATTTTGCTGCTATAGTCAAATTAAGAACCAAAACTAAGGCTACCTAGTATCTCTGAGTGATTCTAGGTATTAGCTGGAGTCAACTGTATATAAACTTCCGTAATTTTTACTTGAGAGTGTTCTCTGCCTCTGTATGATTTGCCATAGTTTTCAGATTCAGTATTAGGAAATCTTATGGTGAATCTCCTCAGCAGATTCTGTAGTCAAAAGCTAGAATGATGACTATCCACCTGGGCCTTTTATTGACCTGTGACATCTTGAAGTCCCGATTCTTCCAAATGGCCTTCAGTTGCTCACAGAAATGGTAGGTACTATTTTTTTTAGTAAATCTCTCTCTGTTTAATAGGAAACAAAAAACCAGAATTAATTTCTAGAAAGATGAGACCATAGACTAAAATTTTTAAATAAAGAGAGTGTCATAGTTCCACAGAGAGCACAAAATATAGTATCAAAAAAGTTATTCACCTGTTTCTCTAATGATTTTACCTCATCTAGTCTAACTTCAGGCAAGTATAATTATCTCACCAAATATCCACCAGCAAAAATATCATAGTTACTAGTAACATTATCTTTTTTGGGAATAGTTAATGATGTTCACGTGAAAGGAACTCAAACTGAATTTCATTGGCTTCTATTATTCTGGTTTTCCTAGCCTAAGGATTATGCAATCAAGAATAGAAAATAAATGTGCCAGCAGAGTGCAGGCATATTTTCATGAGCCACAGTCTGGACAGAAGTGAAATGTTTGCTGGAGGGGTCACATTCTCAGGATCTCTAGGAGAGGTTATTAAACTTATCATCATCACCAGCCTTTTGTTTTCTTGTGCATTTACATTTTCCTCTGTGTCCTTTCTGTCTCTTCCCCTCAAGGTGAAAAGGAGTGGGACTGGTCTCAGCCATGGCTTAGTTAGGCTACTGAGCAGTTTCATTTGCCCTTTGTGCTTCTCTGTAGAAACTACTCAGAACAAGCTTCCTGCTCTCCACTGCAGTGTCTATCACCAAAGGGATTACAGTAAGCATTTAAGACAGAATTCCATATTGCTCTCCTTTAATCTCTTTAGTCCATGGGCAGAGCTGCAGCCTCCAAAACATCTGGATACATTGTGGGTGTGTATTCAAGAACAAAAATAAGTTGTGTAGTTTCAGTGTGAAAGTCCAGGAACAGATACAAACTTACAGCTGTATGTGAAAGTAGAAGTGGTGGAGCAGGTGACAGTCAGAAACAATTCACTGTTTTTATGGTAGATATATGTCTGAAACAATTGAATGGGAACCTGGCATTGAATGATAACAGATAATGGATTACCCTCCAAAATATGGACAAGTACAACAGTCTGGAAGAAAGAAAAAGTATGAGAGAAAACAATAAAACAAGAAAACAATGAATCTTTGTGCTACGGATAGCTTACTTATAGGAGAGAGCTAAAAGCCCCACAATATGACATCAAAATTACTAATTAGAATCACTCAGCTGCACATGGGTGTTTCAAAAAAATATAGGGAAGGAATACGTAATGTTAAGCATAAAACCAAAAATAGCCAAAGGGTATCTTAAAAAACTATGGAAAAATCAGTGTATCATAAAAAACAATAGACTATTTGTTCTTTTGGGGACAATGCAAATTATGGAACTTATAGAAGCTGTCAAGTCTAATGGAATTTTTAAAGTTTAAACCACAGCAAAATCACAAAGGCAAACTCAAACTCAAAACTAATTTAAGAGTCTGGAAGCCATAGAACTAAAATAGAAAATTAGATTCTTATTAATAGCTAGAAGTAAAATAGCGGGTAGAATGAAAACTGTTGCTAGCCCTCTAGCAGTAAAGATTACTTCTATTTAGCCATGCAGATGGTAGACTTTTTCATTAGCTTCAGCAGCTGTGGAGCTGTGGGATCAAGCAGTGATTTTCACTATCCAAAAGCCCAGGCAATTCATGGGACAAAAACTGGGAAAAGAGTACTGATTAAAAGAGGGGAAAAAAATTTGGTTTAAAAAAAAAAAAAAAAAAGAGAGAGAGAGAAAAAATAGGAGGTCTGAACAAGTTTGGTTTTGTGCCCACATTGTGGTTCTAAACTTTTATGTACTTAGACATAAGTACAGAAGACTACTAGTGTCTTCTGATATATTTATTTATTTGCTTTTTTATATACAGTGGGTCAACTATGATCAAACCTGATCTAGCCCCTTTCCATGGCTAAAATTTTCAGAAGGCTGAGAATGGATGACTGTAAGGTCTCTTCCAACCCATACCATTCTGTGGTTCTATGACTGTGATTCTATGACACTATGATTTTATGAAACAGATTTTATATGTTGTCTCAGTGACCAATTAGTTGCATTTGTGTCCTGGAAAACCTCTGTACCCCTTCACGTGCAGGTATCATTCTTTTCATTCACTGCTATCACCTGGAAGCTAATATTGCATCATATTTCTCCCCGGTTTTCTGAAATTAAAAGCTTAGTTTTACAACAGCAAGTGGCAAGAATGGGTTGCACCTAGGTCACTCATTTTCATATACCAATATATACCTGAATTCTGACACTTACTTACAAAACTGATTCATGTAGGAGAAAGTTGGATTATTAAGTTATTTTATCTTGGAGATTCGTAATCTTGATTTTCTGTACTAAAGCTTTTTTGTGGTGCAGTGGTTTTGTTTTCTGTTTGGTGACAATGAAAGGTCATGTTTTTCAACTTCAGGTAAACAAGTGCTTAGAAATATTCAGTTTTCATTTTATCAACAGTATCAAATCTGTAGTAAGAATAATGTGTTTGTTCTTGGTCTGAGAAGAGGCATGCCAAAAAAATTTGGTTTCTTCTCAGTACAAACAGAGATTTCTAGCTGTGAGGTCCCGGGAACAATCTAGAGGCATGGCTTAATTGCATAAAAAGATATTTGCCTGAATTGCCTTTTTTTCCCTTCGATCTTAACAACTTTTTGAATTTGTACCATGAAAGTTAAAGCGAGCTCAATTTCCAGTTTTTTTCTGGACATATATTTGAAGCTTGTGTTAGATCATGTTCAATAAAAACAAGGAGACCAGGAACAATTTAAAATCCACTGAGAACATTAATATTTTCCCCCAGGCACACCCCCAAATACAATACTTCTGGTAGGTCTTAGTAAGGGACTGTGAAAGGCATCTGGACCAGACAGACATGCAAAGAAAAACAGGATCTAACTGTTCACTCCAGAGGAAGAAATAGGATCTTTACCTTTGAGTATGTAGGGAAATTTGTCTACCTGGACATTACGGGAAGTGAATATGGGAACAGGAATTAAAACAAAGAAACAGTCATTAAAGTAAAAAAAGAGAAAAATTGTAGTAATGGCTGAGGCAAGAAGACCTAATACTACAAGTGTCTAATAAATGAAAGTTGAGT
>VXBQ01013746.1:0-32206 GCA_013400175.1 Phainopepla nitens
ATATGTGTATGTGTGAACTCTACATATCTGTATAATGTAGCAAAGAGATACTTGCATCAACACATTTAAATTTTAATGCAACTGAATTTTCATTTGCCTTTTAAAAGCTTGTTTATACAAACTAAACAACTCAATCCAATCAGTGCTGCACTCAAACTGCTGTTGTTCCAAAACCACCCCCAATAAACCCAAAACCATAATCATTCTATTAGAAGACTTCTGAAGTCCCCAAATTGACTTCTATGAATAAATCATATGTGTTTTAGAATTCCTAGCACATTCAGGGGGTCTTCACTCTTTCAGCAGTCCTTTAGGAGAAATTATTTCTTTTATCTGACATTACTTTCTTCCTTTCTTCTTTTAACAGAAGGCTCACCTCAGAGAATAAAAGTATTTTCTGATTTCTTAACGGCATTTACACAACCAGTGCTACGTAGCCCTATGGCCAGCACATCTGACTTTATCCAATCCAAATGAAACCAATGTGCTTCCACTGCAATCAGCAATTTGTTATTTTCTGGTTTTATCCCAAAAGATGACCAAGAGATAACAATAATTTCTGCACCACAGGTTTTGTGTGACTGCTAGAGTTGAAATGCAAAGAGATATCCTACTGCACTCTAGGGAAAATACTCTAAATTAACAAAGCAAATAATCTGAAGAGTCTAACAAGCAATTAGGCTGAAACAATGATATCAGAAAGATCAGTCTCTTTGTAATACACTGTTGTCACTCACATGAGAATAGTAATTGTGGTATGCGGAAATACAAAACTGGAGTACAACCTCTACCCACACAGTTTTACTATAAAAAATTAATCTACACATTTTCCTAATGTTGTACAGGCAGCTAATTAATTGTAGACCACGTAACCGTCACAAGATTAACAAAATGCTTTTATGCAGGTAGTAAACACTGCTTGCTGAGAATATTATTCTCTTCAGTTAACAGTGTTTGAACTTAATAACTGCAGGAGAATTCCATTCCTCTTACAAAGAGACCAGTGACCTCACTGAATAAGCAGCTCACTGTGCCTTTCACAAAAGCTGTCAATTAGGATGAGGACCACATTGTACAATCAACAGATACAAGGACTGAAAACCCACTCACCTGATGGCAGCTGTGATAAATTACTGAAAACTTTGCTGCTGAAGCTGAGAAAACATAGGGTATTCATTTTAAAGAGAAAATAATTTCAAGGCAGTGTTTTGGATTTTTGTCTGAGTGCTGTTTTAAAGGCAAACCCTAAATAATTGTAATAGGGAATAATTTAAAAATATCAAAACACCCCTATGATGAAAAATAACAAATGAGTATTTCAACTATGTATAGATAATTATGTATTTAATTGCAGAGGAAAACACAGACCCCTGCTTAATTGAAAGATATTGTACAGCAGTGTGTAAATATATACAGAAGTCCATATTTATACATATATAATACATTTATTATTTTTGTTAAAATATTACATACACAGCTTACAGCACATAACATGCAATGACACATGTAATCATGTTTATAAAGATTATTTATATTTTTACTAGTCTTATTGCATTTTCCTTCTGCACTAGTTGTTAAGATTGCTATCTATGATACCTTAAAGCCAAAACTGGTCCAGACATTGGCTTCATGATTCATCTGAAGGATGTCATTTAGAGTGTACAGTTTCATGGTCCCATAAATTGTTTCCAAAAGAGCAAGGGAGTGCTAGAAAAGTGTTTCAGTAATCTCACTTCTATCTGGATCTAAGTAATAACAAGATAAAATAATAACCATGAACAGACAATGCAAACACAAAATAGTTCACATTTTATTGCAGTAAAGAAATTATACCAAATCTCAGAAGAAACAGGATTCACATACAGTGTCTGGCCATAAAAAACTGCATGTGCAACTCAAGAAAGTAGCATATTACAAAAAATAACTTTCTGAAAAAAACCCACTTTTCAAATGTTGTGTCTCTCTTGAAAATTGATAATCTATTTTCATGCTTAGATTTTCTACAAAGAGTGAAATAATCAAAACTAACTCTATTCTGGAGGATAATGAAGCACACCTGCAGAATTAGGCAGCAGTTAAGGCTGACAGTCTCAATTGCTTTTTTAGACATGGTTGTATCAATTCTGCCAAGAACCACTGATCTTCTTTGTGGAATGTAGCACTATAATCCTGTAAAGCTCCAACAAAGGACACTCCATGCTGACTTGCATAACTATCTTTTCAACTTTTTCACAGATCATCTCCTTTTTGCAGTGTCCCGGGTAAAGATGGTTGTTTAAAGTTGAGCTGCTGCCTGGAGGTTTCCCAGAGCTCACATATGACAACCACATACACACTACTTCTGTTGATGCATCTCTGATTTCTTGTCTAAGATGAGCACACTTGATTAACATCAGTGGACTTGATCTCATAAGATAGTAGCAATCTACATCCTGTGTAAGTTTAGAGACTCTGTAGAAGGCTGGGTGAACTCACATGATCCACTTTTCAAAGTTACAGATTTTCACATCAAATGGCACCTGCCTCTTGTCACACAGTTGTTAACTGCCTTGAACCCAGTTTTACCCTCTGAAGTTCCTAATCCACTTGACAATTTTTGACATAAGGAACAAAAAGTTTTGAACAAGTCCAAACTAAAACACATTTATTCACTTTTAAAAATCTTTTCAGTGAAGATCAAAACTTTTAAAATTTATTTTTTGGTCAGAGACTGTTAATAAACACTTATCAGAAACACTGTGTTGATATGCCACCTAGGAGAAGAGATGTAATCTAAGACCTACATCTGAGAATCTGAGAAACAGGAGGATGGGTCAACACTGTTCCATATGGAAAAAGTCTACCCAGCCACAGCCACTGCTGGGAAAGGCTCATGTGGAGCAGAGCTTGTGTTTTTGCTGCTTCTTATCCTATGAGGCATGTGGTACAGTTATGTCAAGGACAGTACCTAGAAAACAAAACACATGAAGGAATGGAGCTCTGGAGAAGGAAACTAAAGGCCCCGAGGCTTTTAGATGCAGCTGGGACAGAAGAATGATGGGAGACAGCAAAGGTCAGCTCACCTGCACTGGACAGGGCCAACAACTTGACCTAGTGAGGGAAGCTGGAGCTGTTCTAAAAAGGCAGAGGGACTCTGCGGCCATTAGGACTGAATTCTGTGGAAAAGCAAGTGAGTGTTATGGCCTTTCGTAGAGAAAGGGCTAAATTATCTTTTTATCAGCAAAAAGTGTGATGGTGAATTAAAGAAATTAATCTTAGAACTGTGAAATTACATTATTTTATTTGTACACACTAGCAACATTTATTTCAGTACGTGCCTCCACAGCACAGACACCCAGAAAAACTTTCTTCTGACTTTAAGAAGGATCATTCACATTCATAAGGAGTCAGAATGTCCTGCAGGCTCTTTAGCAGCATGCTTTTAGCCAAGAATTCCTAAACGATCCAGCTGCTCTTTCCCACTGAGGTAAAAGCAAGCGTAACAATTGTGTCCATTTGCACTGACATGAAAAAACCTGACTCAAGTGGCTCTTCAAAAGGCATTACCATCACCTAACCTTATTGCTATTAAGATTAAAAAGGAGATTCATCTTATTTTTTAAACAGCTCACAGTAAATTAAAAGATACGGAAAAAATCACAATATGAGTATTCTAGACAATTCTTTACGAACCACTCTAAACTAAGATTTTATTTCATGGAAAACTAACCAAAACAAATTCTTTTAAGTCTTTCTAATTAGACGCAGTCTTGAAAACTATCACATTCCTTGCAAGAAAAACAAGCACAATTTTCTAATTCAACAAAATTGGCTTGTCCTCTACTTACATGCAAGTACAATATTATAAATAACTTAATTAATACTTTAAAAACTCTTTCCAATGAAAGAAAATTTCTGGTTTGAGACACTGCTTCCTTGCAAAAATAACTGATCTCTAATATGAAATTAATTATCTTATCCCCAGAAATCTAGATCTCTATTCAGCTCATCTCATATTTGCAGTTCAATACATTGTCCTAGCAAAAAAGTTGGCAACTTCAAACTGTCTGGCAAAGCTGCAGTTGATGGGTCCAGTGACTGATTGGCAAACACTGGACCTCTGTGGATTGAAAATTATTTATTGCAAGTTGAACTTCATTTTTCTAAAAGACATGGAATACACGACTTAGAATTTGTATATAAAATATTCTGTATTTTTTACACTTCAGATTTGAAGTTGCTGAACATCTAATTTAGCCCCTGTGGAACATGGAAGAGTCTTTCCTTCACTGATTTGTAGTTTTGGAGGGAAAAAAAGGTAAAACATTAAAAGCTATGATTAGCATGCAGGATGAGAGAGTCATAGAAATGGAAACAAAAATATTAATCAGCACTGGAAGCAGGAGAATTTAACAGCATGTTTGAATTCAGAATTATTTACAGCAGAACTCCAAATGCTTGTATAATAGTTGCAAAAATCATCCTCTCTCACAAACTTTTCTTCATCTTTGTAATAAGGCATAGATTCAGTGGTTACACTACAAGTAAATTCTCCTTTTCATGTGTACACCAGAAGAGAGGGTGCAGCCTAGCTGTACACAACCTCAAATTCAACAAAGATCTATGTCCAATGGTAGGACAGAAGGTAATTATTTTAGCCCAAAGATTCTGCTCAGTATGTTTTCTTAAATTTAGACAGACCACGTTCTATCTATGATTTCTAGAAAGAACAGTGAGAGTTAATGGCACCAAACAGGATTTGTTTTGAAAAGAAGACAAAATATTCTAGATGTGCACTCAAGACTTACAGATCTCCAGAAACCTTCATTTACTGTTAGGACAGTAAAATGTTCTGTCATCAGAAGTTAAAAGACTATTTGGAAAAAAAAAAATAGCTTTCTTCTTTTCTTTGGGTTTACCCCCATGACTGATGCAAATGCAAGCCTAGGAAAATTGAACTACTGCTTGACTTGCATCTATTGCTGAGGGAAAAAATACAAAAAAGAACTGGTAAAAGACAAATACTAAGTTGCATACAGGAAGCTTTAATTAACAAAGATAAGAAGTGAAAAGAATATGAAATATCTGTAAGTTAATTCCCTGTCTCAAACTATTTTTGCACATGTGTAGCTCCAAGACTGCTAAGACTCAGACCTTTTCAGCGTGGCATTACACAAACACCAAGTGTTGTACAAACACATGCACCACACAGTAACAGCATAAGAATTTGTACCAATTTTTCTGACTTTATTTGTCCACCTGAGAATAAATGAGTAACTTTTGCAAGCAAAAAAGCAGTATCATAATTTAAGCTTCAGCATAAGTGTGGAAACACATTTTTATATATTAAACACTTGTGCACTACTAATCAACATTATTATACAATTGCTTTCTGTTCCTAGCCTGGATAATTACTAAAGTGTAAGAACCACAGGCAAAGAGATGCAAAAAGGCATGTTGGTTTAGGCTTTTCATTCAGAATTCCTTCAGTAAGGAAACATGTCTTCATTCCAATTCCAATGAAGTGTCACAAAAATCAAGTTTTCAGCTTAAATAGGGAAAGATACATTTCATTTACATATGTGCACTTATTCCCATACTTCAAATTAAACAGGATAACAGCAAAAGAACTTTGAGAAGTTTCTTCTTCTTATACACTGTCCTTTCTTGAATGTGAACTCTGTTTCACTGGACCTTCCTGCTTTGAACAGAAATTGTCCCAATACGCAGAATCCTCAGGTGTGACTGGAATACCCGATGCAACTAAATCTTCAAAAGTCAATAATGTAAATTGTGGTTGGTTAGGCTCCATGGAATGGACCTAAAGAAAACTCATATTAGCATAACATGAATCAATAAAAATCAATTTTCTTCCTGTAAAATTCTCTGTCACATTTAAACAACACATTGCTTACTGAAGAAGAAAGAAAACATTCTACATTTGAGACTGATGTCACTTCCCCTCATTTAGGCTATGTAGTAAATATTAGAATCATGTAACAGGTCACACAGAAAAACTGAGTTTTTCGTTGATACACAGTTCACAAAACTGATGGAACAAGGGCTATAGAATGCTGCAAGTATGACCGCATGACTTTAAGTCCAGTAAAAAAGACCACTATCAAACAAATTGCACTTCATTCTTCCACAGATATGATTATTTGGGGCAATTGTGTGAGGATTTATTCCACTCGGTGTGCCTGTATGTACTCTTTTTAATACCATTAGTCATTGACATTTTGCATGCTTCTTTCAGACTCAAATGCTACTTAAAAACTAAAGTGGTAACAATCAACCTACAATTCCCCATATTAAATTAAATTAAAAGTGGACTGAGATATTAGAGATGACAGTGTCAAGGTCTCCATGTTAGTTTCATCACTTAAAAAAAAAAAAAATCACATTTCAAACAAGAAAAATATTTGGATTGTTTTTTTTTTAGAGCACACTACCGTGCAGCCTGCTGTATACCGTCTCCAAATGTAATTGTTTCCAGACAGCAGGGCAGATAGTACAGCTTGCATGAATCAAACATAAATACAGCTGATTCTTCTAAATGGGCATTTGTTCAAGTGACATATTCTTAATGTTTAATATTTAATAAAATTCAGTAGGGCTCATCTGCAATGGTGTTACTAAGCACATCAGAGAAATTGACTCATTTTTGTGAGCCTGTCAGGGTCTCTCTGAGTGGCAGTACAACCCTCTGGTGCATCAGCCACTCCTCCCTGTTTAGTGTCACCAGCAAACCAGCTGAGAGTGCACTGCACCAACATCCAGTTCATTGATGAAGCTGTTATACAGGACTGGACCCAGTACTGGCCCCTGGGGCACAGCACTTGTAACTGGCCTTCAAACAGACTTTGCAGCACTATCACCACACCCTGGGCCCAAACTTTAAGCCAGTTTCCAACACACCTCACTGTCTGTTTACCCAGTACTCAGCATTTTTCTAGGAGGATCTTATGAGAGACAGTGCCATAGACAGAAGGTACTGAAATACAGGAGACAATTACCTACTGCTCTAACCTCATCTACCAGGCCAGCCATTTCATTGCAGAAATTTACCAAGTTGGTCAAGCATGACTTTCTCTAGGCAAACCTATGCTGACTAGTCCTGACGATTTCTTTGTCCTTGCTGTGCCTGGAAATGGTGTTCAGAATTAGCTGTTCTGCCGCCTTTCCAGCAATTACAGTGAAGCTGTCAGGCCTGTAATTGCCTGGGTCCCATTTCTTCCATGTTTTCTTCCTGTCTTTGGGAACTTCTCCCAGTCCCCATCATCAACCAAACATTATTGAGAGGGGCATTGCAATGTCAGCTGTATCCCATAAATTTTCACTGACTTAACACCCATCCAGTTTGCTAATGCATTCCCTGATCTAATCCTCTTCCTCCAAGGGTACATCTTCCTTGCTCCTTCCTCTTTTATCCTTAGAACCTGGGATTCCTGACAGCCAGCCTTGCCAATAAATACTGATGCAAAGGTGCCATTCAGCACCTCAGCCTCTTTCAGCATTTGTCTTGTTGAGCAAAACCCTTCCCTTTGGCTTCTTTGCACTTAAAGAAGTGCTTCTTGTTGCTTTGAACACCCCTGGTCAGTTAAATTCTATTTGGGCTTTAGTTTTTCTGACTCCATCCCTGGATGCTCAGATAGTATTTCTGTATTCTTCTCATGTTACCCATTCTTGCTCCCATCCTCTGTATGCTTCCCTTTACATGGCCAAGCTTGGCTAAGAGCTCCCTGTTCATCGTTGCAGACCTTCTGGCCTTTTTGCATGACTTCATATGCAGTGAGATGGAATTCTCTTGAGAGTGGAGGAGATGATCCTTGAAAGTTAAGCAGCTTTCTTGGGCTCAGCTTTCCTCTGAGGCCTTATCCCACATGACCCCTCTTTGCCTTTGAGGAGGAGAAAGTTTGCTCTCCTCATGTTAAGGGCTGTGAGTCCTCAGTGCCCCAGGATCCTGAACTCCACCATCTCGTGCTCCTGGAACCCTGCAGCCTGAGATCTCTAACTCATGTTTATTCCTCATCCTGAGTGCACTGGCGTACAGGCACTTCAGAGGCACTCCAGCACACTGACTTCCAGGAGAAGATTTGAGGAATTTGTTCATAATTGTGCCTTGTAGACCCTTCCTTGCTTACATCGCAGTACTGGAGGTGACTCAGTCCAAGGTCAATTTTGAGGATTTTGTTACCCCTTTATGTCACATTGATGAGGGCAGGTCAGTAAATAGGCAAAAAGCAAAAATTCTCCATTTCAGTATTTGAGAAGAAGGCTACTATTAGGAATAAACACAGAGACAACAAAATGGTTTGTGCTTGTTGTAACAACACAGAAGAACTCTGAGCTGCCTCGCACTTTATGTCCTTACACAAGTGACACGGTATTGAGACATTTCTGTTCATCTGACATCTTGGAGATGAGGTAAAGTTGCAGGAATGGTGCCTAGAGCCATGCAAGTGACATTACAGATGCAGACCAACTATGAACCAAGCCTCGGAGCTAAGTACTTGTTAACAGATGGAGTTTGAACTTCAGCATGTGTTTGTCTGAAGGAAGTGTGTCCTGACTGAATGCATCACAACTCTTGTCAAGTATAGCGAAATAGAGACAGAAGACACTTTATATCCTACACAGGATTTATAAAGAATTTTAAACTCAGCCATCTTTTATTGAGACTAGCCTCACATAAATGTCGAGATCTAGGTTAAGAGCACAGATAAACGTTCTGTTTCCTCAAGCATATAGCGGTCACTAGCATCTTGACACTAGAGATTTTTAATTACAGTACATTGACATAACAATTGGTCTTTCCTGGGAATTGTAGGTACATGCTATCATTTTGTGAAGAAAGCTGAAAATAGATGTTCTGCAAGCAGGTCAATTACTCCTGTAATTGCAGAGAGGGAACAGACACAAACACTGACATCCTGAAACAATTAGATAACATTTACACACATGTTAAACTGGAATGAACAACTTTTTCTTTCAACACATCCAGCAATAAAGAGAATCCTGTTTATGGTTCTTTTACAAAGAGAGAAGGCAACTTTCATTTCCTCCATGTTCCTTTTAGCAAGAGGCCTAAAAAGGCACAGTGCAACAGTACATAATTTTCACTTTATTTCCTTACTGGGGAGTCGCAGAATCTCTCTTGTTCTGCTTAAAATGATCTTTCTTCTTCGTAAATGACTGAAATAATGAAATTTAGGTCATCATAAATTTAGTCAGTGGACAAGTAAGCCTTTGAGACACCTCTTGATTCAAAGACTTTTCATCATAACCTTCGATATCATGACTGTTCTCTCCATGATACATTTAAGGTAAGTGACCATGATGGTGAAGGTCAATACTTAAAAATCCTGGATTCCTGCAGAATACTTAGGTAATTGTCTTTCAAAATAGTAGCCACCTTTTCACCTCAGACTTAGAGTTATCAGTATTCCTGTCAGAGGGATGATGTGCAACCCCACCAGGAACTTAAGTATGTCCTGCCAAAAAGAATGCACATAATTTTTAAAAAAATATGTGTCCACTGATTTATCTCAGTAAATTCTCAAAGGGAATTTAATACCTCTTTTTCTCCATCTAACCAAGACTAAATAAAAGGTCTGCCTCCCTTTATTATCCATGAACATACACTTTGTTACCATGATAGATAGTGTGCATTAGCACTTTCATGCTATTATCCATTCCTATACTAATTTTCTTTTTTTTCCTAGTTCCTGGTAGAATCTTTGTACCTACATAACAGAAAACAACTAACCAATTTTCTTGTGAGCAGCTAGAACACCAGAGGAAAATCTGGCAATTTGTCACACTCTCATTTGCTGACTCTCTAGCTGTTTTGGCTAGAACTTGCCAGTCTGCCTGTCCCTTGAATTTGACTTTCATTGCTATTTTCACAACTGAGGTCTTTTTTAAATTACACAGAAAATCATGAAAAGCTTTTAAGTAGCTTTTCTCTTTTTCTCAATAAAGACACCACATGGAATGAGGACTAACCCTGCTGTTCTTCCCATCTGTTGGTTGTTGTTGCTTTTCTCAAGGGTTATCTTGTCATAATGGTGTTTGAGTGATGGATCTGCTCTGGGATACATGCACTGACAGTCCCCCACCAAAATCAACTTGGTGAGGTGTCATACAAGTTTAGCAGTCCAGATTGTTCACTGTTTCCATTTCCCTCTGTGAAAACCATCTTTCCCACATGAGAACTAGCAGGCTGTGACAAAAATCACTTAATCTTCTCTTGAATGAACACACTGACTACATGCATTACAGACTTGACATTATCTGTTGCTGTCCTCTGGAACTATTTCTCCTTCACAGACTTTTCCTGAAACAGGCACAACAAAACTAGAGGAAACACTTCAGTAATACTGCTTGGTTCTAGTTAATACTGTGCCTAAGATAAGCCTTATTCTTGGCCCTGTATATGAGATGACACACTTTTAGCTACAGCATAAGTTTACACTCAAGTGATCACCAAGACAAGAAACTACTCCACAATTCCTTACATCAGAATCCTTCTGCACAAATCCCTCCTGTTTCCCAAGCGCCACTGCAACATGATGATGGTCATCCAAGCGGGTTTCCTAGTAAAAATGAAAAATGGCAATATAAATGCATTTTCTTTACTCTGTTTCCAGGATATAGACTATTTATAAGTGTTTAGAGTATGGTTCAGAACAACAGCACATTTTATCATAATTTAAAATACTTTAAAATAGTGACATTTAAAAAGCAATCCAACTTTATAGCAGTTTTGTTGGAGATCTCAGTGATGCAGGCACATTAAAATGTTCACAGGGCTCAGGACAGATTACTAAAGGTTACTATCACCTTATCCATTTGTAGATATTTGTATTCAAGTTTGTGACCTGAGTATCCCTTCTAAGTCCCAAACCATATAACTCATCTTAGCTATCCTTTTCCAGTGAGAGGAACTGTGAACTTCTAGAAGATATTCTGAAAAACAATGACGTAGTGTAAACTTAAATCAATGACTCTCTCTCGGCCTCAGACAGCATGTAAGAGCACAACTTTAAATTCCTGACAGTCTGAATACTGCTATGTGTAAATATGAATCAGTATTTTTAGATGTATAACTATATATTTAGTAATACAGTTTTTACCTATTTAATAGCTTGGTTTGAAAGTGTTTACTCCTAGAAAGGCTAAAAATTTATCCTGAACAATTTCAAGAAAAAGAAGCCCAAAGACTTTTACTGTTTCTGAATAATGCTTATTCCATTGTCAATCCATAATTCCATTGACTTTTAAAAAATATACATATTTAAGGAGAGGAAATAAGATTTTCCCTGCGTCTTTATTCAGAAGTTTTCATTTAATTTCTGCACACTTTCTAAAGCACAAATCAAGAATAAGAATTTTACCTAGGAAAGTGAACCATTTCAATATTGCTATTTCCTTGGGAAATATTCTTACTGCACTATATTAACAAAGCACTGTGACATCCTCCTATTTCATGACAGGTTGTTGGCTGCCTCATTTTTCTCCCCTTTTAATCTAAGCAAAACGTCTTTTAGAGCAATGGCGACAGTGTGCATGAGGCTTTTCTACAGTTCATCTACTATACAGAATCTTCAAAGGCTTCAGTTGCCAGGATACCATTTCTGTGATTCCAAAACAGTTCTGTAGAGATATATATTATATATATATATACACATGTACATATACACATACACATAAAGGTGCCAAGCTGCTCAGCTCAAATCTACTCAGCCCAGCCCAGCCAAGGCAGCAGCTGCTCCAGCCATGTGCAGCACCAGTACAAATGTAAAGTTGGGGAATGTTTCTGGCAAATGTGGGTGCCTTGGCTGAGAGGTGCTGGTGAGGAAACAGAACTGTGCCTTTACTTTGATCTCTTCAGCACCAAAACTGTCCATTTGACAGCTTTAGCAGTGAACTTTAGAACCCTCACCTACCTAAAAAAAAACCCTCAAGCTCATGTTGTCATACCTTTCTGCAAAGTGCTAGTAGAGAAAATGAATATTTTAATTCTGTCTAGATTAAGAAAAACATTTAATATAAGAAACACTAACAAACCTACAGCATAAGCAGTACTTTTACATGACTGTAAGAACTATAAATGTACTTCCTATTGGGTATTTTACTGGGTTTTCCACTCTTTTACTAGGATACAAAACCGAAAGTAAGTCAAGTACCAAGAATGTTATCTCAGAGGTAACCACTTGTGCTCAGTGTGCACATTTCTGTAACTTCCTCAAAAGTAAAAAAGACTAGGAATATTAATTAGATGCTTGATCAGGTGTTGCTAAATTATTTCTATAGTTCTGGGGTGGCAGTGTTTTGTGTTTTTCTAGACAGAAAAATTACTATATCCTCTTTCTAATCACTTCATTTTCTGCCCTTCTTTCATTTTTTTTGCATGTCCAAGAGGTCAAAGATCAGAACAGAGGGCACAATACAGCACATTCAGCAGCGGCTTACACCTGTAATCAGAAGTCTGCAGACAACTTTAAGCACAGAATTTTCTTTTTGTGAAGTCAACTTATATTACTTCTTGTTTGTTCAACTAAAAACATATTATAGATAGTATTTTACATATTCTTAGCAAAATAATGTGGGTTTTTTTTGTTTTTTTTTTTTTTTTTTCAGTTCAAAGCTGCATTTAACAGGCAGTGACTGTTTAGACAGGCCTTCCCTGTAGAGACCCTGCCCAAAGAAGAGTGAATGAAAAAGGTTCCATTTAATTTATTTCATGTATCCTCTATGGTCACAAGAGAGTTTTCAGCATCTTACAATAAAACTAACTATGCCCTTCTTCTATCTTTGCTGTTTCAGAGCAATGTAAATCCAAATGAAATACAAAAAGGAACATCTTTCCAGGCCTTTACTAGTGGCCAGCAAAAATCTTAAGCAATGGAATTAATGAAACATACTGAAACTATAAAAACAGTGGATCAGCTTGCTTCCCTGGAGATATTGCTATACCAGCTTATAAAATTAGTCTCTTAAATGGAAATAGATAATTAAACAAAAAGCGGACAATCATATAGAACTCCTTCAGGGTAAAGAGTTTGTTTAGCTAAGATTCCTCTCTATAAATCAGAAAACATATAATGGATCAAGATTTGTTTTTGTCTACACAGAACAAAAGTGTTACTAGAGCACACAGAGATTTACAATGACCTCATTTCAAAGACTCAGCAGAATGATGTGTCTGGAATTCAAATCATTATGAGTTCACTGAACAACAGACAGCTTATGATGAATCTGTACCTTCCCAGCCAGAAGAACTGACTGATGAGTGAATCCAGTTGGATTAGCTAGTCTTAGAAATAAAAGTTTCTATTCATATTTATTTCTGACAATGCAACAGGATTAATTTCTCTTACTGAGGGTGAAAGATGCCAACGACAGCTGCATACCAGCAATTACTAAATACGTTTCAAATTGACCGAGGTAATCTCTCTTTGAAATTCATGTTCTGGAAGTAATCTATCTGCATATAAACAAACCAAGCAAATATCTGTTGTGAAAAAATGCATAAGTTATTTGTGCAACAGCAGTCCAGCCAGGTGATTCTTAATCCCAGAGTAAAGTTTAGGATGAATCATGCGCTTCCTATATAAGGTAATTATATCTAAAGTTGAGGTAGGTATGAAAACAGAAATATCTTACGTCTCATTTAAGATGATTCTTTAATATCAATTCCAGTAAGTGCTATCCAGTTATTCTTCCTGATCAATTTTTCACAACTGGGACCAATAAGGAAAGGGTCACAAATACATTTAACATATTGCAAGTCACTAACTAGGAATTTATTTTCCAGAATCTCAAAGAATGGCTTACATTGGAAGGGATCTCAAAGATCATCTTATTCCAACCCCCCTGCCTTGGACAGGGACACGTTCCACTAGACCAGGCTGCTCAGGGCCCCATCCAGTCTGCCCTTACCCACTTCCAGGGATGGGACATCCACAAGTCCTCTGGGAAACATGTTCCTGTGCCAATATAGTTCCAGTGCCAATGTATTTTTCCATATATACAATCTGCTACAAATCTATCTATCTTCTAAACTTACACTGATCTCTTTAAATGATAGAACTTGTCGTAATTGTTTTCAATCAATTTTTTTTTTTACTAGAATTAACTACTACTTCATACTTGTTTTAGTAGTAGGCACCTCATACACAGTAGGCAGCCCATACTACACAGCCTCCTCACTGGCAGGGCACTATGAGAAACTGGAGTCCTTGACTTTGCTTCAGTGTGTTAACAGCACTATTCTCATCCTAAATTCAAAACACAGCACTATGCCAGCTACTAAAAAGAAAATTAACTGTACCAGAGATGAAACTAGGACAATTTTCCAACTTTATTTTCTTCAAAGGAAGTAAATGGAGCATATAGAATAACACATAATATTAATCATCACCATCGTCATAATGATTCCATCCTAAATCAACACCCTGACAAAATACTGTTATCATTCTTCACAGGGCTAGCTGTCTTTTAGTTATTACTAAACGAAGTCACCTTTTTAAAATGAGGAAAATGTGTAATGTCTATATGAATAAAGCATATTCAACACATAGAGCAGACACATCTTAAAATTGAATTGATGCTTTTAAATGAAGCTTTTTTTTCCTCCAACTCCTTCCAAAACAGCTGAAGGGAATCTGTGCAGCAATCTCTAGAGTAATATATGAAAACAAGACCCTCAAGCTAAATCCTTCCATCAAGATCAAACAAGAAGAGGCTGTTTCTGATCAATTGCCTTCCATCCAAGTCAACAAACATGGGGAGTGAATGAGGGCAAAGAGTTCAAGCAAAACCAAACCCTTGGTAAAAGGACTACAAACAGTCAACTACACATCTACAATTAACAAAGTAGTTAATTTGGTATTTACAATGAAATAAGAGAACCCTTTTTGCATTGTTCATAGAAAATTCAATCTTCAATTTGAATTAGCTTTGCTCTGACTGTGAACAGTTACAGGGTGTTTAAATAGTGTCAACTTTGATTTGCTCTGATTCATTAGTATTTCTCTTGACCTTTTAGTCATGACAAGTATAAGGTGGGGGATCTTTTCCTGGTCTTTATGAATTTAAAGTTATCTTTTTTGTTACACGGTACTTTCTGAAGGAGAATTCAGAATATTTTGTGTCATTTAAATGGATAAAATCCCCTTTATTTCTCCCTTTCATTTTTAGCAAATTAGGTTCTCTTTACAAATGAAATGAATCAATCAAAAATATGTGATAATTGGATTTTAAACAGTCTTGCTGTCTTTGATCACTTCCTTTCACTAAGATATAGGCAGTTCTGAAAGGTAGAAGTGAGGTCATTATATTTTTTTTATTTGATAGAGAAGGCTCCCTCAAGTAAACTTGGCACAACAGGGAATGTAAGGAAAAGATTGTATCAGTAACATGTAGTCTTACAGGTGGCTTAATGTCTGTTCTTGGGTGACTCTTTTAGATTTTTCAAAATTAGTGTTTCCAACTAAAAAAGTTATTTCAAAAATCTGATGAGACAAAAAAAAAAAAAAAGAGTTTCTAAGTAAGAAAATGGACACAAAATTAAAAGAAACTTGGGAAGAGAAAAAAGTAAAGCCATGCTTAATCTTAGGCTTGAAGGAAACTTGATATTAAGCCTTTTCTTTGAAATACAAGAATCTGCCTTATTACAATGCTGCACTCTTGAGAAGCAGGAAGGCAAGCAGGGAAGTGGAGATATTTCTCAGACAAAAACTGCATTAAAATTCTAGCAGTAATTACTAAGTAATAAGGAAAATTCAAAGAATTAGAAAGCATTTAAGTATTACAGGGAGCTATCTGCATCATCATCTTCAGGCTATTTCTGTCAATCAACCACAGGCATGTCAAAGACCAAAATCAGGAGTTCCAGAATTCAATGAAGACAGGCAGATATTCCCTTGGCCATGGCACAGTGCAGTAATACAGAAAGCATTCTGGTACAAGACGTGTCACAGGCTTTCCCAATAAGTTCCTCTGCCAGTGTAATTCCAACCAGTGAATTTCATGAGATACTGATATTGCTATATTATACAGGAATTGAGTAAGAGGACTGATTTAGTAGTATGCATAGACTTGTAACATAAAACCAAAAGTGGATAGGAATGCTGAAGGAAGGAATGAACTGTGAAGAAAGAAGCTTATACTCTGAAGTTAAACATTACTGGAACGTTCATTCTTTCATACCACATGCACAGAGTACATGTTTGTACACTAAAGAAAATAAGCATACAGCAGAAATTTGTCATTTAGACAGCTCTATTGGAACAGCTGTTTCTTACCAAATCTGAAAGGATAGACATTTTAGTGATAAGCTCCAGTAACTCTGAAGAAGGAAAACAAAAGCTCAAACCCTAAGACTCAGTTAGACTATTGAGACCAATAATTTTAGACCAACTGATGAAGAACTTTAAAATCTAAGACCGGTTCAAGAAATCAGGCCTGAATATATTTCTGTGCACTTCCTGCATACCTTAGGATGATGATCTCAGAGTGCAGTCAAAGGAAAAATATATTCCAGGCAAAGGAAAAATTAAAAGACATTATAACAAATCCATCTGTGGGGTGTCCTTGCAATCATAAAAATAAACCTTTTAAATGCTGCAGATTCATATCCCAAGCTTTGATTAATATAAGCTTAATGGGGTTATAGAGAATAAGGGTGTGAAGTTGCAATTAAGAAAAAAAAAATCAAACATGCAATACAACCATAAGGAGTTGAGACTGCTTATCACTAGTGAAAACACGTTCATTACCTCAAATGTCCACTCCTCTTCTTTTTCTCCATCCAGAAGCATTTTTGTCTCCTTATACACCTTCCCTATTTCCAGTTGCAATGGAGACACATTGAATTCAATTCTTTGCAAGTTAAAGCCAATTCCAACTCCAATGGCCTTTAAGAAGCTTTCTTTTAAGGCCTAAAAGATACAAAGTATTTTATTTATACTGGCTATAAACTGTTTTTTAAACTGCTATTTACTGTTCTATAAACATTACTTCTGAGCACACATGGCAGAAAAAATAAATGTAATATGTATATAATAAATGTATACTACTGTAAATGTGAGGGCAGACTGATGAAATTATCAAGAAAAAAAGTTACCAGCATAGTTTATACCCAGCCTAACCTGCTGCATTAAAATAAATATGCAACTCAAATTACTCAGTGGCACATACAGATATGAATGCTTTACCTTGTTCTGGCTACGTGTTTAAAACTATTAATAAATCCCATTGGAAATGTGAGCTGTACCACGGTTCTCAAAGTTATTCTGATATTAAAATAATCACTGAAGTATACAGTCCAAGAATGCCTTCACATGAAATGGTATCAGCACCAGGGGAGTTTAGACTGGATAATGGGAGAAACTTCTTCATCAAATGGCTTTTCAAGCACTGGAACATGCTGCCCAGGGAAGTGGTTGAGTCACCCTGAAATTCTTTAAAATATAGGTAGAGGTGGTGCTTAGGGACGTAGTTTAGTGGTGGATTTGACTGATCTTAGATGTCTTTTCCAACCTAAACCATTCTATGATTCTATGCAAATACAAAAAGATTACGTTTTTACTATAATGAAAATAATAAATTGTATCAGAAAAGAATGTGAACATTTGCAGACTTTAAACAGAAAAAGAAGTATTACCCAGTGCCGATAAAACATATCCAGCTGCATCCATTCATTACTCATGGACTTGATTACATCCCACTCCGCTTCAGTAAACTGTCGCTTCATTATGTGAAAGAAATTTGGAATTGAGCTACTACCTATAAATCAGACAGAGATATTTACAGAAGTTTTAACAGAGTAGTAATAATAAGCAAATGAATTACCTCATATTATTGCTCTAGAAAAAAACTCGTAAGAAAAGAAATTTATGAACCAACTCTGCTCCACAATTTCAATTTATACAGCCTCAAAGCAGTGAGCTGATGATTGTTCAGGACGCAGTATTTCCAGCATTCTCTAAAAGGCAAAGTATTTAACCAAAGATGCTTTTATGTCAACACAAAAAAATTATATTCAACTACAAAAGTAGCACACACAGTTTCTGGCATCTGACAGCTTGATCTAGTAACATTTTATAAAACAGCATGCTGTCTGTCAAAATTTATCAAGCTATTCTGCCTCCCACCCTTGGATGCTGGGATACAAAAGAAACACTTTAAGCACTTGTAGAAGCAAAGTCTTTTGAATTTATCACATACATATTAAGCTATTTGTATTGGATTTATTCTGGAAGAAAAAATGCAGACAAAGAGGTACCCATAACAACAGTAAGAAATACACCAATGGAAAAAAAAAATCCTCCAAAAAACCCAGCTTCAAACTACCAAACCTTCGAAAAATTTAAGCTTCCTGTAAAAAAAATCACAGCTGTGTGGCACTGTAGGAGCTCTCTGGCTACATCACTTTTCCCCACTAGTCTAAATTTACCTTGTAGAAGACACTACAGTGTGTGGTAATATTATCAATGGTATTTCTATAGTACATTGAAATCTATGGACCTTGTGACAAGCTTGGTTACCCATAGCCTATGTTAGCCAATGTTAATCAGTATCCCATGCAAGCATCCAAGTCCAATTGGGCTTACAGGTAGCTAAAGAGACAATGGCAGAACACAACCTATTTTCTTTAGTAGGGATAATAAAAATCTGGATAGAGACAATTCCACATATTGAGTCAATTTCTTTGACAGGTTTCTCAACGTTTGTACTAAAAATAAAATATTCGTCATATTTAACCCAAAACATTTTCCCCCTCCCAATACCACGCTACTTTGAAGAACCCATTCACTAAATAATTGCTTAAGATGCAGATTCCAACTGTAGTTGTGCTAGTAATTCTTTGAGTTGACTGGGCAAGGAACTTTCCTTTTCTGCACTCATGTTCCCCATCCTAAACCAGTGATAAAGGATTTAAGCCTTCTCTATAAAGTGGTTGTCTTCTACAGATATCTAAGCAGTAAATAAAAACAGGTATTAGCAGCAGTAATAACTGATCTGAACAAACGAATGTTACACTGAAGCACACATTCAGGTTTTCTCACAATTTCCAAACCATACTGCAAAGTGTTACCTGACATACACATCCCACAAGATATGACAGTGACATTTCAGAGATGCCCTCAATTGCATTTTGAAGCGAACATTTAATGACAGAATTTTGTTGACAGTTGCAGCATTAAGCTAATGGAATGATCCAAATCAATCTACCTTGCAAAGGACTAACTTCCTTCTGGAGAAAATAACAGTAGAAGAAAAAAGCAACCACAGTGTTAAGTATGCTTTGATGAATTACTGAGGCAAATTCCATATCCATCTACTTACACAATCCAACTTCCCTGAAACAATAAAAAATAAGAAAAAAAATTGTTGAACTTGGAGAAAAGTATTTTCTTTAACCTCTGTGTTTGTATGGCCCATTTTACAATCAAATAACTACATGAATACCCGCTCTAAACAATCCACTTCTTTTTTCCCCCCCTTTCTCACTTTTTTCGAATATTTAAGACAACAGCGGTGAGGCTCCAGCCTGTTCTTGTGATTCAAACTACAAAAAATTCCAGAATGTCCTGCTGTACCCTTCCTCCTTTATTACTTTCAGAGAGTTCTCCTCCTTTCAATAACCCAGGACTACCAGAGAAAACCACCAAGACTATTCAGACTACACTACCTTCAGCACGTAGAGGCATATAAAGGCTCCTGCGTTGTCAGTCCTGCCATCCCAACCTTATCACATGTGGTGAATACACTTGATGCTTAAACCATTTAGTACACCAAGTGCATATCAAACCCATAGGCTACTGCTTTCCTCCTCATTGTTCACCCCTTTTCTTGTCCTAGGTTTCTTCAACTGTTCAGCTACCCTTCTCAACACTAATGATCAAATTCACATAGTACTTTTCCCTCCGCTCCCACCATCTGTCACATTCCTCCTCTGAAAACCTCAGGCTCTGCTTTGTCCTGAAGCACGCACACTCACTCACTCCCTCTTTCCTTCAGGCAGTACAGATGCTCTGAGGAACGGACCAGAGCACTTTGGACTACCGTTCTCCACAAGTTACTTGCAACCTGCCTTGTCCATTTCCCCATATTTGTTTCAATATCAGAGACAGAAAGATTCACAGAACCATGGGGAAAATGTAGGTTGAAAAGGACCTTTGGAGACCACCTGGTCTAACCTTCTGTTGAAAACCACAGCCTTATGTTGGGTTACCCAGGGCCCTGCCAAGCAGAGTATTTCACCCCTTCTCTCTGGGGAACCTAGTTCAGTATTCTGCTATTCTCATGGTGAAGACTTGTTCTATAGAGACAGAATTCCTCCTGAAGCAACCGGAGCCGGCTGTCTTTTGCATGTTCCTGTGCACCCTCATGAAGAGAACTACATACATCCTCTCTGCAGCTACATTTCAGGAAGGCTGTGATTAGATTCACCTCCTCTTACCCTTCATCTCTTCAGGTTCAACAAACCCAGCTCCATCAGCATTTCTACATAAGTTCCCCAACCCTCTAATCACCTTGATGGCTCTCTGCTAAACCCCCTTCAATTTTCCCATGTCTCTCATGACATAGGAGATATGATGGGGACAAAACTACAAACAGCAGAGAGTCTCTGTTTAAACGCTATGTTTTTTGGTTTTAGTTTGTTTAAAAAAACCAGCCTCAAGTGTACTTGTCACAATTTATAAAAATCTTCCTTTGAAAGAACAGGAACAAGTCCATATATCAATTAATTATTTGTTTTTAAATTTGCATTTCTAAAGTAGCTCCCCCTTATTTCAGTCAACTTGTTTTAGAAATAAACTTACTTTTTAAGTAAGTAATTCTTACTTGCCCATGTCAGGAAATTGAGCTCTTCAGAATAACTACCTAACTCCTTTTAATGCTGAGCATTAATTATATTGCCCTCTCTGATTTTAAAATACATTCCTTGTTAATAAACTTTTAAGTACATTAGCTCCTTAAGAATATAAACTGAGTAATCTTTCAAAAATTGCATTCTAGCCATTAAAAATAAAATCTAAACGCAGAGTTAAGTTTCTTCATTAAATTAAAAGCACACAACACCTTGAAAATTCCAGGAAAAGTGAGGAGAGGAAATAGTGAGTGATACTGGAAAAAAAAGACTCCAATATTGAGCTTGGAAAGTAAACATGCTATATGCAGGTAAGTCTGCATGTTCATATGTGTGCATACGTGTCTGCATTTTGGATTTTTTGCATGAGCTATTTACATTAATACATAACACTGTTTTCTACTGCAATGCCAACTGGTTTTTGTTAAATTTTTTTAAAGACTAGGTAAAAAAATCTGCTTTGCATTTTCCCTTTAGAACAGTCATACCACGGACCAGATACAAAAGACTGATTTTAAAAAGAGGCAGGAGTGAAAAATAAGAAAACAGACCATGTTCTCTAGTCCTGCTTGCAAATGCACTGTAGAAATTGTACATAAATACAGAGTAATTTCCCCCCCATTTTTCTGCCTGCTAAAGAATCCCAACAAGCTGCATTTGTAGGAAGATAAAAGCAATCAGAATTAAGATCCATGTAAACTACAAGGCTATTAGTGAAAATTACTACCTACAAGGCTAATACAGAAATCTGCATATAATTTTTTACATTTTTACAAACATCATGGTAATCATAAGACAACTTTGGTAATACAGTGTACATTTCATAAAGGCAGGGTACAAACTTACACCAAGAATCATTAAGACCACACCATGCATTCTCAAAAACAGTGAGAAGAGCAGATGACCGACCACTTCAGGTTTTAATGAGTTTACAGTCTTCAACTTGTTTTGGTCATACACAAACAAATCAGCTTATAAAGCTACTACTGTCAGCTCACTGATCAACTAATCTCCTGAAAAAACACAACAAACAAACAAAACCAAACAAACAAAACCAAACACAAACACTCAAAACAAAACACAAAACAAACCCTAGAATTCAAACAGCCTCCTCACCAACTCGAACTGCATGAAAGAAAGAGGTCAGTGCTCAAGTACTAATACCTAATCAATAACACCAGTTTACTTTCAGATGGAAAAGAAGGTGAAGTGGCAGTGTGACGTGTCATACATAGCAAAATGAACAACTGAAGCATGAACAACTCAATCTACCTAATAGTGTGAAACGTGTCATAGATAGCTATGAAACTTATAAACTAACCAACTGTATTCAATGAATGTTTCAAGTCCTGGACTCTTGGGCTGACAGTCCTTTTGGTGTAGGACCACATCTGATCATATTTTACTGTCTCTAAAGGAAACCAAAGTAACCTGAAACAGAGCAAACCTTTCTTCTGCAACAGATGCCCAAGCCCTAATTGTTCACTAACACCAACTAACCCTTGTACAGATGTTTAGAAACAACACAAGGCAAATAATTAGTGAGAGAGATGACTAACTACAAGAACCAGACAGAACATCAACAATGCATGTTTTTTCAATCTACTAGCTCACACAGCTTTCGTGTGAATTGGTAATTGGATTTACATTCTCTGACCTCCACACTTCCTGTCAGTATCCTGCAATTCTCCCAATTATATGTATGTTAAACATCCATTTTCATCATGTTAACACTGATGTGTTTTATCTCAGCACATCCCAGAGAAGCACTAACTCTAAAATGCCTGAAAATTCGACATTGCCTCCTGTGAATTATTCAACATTTTCCAGACGGTAAAAATGGAAAAGTCATAAAGAGACCGAAATAATTTGATCATGTTTGATATTTTGTCTGCAGATAGCATCATTAAGTCTCTGCAATATTAGAGAAACTGCTAAGGTTTCAATTGCATTAGTGTGGTTGGGTCTAACAACAGTGATGAACGTTTAAGCAAGCTGCCTTGACAGCCAATGTAAAACAAAAGGAAGTAAAGAATCATAATGACTTGGACAGCTCTACCTCTAAAACTCGACTGGAAAAACAGCAGCTTTCACACAGCTATGACTTGGTTAAAAAAACCCAAAATAAAATTAAAAGCTGTTAACAGTATACCTCATATCTGATCAATTTAAAGACAAGCAGCACACTGTCTGCAACAGATTCATGCTTTTTGTCATTTATTCTGAAAATTAAAAAAAAAATTCCAGATCCTGTCAACTTTTTTCAGACTCCAGAATATTTTTACATGTTCTTTCCATGCCAAACATTCAGCTGGAACATGTATTTGCTCTTGAAGAGCTTGTAGTCAAACACACCTGGGTGCAAGCTCATGGTTTTAGCTTGCTTCTGAGAAAATAAAAGAATTACAAAGGGTCTTAATCACTGAGATGACTCAGGGACCTCAAATTGTTTGAGAAAAATGTACTTACAACTAAACAGTGATAGCAAATAAGGAAACGAGCAGTAATATAATAAGAAGTTTCTTAATTTGTGTTTGTCAACTCTTACACCTTTTACTTGCTTAAGCTCTTTCCAAGAAGTTGTATGATCACAGCTAGCACAGCTCTAGGTAGCCATAATATTTTAGCAAAAACAAAAATTATCCCACAAAAATGACATCTTAATGAGTTTTTCATTATAGAACATATATCAAACAGTTACAGCAATCACTGCATTGCCAGAACAGCAGGAACTCTACTTCCTTTCAACACTTAGGAAGTTATGCTGCATCACACTAAAACACAACCCCCAAAATCTAAACAAACATAAAAATACACTTTCCTTTATAAAATAAATCATGAGGACACAACTACAGATGTAAAAAAAAAAAGTCCAGATGGTGTCTGACCTTCTAGAGCCTTACACTACATAGCAGTACCATGCCACCAGATCTATGAAAAGTTTTATTACATTTTATGGAGTAATATACCAGAAGGTCTTTCTATACATTCAGAGATATTGACTGAAATCTTTGGCAATTAATCCTTTGCTTTAAAATTAACATTTTAAAGAAAACCTATAACTTAATATCGTTCACTAGTCCAAGGAAAAAAAACAAGCAAAACCCCATACTTACTAGTCCAAGAAAACAGACAAGCAATTAAAAGGAGATATAATCACAATAGCAGATCTCCCTTTCACAGTTTATCAAGCAGGAAAAGTTGGTGTTTAGTGACAGTGTAATTATAGGGAACGCAGGCCCATCTTTAAGAAGCTAACACCACTGCAGAACCTGGGGTTGCACTGGAATCCAGTTGGTACTTGGTACATAAAACACTATATGGGATAAAAGGGGTGGGGACTAGCCAATTCTCAGTACCTCAGTCATCCTCATCTTCCTCGACAATTTCACTACACAATTCACACTTTCTAACACCTCCTTGATCTGACTAATGCAAAATTTTCCTGGGAAGCTCTGTGACCTTAGAAAGTACAAGCTGATTCAAACTGAGCTGGTTTCCCTGAAAGAGTCTGATGAGAGATGTCTGCTCTAAATTTGGTATGTAAATGGTCCTTAATATCGAGACACACACTCTGGGACTATGTCCTGATATCCTATGCAGTAATGAATCCAGGGAACAACAGAGTTGCATTTTCATGGCAGAAGTCAGGACACTGCACAGAAGCCTGTCCCAGAACATTAACTGCACGGCCAATTGCAGTAAAAATACTCCTTATTTTCACACTTAGAACTTTTCCACCTCTGTCTGTACATCATCCTTCCCTCGTTCTCCCCTTCATAATGAAGTCCAAAAAACCCCACATGACGATAGAAGCGGTATTAGCGTTTTAAATTTGAGAACCAATCTCTCCTACATAAGGACATTCTTTAAAAACAAATGAACAAAAAAAAAAAAAAAAAACAATCCAAAACCTTATAAAGCCATTAGTTTGGCTTGCCAGCAGCTGAAAGACTGTTTATCCCACTTGACAGCTAAAATCCAGCATGTTTTGCTCTGTTTGGTCTTCCTACAGAGAAGAGACAGCAGTCAGCTAGTCACCGGCATGCTGTCCCCTCATATTCTTCCCTTTAAAATCACACAAATCAAATTTTGCCACTGCAGGAGCTGTCTTTTATCCAGCCAAAATATACAAGGAAAGATGCAAGTGGGAAGATAAATGTACTGCAACATGGCAAAAGCAGATGAAAAAGCAGAGGCCCGCAGATGAAAAACTGATGAACTTCAATGGTCTATTCACCTGTGTCAGCTTTATCTACTCTTGCAGATATCATCTCCAAGTGTTTGCTTTGCTTTTATTAAATTTGTTTTTACTAGGAAAGAAAAAGGAAGATATACATGCTTAATACAGAACCCAACAAGTCTGACGAACAAACAGGAAAACTATGCTGGGCAAGTAATAACTTTTTAATGCACTACAAAATTGGATTTTCCATCAAAATACAACACAGCATATAATAGTTATGAATGCTTAGAATTCCCAGCACCAACCTAATAAATGGCAAGAAAACATCTACCTATGGAAGGAGCAAATGTCTCCCAATCCTAAACATTCCTGAAAACTTGACACAGTATAAGAAATCTGTCATCTTTATTGAGGAAATATAAAAATATTTGCCTTGTTGAAAATCAGAATTTCTCTTAAAAAGGAAATACAACTTACCCTATTTTTTTTTATTTATTTATTGAGGAGAATTGTGAAATATTTAAGGTGAGTTTCTAGCATTTCATAAGTCAGTATAAAAGAATCTGTAAGTCTGTCTCTAAAAGACTGTCTCACAACCCTTAAATCAGTCAGGGCTCCAAACTATAATACCTGCAAGATCAATATCCAAATAAGCCTGTGACAATGCAAAATAAAGTCAGCATCCATGTTCCAGCTCTTGCAACAAATATAGGTATCTGCAGAGCTGAAGCTATTGGAAATGGGCAGTGTTAGCAAGAAGCTCCTCAAAAGGCAATTTTTTTAACACTTACATAGTAATTATATAACCTTAGTTCTTGAACCAGATTTTTCTGCTACACTTTCTTAATTTGAAAAGCCAAAACAGTCATAAGTGCAGGCTGAGAAGCACTTTTAGATTTGTTAAAAAAAAAAAAAACCAGTTCTATTTAGTCGCTCATTGTGACTGGATCACTTAATTTCCCAAAACACCAATTAAGTAATAAAGTGTGATTATTGTAAATTCAGTGTGCAGAATGAAAAAAAAATCATAATATCAAAACAATCTGACAAGCATTCTTATAGCCACTCTTTGTTCCAACTCTTATTGTTAATAAAATCTCCTAATTTAGGATTTTTCTTTTCTTTATCACTAGTTTATCCCTCATTTTAAACATATATTCTCCACATCCTAATTTTATAGTTCTGCCTTTTGCTATCAGTTTATACTTTAATCCAAATGGTTTTACATTTTTCTATTAAACAAACAGTCAAAGGATTAGGAGTGTTTCTTTGGAAAATAAAGAAATTTTCCTTTAAGGAGGATATTTAATCATAATATCAACTTTCTTTCACAGTTTATCAAGCGTTGGTGCTTTATCTACTACAGAATTGTGTACATCCAGGTTAAAACAGTGTTAGAAACGTGAATAAAACACAGCAATGAAATTGCTATATATTACACATTCTTTAAGAACACCTTCAAGATGGCTGTTTCTTCCCAGTTGCAAATAGAACAGAACAAAGAAATGCCTCCTTGTTTACTCAGCCTAAGAGCATAGCATCACTGTGATTCTTTAGATAACAGGAATATCAGCTGTTTCATCCTTCACATCTAAAAATGATGTGCTTACATACGTGTTTATAAATTATGACTTCTTTGATCTGAGAGAAGCAACATTTAAATCAAACCCTTTGTTAATTTCTTCACAGTGCACATCTACACACCTAAAGCTGTAATATTAGCTAACAATTTGGTGATTATGTCTGGCATGTAAAATACCAGATGCTGATTGCTGCTATGAGATTTACTGAAATACAACAATAAAACCAGAAACAGTTAAAACTTTGTTTAAGTTAAAGGTAAATAACTTTTAGGACAAAAGCACTCTAAAGAACAATCTGATTTGGAATTTGTTTCTAGGTCAGGAAATTGTTATTGAAAAGCTGAAATGCAGCAATTAAATAAGCATTTCAAGTTCAAAAAATTGAACATGGCTTCCAGCTAAAAGACATGCCAAATACTTTAACTATGATGTAGGTGTGCCTAACTCAATTAGGCTTATAAATACACCAAAATTACCAGCACGAAGTTTAAAACTGTCTGGAGAGAGTTTTCCTCCACTAGCTAGACTAAAGTACAGTATTTAGCTTCTTCATGTGGGACTTATATACACGTGTGACCTGTCTCTGATTTGAAGATCTCTATCGTCTCTTACATTACCTCATCTCAATAATGTAATGATGAGAATAAAAAGAGAAAAATGAGTCAAGTTCTTTTTATATGTCCTTGCCTCAGAGAAAACCAGTTTAAAATAATTAGGTATTTGCACATAATAGCCTACTTTCTTAAAAAAGCATTTATTGCAGTATTTTTAGATCAAATTAATTTTTCTGTGAAATTCACATACAGAAAATTTACCCTTTTGTGTCTTTTAACAAGCAAGTCTAGCACAAAACCAAAATATTAATGAGAATGGCCAATTCTACTGCATGTCAAATATTTAATTCTGGAATAAAATTGAGATTGGAGATGTCTGGATCAAAATAAATATAGTGGAATAGGTAATAAAGATTGCAGGCTGATTTTTCAAAAATATGGAATGAACTGTTGATTTTTCTTTGCAAATCCATCTAAGCTAAAAATTGCATTAGTGAAAAGAAATTCACTTGCACAGCAGGAATGCTCTTAAGCCTAAGATCTAAACTTTTTTCAAATGCTCAAGGCAATCTTTATTGGGCTATAATTATTTCCTAGTCTCTGAAAATGTTCTGCTTTACATAGTTTAAGTGACTGGTCAATCAACATCCCACATACCACTCAAACCAAGTTGACACTTGTTGCAGAATTTTTTTTTCCATAAGATAAAAAAAAAAACAAACACAAGCTCAGTTTTTTCTTCCACAGGAGTTAACAGTATTGTGAGAATCCTTGTCATTTCTATTTTGAAAGGCTTAAAATAAATTCATGTGCATTACCTCTCTGGCCAAATAATGTCCACAGACACTTCTGCTAACAAATTTACAGCAAAGCGTGCATTTTTCCAAATGACTCAAGAGTTCATCTGAGACTGATCTAAAGACTAATGTCTCGAGAAAAAGAATCATTGAACTCAGTAATTCTTCAAAACCAATTTAACTAAAAGATTGATTTAAATCTACAATAACCTGCCAGATGACCAAAAGGCAGCAATGCACAATACCTAAAGAGGATATTTTCCTTTTCTACCATCACTACAGTACTTACTTCAATATCTGAAAAGAGAAGAAAAGGTGATCAACTGTTGCACACTTGTGGAACTTTTGTAGAACTGTTACTGTTTGCAACAGTTCTACAGTAAGAATAGCTTCTAGTGTGGCCTGCCTTCACCTTTGAAAAAGGCTATGGCTTGCACTAGTTTCATTTCTCAGTTGTTAATAATGAAGCACAACATGGAAAGAGGCAGCTTCTCACGAACAATAAGTAAAACAAAAATACATAGCACGAATTAAGCAGTGACATAAAAGGTTTATGTGCACCAGGACTCCTTGTTACACAGTAGCACACAAACAGCAGACTTCTCAAAACTTTCAGCTGTGTGATACTCTCGCATATCTGCACTGCAGATTTTGCACACTTGCTGGTTGAGCAATAAAAGGAATCTAAGAGCTACAGTACAAGACAAGATGAACTACTTTGTATTGAAACAAGTGTCTGAAGAAAACAAACAAACCTACTGAAATGTACTTTGTTCACAGGGAACTCTTCGTCCTTCTGGCTGTTCCAAGGAAAGAGATTTACAGTGGATCCACCTTCAGAAATACAATGTACTTAGCAAGTGCAGAACAAGAGCGCCACTCAGTGGAGCTATCAGAGAAAATAATACTGGTAAAGTCAGCATTACCTCTTCATAGCCCAGCAACAAAAAAAAGTTGCAGGTGATTCTACTGAGATAAAAATGTTCCTCAGAAATATTTTAGGTGAAAAGATGGCCAGCTTTACATTACAGTCGCTGTAATATGAAGTTCTATTCTTAATATTTTTTATTTACTGGCTCTGTTTCCCACATACAATTATGACATTTCCATTAGTATCTCATTTCTTTTTCAAAAACACAAATTATAATTACATAAAGGAAGACATATGAGTCATCATTCAGTTCCTGGAATCACTAGCATCTCCCGAGTAACCACCATTTTTGTTTCTCTGGGTAAAAACACTGAAGCCAGTATGTATCAGATCTCAAAGTATTACTTAATATTTAGACTTCAGAAATAAAGTTTAACATGCTTCATAAAACTTGTCAGCTGGACATTGACAACATGCCTTTCAACTGCCAGCTACACTTACAGCCGTATAAATACCAGCAGAGGATGTAAGATATGCCTGCTTCCACATAAAAACTTTTCAATTTTTCTGTATAAATTTGAATTTTGCACTTCCCAAGAAAAACTTCAAATACAAAGGCTTGAACGTTTTGATTTTCACTATTTACCTGCTGAAACTAAAAACTGAAATTAATCAAAATGAATTTAATTTAATGAGGAATTAAAGCTAGAGAGTCCTGTGGTAAGGCCGGTGGCAGCCCAACCACAGTGTTTCCAAGGGTACTGGGTCCAGGTGTTACCTTTTTCCTGGCAGCCTGCAGAGTGCTGTGTTTTAGGTTCATGCCTAACCCAGCACCACACCAGTATGAGCAGTGCTTGCAAGGCATCAAGGCCTCCTCCGTAACTCTGCTCCCCCAGCAAACGGGCTGAGAGCGTGCAAGATGCTGTGAGGAGGCACAGCTGGGACATCACCTTGCTTGCTCTGCCTGAGAGGATATGATAAAAGCACCAGCTTCGAGCTTCATCTGCTTATTTGGGGCCTGTGTTACTGCAGTCCTGTCAGGCGTGCCCCTGTACCAAAGCAGCCTTATCCACTGGACACAATTCCTGCCAGGAAACACACAGCAGCTCTGGTGGAGGATCCTCCAAAGGCTACCCTGTGGCCTCACATGCTGAGCACTGTGCTCAGAGCGAGGCTCTACAGCAGGTCTGACTCACAGGGAAGAACTTCAGATTGCAGCAAAGCTTCTGTGCATCCTAGCTGAATGTGACAATCCAGAACTGTACACTTCTAGTTATCATTAAAAGGGAGTGAAGTGATCAGATAGAAAGTTGTCCAGTCAGGGTTTATCTGAATCTTTACCATACAACACAATGTATTTTGCAGCAGAAAATGCTGGGCAACTCCAAAAACTGCAAAGAAAGATTCTCTAAGAACACAACTACTACTGTTATATCTGGCTAAACATTGAAGGAAGATTCTAAAAGAACCCCAGAACTCCAGTGAATCATAAATCCAGTACCTTTCTCCTTTAACCCAGCCATGCACTGATGCACATTTGCAAACTAAATGATCTCCATAAAACTGTATTGAAAAATGTATTTTGCTATAGTCCTAATTTTGATCCTGACGTTCACTAATCTATACAGTCAATTCATAGAAATAAACAGGCCAATAACTAAATTTTGTAAAGTTTAGTCTTCTCCCAAGAGCACACACTCCTTCCCCATGATCCCCTCTCACTGAGGATCACTGCACATTCACAGGGAATCCCCACTGCCAGTTGGCTGACATGTAAAATGTCCATACTTATGGGACAACTGAGTAACACAGTCTATGAAGTTCTCATGGGGATGGATCCCATTGTCCTTCTTTGGAAAGATGTCCCTGCCTCTGCCTCACACACAGCAAATCCATAATTAAAATACCTGCAGATGGTGGTACTGCCCATATGATAGAAGGATTCATCATATGACCTTACCTTCCCAGCGTTCTGCCTCTCTAAATGAGAAATATATCCATATCTGTCCTACAACGCACCCCAAAATAAACAACAAGGAGAGCATTTAACAGCCAGAAATCCCAAATACCCATTACATTCATATACTCTCTTCAAATCACGCTGAATTTCTAAGACACAGATTGGTGAAAATGTTCAGAACTCAAACACTGCAGGATCTGCTTTAGTCACCATAACGCATTACCTGGTAAATCAGTCTTCATAATATCAATGCCAACTTGAAGCTCAGGCTCAGCTGCAAGGACTGCATAATCTCCTTGATGAGAGACATTGAAGTTGTAATTTGAATTGATACTGAGTAAGTTATTGGCCAGGAAAGGTTTTCCTTTTGATGTCCTTTGCAAGTGTACTTCATTCCAAGGTATGCACAGCTCTTCTGCAATTAATTTCCGCATCAGCAGGCGACCAGCCTATGAAATAAAACACAAGTAATTCATACAGAACTACTGTGCTCTGTGGTTCCTAGAAAACCACCTGCCTAAAAAATGTTGGTTTATTACTGTTGATATCAAGTCGTGTATTTTATCCAAACAATTCAAATTTCTCCCTTTTATAAAAGCTGTGTCAAGTAAGTTTAAGCAAGAGTTCATCAGAATATTAAATACGTTATCACTATTAGCAAAGTCAACACAAGACAAAAAGTAGTCCCAGCCTAGACAAATCACAGTAGTTCCTTTCTTACCTTATTTATGATATTTTATGGCACAAATAAATAATTTTTTACACCACCCTGAACAGTACAATTATCTCAACAGCCTTCCTTTCACTACATCCATTCACTACCTAGGTGCTAAATGAAATACTCAACAGCTAAAAGTGACGAGTAACTCCTTCCAGGCCAGTTAGCAGGTGTGTATGACTATATCATCAGGCGAGATTTAAAACCTGAATCATGTAAAAAACAGCTTTATTCTCCTAGTCGTTACACGGATGTCCTGTGTACAGTCTCCCAGGGCAGGCTGATTGTGTCTCCTGACTCGGTATCACGACTTAGAAGTCGTGAAGCCTTTCAGAGTAATTACTGACAGCAGCCTGCCGTCCCTCCTCGCTCCTCAGCGAGGCAGAGCTTAATTCTTTTATACAATCCTTATCCTTTAGCTTCACACCCCTGAAATGCCCTCGCAGGGCACGTTTTCCTGCGAAAAACCAGGAACTCGGGCAACGCCGACCGTGCAGAGAGACAACCGCGTCCCCGCTCCCCATGTACCAAGGCGGCTTTGGCATCGCGGGCAAAGACAAACTGGCCGATGCGCTCCTTCTCCTCGGGCTGCACCAGCTGCGCGGCCAGCAGCCACTGCCGCCGCCGGGGCCGCCAGGCGCCGCACGGGAAGGCCCATCGCACGCCGCCCC
>VXBQ01013746.1:32799-51771 GCA_013400175.1 Phainopepla nitens
CGGATCCTGCTGAGGTGTTGCCGTCAGCGCATCCATCGTGCTGGAGAGCCGCCCGGGCCCCCGGCAGAGCTGTCGCAGCGGGCTGGGCTCTGTTTGCCTTCTGTTGACTGTAAAGAGGAGCTGATTGTCCCGAGAGAGATGCAGCGCGCTGCATCACCCTGGCAGGGTTCTGGCCCCTAAGGATCTGTCCGAACAAAAGCCTCTTGTATCCCGTGCTCATTGTTCTGTTTTAAGAATTCCAGTGGTTGTCAGAACTGGATTCCCATGTGTCCTCAATTACAGGCCATCTGTAAATCCTCAAAAGCTACTAAATTTGCTTGCCCTTTGGTTCTGGAGTTGAGTCATAGCTTAAAAATTAGGCCCTCTTTGAAAATTTACAACCCATCTTTCTGTTGCTTGCATTTAGAAATAACACTTCATCCATCCTGTACTGACCATGTACAAATGAGGCAAAAATGCTGAAAATTGTATTATTGCAGGTATTTGTTGCAATCCTCCTTTTTTGTTATTGTTCAGCATTGCCAGCTCACCGTTAATATGGAAAACTGCTGTTCCTACACAGGCCAGAAGGTCTTTCTGTCTAGAATAAATCTCAGTTTTAGCTGAGTATGGATTGGTCTTTGCAAAATATTTTAAACACAGAGGTAACATTGCATAAAAAAATGTTTAATCAAGGAATCAGTTGGGTATTTGACTTACTTTAAAATATTATTCCTATTTTTCTTCATGATTTAGCAAAGCAAGGAATGGCATAATCTTATGCATTATCCAAACCCATAGACAAAGTTACCTGACAGCAGAATAGGATTTAACACAGTCAAGAAAAAATCCCAGGAAAACACCAATATCAAACTGTAGCTGAGGCTTACATTTCAAACTTTGTATTCCGTGCACTTTGAAGAGGAAATTGTGGCCTTTTATATATTTACTTACTGATAGATTATAATACTGATGGATTGTGGATCTTACCAAGTTCCAAAAAAATCCCCTCTGATTTGATTGATAGATTTGGCTTGTCCATGCTCTCTACTCAATAGATTTAAACATGTAGCACTTTTTTTCACTAGTGATTTTTTTTTTTTTTTAAATTAGCTTCATGTGTAAATGCAAACTGAAGCTCAAGATGCATTGTATAATATGTAATATAATTATGGATGTATTCAATATAAGCTCACATCTTTAAGTGAAATATACTACTATAATAAGGTATGTTTAATTTTTCTCTAAAGATGCTCAATATTGCATGCATGTTTTGAAAAAAACCCCACATTTTATTCACATGCAAAAGTGACAGACTACAGAAGCCATTAAAATCTGTCATTTTCTTTTACAGAATTTGCAGTTACTTTCACCAGGATTAGAAGTACAGTATGTCATTTAAATTTCATTTTTTTCCTGAAAATTAAAATTACAGTTCTTGATCTTTTTTGGTTAAAAAAATAATTTGCAAAGTAACTCGATGAATTGGAGAAAATTAATTTTGGGATAAAATCCAGCCAGTTTTACTTCTTTGAAATGATTACTGCTTTATCCTAATGGGTTCATGTGTTTGTCAGGGAACATGTATTTAATGATCACTGCTTGCAGAGTGGGGATATTCCACTTTTGGAATGCTTCCAGGAATTAGTGTGATTTCCTTACTTCCTACTGGTACCATGCTGGGATTTTTTTCCATGTTGAATTTTTTTTATCACTTCTAAAGAACAGAAAACTTTGAAGTCTCTGTGTCACCTTTCAATTTGAGAATACTATCTCAACATTTATTATTGATAAATGTCATTTTTGTGGATTAAATGTCTCAAAATGTCCTGTGCATTTTTTTTTTACTTGTCCTAAAATGATTGACTGAATATTATTTTTCTTTGAAAACACTACGAAAACTCCAAGTTCCTGTCTGGAAATTTCAATGCAACTGAGTCTCACAGGTTTTTCATAAACAACTGAACTTCAGTCTTAGGCAATCAGTGACAGTCAACACATTCATGGCATATAAAAGCACAGAACTTGTACTCAGTATTTGTAGTTTAATTACATTTTAAGCCACTCTTGTCTTTTTAGTCACCAATTAGAAGTGTCACCAAGTCCTACAGATATCTGTTCCACTCGTATTTGTCTTAGTGAATGTTAAATTAGAGTGGTGTCTTTAAAACTTATTAACAAGTCATTAATTTCCTTTTGAATGGACAAGGAATAAAAATAGCAAATCATCTTGATGTGTGTACAGTAGACTCAATAATATAATACTTTTAATATTAGATCTTAGAATTCTGATCTTGACCTTTTCAAAAGATACATTAATGCACAGTTAAATTTTGTATGAGAAAAAAAGCCCTGAAAGTTCTTTAGAGAAATCTATACAATTTCTTCATCCTCACTGTGCTCAATTCTTTCATCCTAGGTACACAAAGTGTTCTGTAAAATACCAGCTCTTAGGTTTCTCTTTTTTAAAATCCTGCTCCCTAGTAAGACATACTGTCCAAGCTGGGAGAAGGGCTTGTAATAACCATAATGTTCCATTGAAGAACAATTTGTTTCTCATAAGATACCTGCTATGAAGTATGAAGATTTATTTTTTTTTTAATAGGTGAGTGTTGTAGCACAGCTGTATTGTGCTTGCAGATAAAAGCAGATAGATTGCTTTACAGCTGTTTGTAAATAATAAAGTACCAAATCAGGGTTTGCCTAGTTTAGATGAGTTTTGCCAGCTGTGCTGGAAGAGGAGAGAACGTCTACCTGGACGGTGTTATTTGTGATTTCTGAATGGCCACTCCCTTGTGCTGGGGACAGTCTCGAGCCTCAGTCCCCGTCCAAGGGCTTGGTGCTGTTTATTGCCAGGCAGGCACAGCCCTAGGGGGCTTTTCCTGGCAGCGTTTGAGCTGAGCTATATGGGATACTTAGGTGTGCTCAGGACTTCCCCAAAACAGAATGCCCTATGATGCCCAGAGTCTACCTGGAACAGAGGCTAGAGAGAGTTAGAGGAATGAAGTAGGTATTTATTAAAAAGGCCTTCAAAGGGTACACCTTGGGCAGTACAAGAGCCTGGCCGTGGTTCCACCCAAGATGGATGGCAGGTCCCGAGTTTTCTCACTTTTGTAAGTTTTGGGCCATTTACATATTGGGGTTAATTGTCCAATTACAGCTTCAGGTTATGAAGTCCCATCCTCCCTGGGATGATTGCTCTCCTCCATTATTTTCTTGTGCCTGAAGCTGCAAAGGTATCCTTGGTTCTCGGGCTGGGAAAGGATTGTTTTGTCTAACTAAACTGTGAGGAGATCTTGCTAACACTCTACGTGAAGTTTGGAGTTACACACTAATGCAGTACAGAATCTGCAAAATATGAAAGCTAAAACTTAAGGCATCACCTAGGCTATTTCAAAGTGACACATATTTGTATGTATATTTTTATCTCACTATTATAAAGTGATCAGACAGTTTGGTGTCTTTGCCACTGTCTTTCTGGACCCTTATCTGGGTGTTCATGCTTCACTGTTACTACACATCCTTTCCCTAGTTTGCTATATTTTCCTTGCTTATTCACTAAGAAATAATTGCACATCTTCCACCATTCTCAACTTCATTAGCACATTTTAACTTCTGTAACCATTTTATTTATCAATTGTAGCAGCTAAGGCTGTTTGGACTCTTCGTTTAGCAAAATCTTTTCAGCAAAAGTATTTATTAATAACATACATTATGCGGGTATGTTCTGATCAGTGATTTGGTGGGAACTACAACAGATTCTGCACAAAGAAAAGTTCAGCTCTGCTTAAAGGTCACTTCACAGTTATGTTTGCTTTGCTCTTTCAGATGTGGTGGAATGGATGTGAAAATCATTTCTAGGAGGCGTATTGCAGTGGTTATGATTTCAGTGTATGCCTGTATGTTCTGAAAATGTTTTTGGTCTCCTTTATGAGTTTAACAGTATGCTGTATTTATAGTCTCCTGTTGTAATATCTAGGATTCAACATATATCCAGGTTATTAAATTCATAGTCTAAAGGTCATTTGGACTTTCCAAAGTAAAAGTGTAAGAAAATGAATTACACATTTCAGTATCTTCTAGGTACAGAATTATAAGAACACTTAAGAAAGACTGTTGATGATGCTAACTAAAAGACAATCACAAATATGTTATGTCCTCCATATGTCTTTGGAAAGGGAGTGAACTGAAAATTTCCACTAGCAATTCAGTGAGGTTTTGGCAGCTGTTTGCATGGAATTAAGGTCAGTTAAACACTTTCTTGTAGCTTTTTACCAATGCTTAGGTACTGAGAGGAATGTGTGTGTATCTCATATTTTGACTATGTTCTTATCAGAGTTCTCAGTGTGGTTACCTGGCATCTGGGTCAATGAGCTCATTATGTTCTAGACTGTTCTGTCCCTTACTGTCTTGGGAAAAGGACAGTGTTAAAACTGGCAGAGTTGTAACCAGGTGATCCCTCACAGCCTTTTCAACCCAGACCACTCTATGCTTCTACAACAGAGGGATCTTATCAACAGCACAGCTAATGAGGTCTGGGCCCTCATTACTGGATTTTGTGGCAGATCATAGGGATGCTCTTACCCTCAGGGCTCCCAGGTGGTCCCTTATTTCATCCACTGTAATGAGCAAAAGTAGGTAACTATCCCCAGTCTTCTGATCAGCTGCTGGCTGCTCTGTGGCCCTACACAGACTGGCCAGTGCTTGCCCCTTGACTGTCAGGCATGCAGAATGCCTGGCCCCTCAACTGGACACCTGTACAGATAGTTTTGAGAGGTACATATATGTCCCCCACACATGTGTTTTATGGAGTTGAACTTACTAACTGGGAAGTTCGTATCAGTTTTCACTGTACCAGCCAACTGGCCTTGTGGTTGAGGTGTCTTACAAGAAAAAGAAGCCAGGACTAATGTTTAACTTTTAACTTTAGGGAAGTTTAGTTTTAGAATTGTTTTCAGTTGTCTTTGTCAACTAATTGTTGGTTTGTTGTTTTTTGTTTTGTTTTGTTTTCTTTTCTTTTTTCCAGAAAAGCAGGCTAATAGCCAACGGGGCATTTGTCAGTGTAAGATTGTAAAGGTCCAGTTCAGAGCAGGGAGGTTTTGTCAAGTGGTGAGAGATTGGATCACATACAGCAGTACTTGTGTCATGTTCCAGGAAAGGCTGCAAGGCCGGTCGCTGAACAGTACACAGACGTGTTAAAAAGCAAAAGTAAGAGATCCCAACTCTAATGAACCATTTACTGGAGCTTGGTTCTTGGTAATCCACATGAAGACAGGCTTTGTAATTGGAATCCTGTGGGAGTTTATGGAGCAAATGAAAGGAGGGGTGTTCCCCAGCATTCCTGAGCTGCAGACCTCTTCAACATATATCTGTAGCCCCTATGTTTCTTACCCTTTTGTCAGAGTTGATCGAATATTTATAAAAAAACCCTACTGATTAATTAATATGGCTTTGTATAAGAATGCATGAAATAATTACAAATGCCTTGTTTAACATACCAAGTTTTAGCTGAATCGTTAAGAGACTTTGGAGGGCTCTAAAATCATAAACAGATTCAGTGAAGTGGTACATTAATACCAAAATTATAAAATAAGTCAGCAATTGACTACAAGACAGCTGGAAACTGAATTTTTTTAGCATGTATTATTTTTAATGGAGAGAAGGGTGAATTAGGCTATGTCGTTTCACAGTATTCATTACTGCATTCCTTAATTGTGGACAAAAACATTAAAGATACACTGCTGAATTTTGCTTTTAAGAAAATAATGAGATACTGCTATTAGAGATTAAGATTAGGATGCACTAGATGACTTGCAAATTGGACTAGTGAGACAGTGATGAGATCTGAACCATAGTGTTGTACAACAAATCTTGTATCAGTGAAAGAAATTTAGGATACAACCAGAGTAAAGAGAAAACTGCAAGAAGTAGTAAGGAAAACCAGGAACTTGGCCTTATAAGTGGACCTTGGAAAATTTGACAATTATTCATTGTAATGAAAGTTGAGAGAGGATGTCAAAACTCTTGATAATTGTAAGATTGAATAAATACACAAAAGAAAATTAAGTCAAATAACAATTTTAACAGAAGAACAAATATATGTAATCATTAATAAATTGCTTGTGTAATTAAGAGGTTTACAGTCTCTACACCAATGTACTGGAATAGTGTTTTGGTGGTAATAGTGTGGTAAAAGAAAACTTTCTGAGACATCGATTGCTTGTATGAAAGTGATCACATGATATCTTGCCCAAAATAGCATAGTTGGACTTGATTACAGCAGATGTTTCTATGTTCATTATACAAATATGAATATTACTGAAATTGGTAATTTTATCTACAGAAAGTATGTTGTAGGTTGGAGCTTGCTAAAGAAATTACATGCAAGTGGAGAAAATGTCTAGTGTCTACTGTCAGTTCCAGAATTTTGCAGAAAGGTTTACGTTTCTTTTAAAAGAAGTGTTATTTTCTGTGATGCCAAATAAACCTTGAAATTCACTTACTTTTTAAAAAAAAGTTTCATTCAAATGTGGGAAACTAACATTATTGAAGCAACTCTGCTTTTGAAGATTCAGCCTTTTTAGGAGCAGTCTTTTAAATTAATAAGAATAGGGTATTCTAAAGACTTCTGACATATGAAAAAGTTTTATGATTTATGGAAGTTTGGGTTTTTGAGGCCATACATTATCAGAATAAATGGTGGTCTTGTTCTTCTGTATTTTCCTAGTTCCTCAGGCTTAGAGTGGAAAGAGTGAATACGTTGAGATTGTCTGGCCATGGGAAGGAGAAGATGCCTGCTCCAAGGGTGCCAGTGCTGGCAGCAAGATCACTGGATCTCTTCTCTTCCAGGAGACATGGAGGTCTATTTGTGGTTGGAGCTACCTGAATAGATAAAGTATAGATCAGTCTGCTGTGAAAGTACCTCACATGAAGAAGACTGCCTCATGGTTTAGTTTGCTCTGAATCGCCGTGTCATCAAATGAGCCTTTTCACAAAATTAAAAACCAAAACCAGTATTTTCTTGTTTCTGGGTTTTGTTTGGAATTTTTTGACCCCTGTCAATTCAGGTGGGCCATTATCTGTTGCTGATTTTAATTGGAATTGTGGAAGCAAAATCCTGGAATAAAAAAAAATTGGAATGTTTATTTAAGCTTTAAAATAGGCAATCTTGACTCAGATTTGCAGTAAGGGCAGTTTATGCATCTGCTATATATAAATAGCTCTTTAAATAGGTGTAAACAAAATATAATCATATTTAGAGTTTCTTTATGTTGACAAAGTGGCATAAAATATTTTCAGTGTGAAAAACAGTTAAAACCAATTTACCATAAGAAAAAAACCCACTTCAGTGTAGGGATTTTCACCAGAAAAAAAAACTTGGCTGCTGAAAGGGAGATGGTCTTAAATTTAAATGTCTTCTAAAGACAGTTAATTTATGCCACTGTAAATGAAACTCAGGCAAACGTAAAGCTTCCTGACAAGACTAGAGGTACATGACAAAATCAGTTTAAATTGACTAAACACTCAAAGGTGTACTGTCACCAAACTGTCTCTAAATGACCCTATTTGGTAAGCCCCAGCAATCCTGTTATTCAGCCAGGCTGTTGGTGTTTGTATTCCATTATTGCAGTCCAGAGTGCCTCATGGGAATCCACTTAGGATGCAGTCTAATAGCCTGTGTCTCCCTTCCACTACAAGATGTAGAGTGACCAGCCTTTTGGAATGTAAAATACATAACGAAGTTTTCTTTTTCCATCTTAATTTTACATAAAATTGTAAGAATTTGGGGTTTTTTGAGAATAAGCTTAAGACTAGTCTTTCTCTTAAATGACAATTAAACACATTCCTTGATGTGCTTCCTGTGGACTTTACTGAAAAAATTCCTACAGGTGGGTATTATCTGTAGAATTGTTCTCTGTTATATGGCAGATAATTTACTTTTCAAAATTCGCCGTGTGAATATATTTTACAAAGGAGTAATATCAAATTCAGTGTGAAAGTCACTTGTAACACAAATCTCTAACTATGCATATGATTTACAAACTAAATTCAATGCTGGGAACTTCTTTGTTTGTTTTGTGGTGTATTGAATTTGTTTGTGTTTTTTAAATAATAAGACTGTAGAATGAATTACTTATTTTTCCATTTCAGGAATAGATTGAAGAAAACATGGCCAATCAACGGGATTACATTAGCAGACCTATTTGCAATGGATTTTCTGTTCCTGAAAATAAAATCAATTCCTTAGTGGCTGAAGGTCATGGACAACAAATTCTAAAAGTACTACAAAAGTTCAGAGAACAAAATATATTTTTTGATTTTAAAATTCTTGTGAAAGATGAAATAATTCCCTGTCATCGTTGTGTACTGGCAGCATGCAGTGATTTTTTCAGGTAAACCTAATTTTGCCATGAGTTTGCAGGAAATAGATTCTAAGTTCTCTGAGAGGAAGGGAAGGAATAGAATTAAAAAAAAAAAAGTTAAGAAAATTATCACAATTTACATATATCTGCAGAGTTTTGAGCAAAGCATTCAAACATCGTTTTAAGGGTACGCCAGATACGGCTCTTTGTATTTTCAAAAAGCCATGAGGACTCTGTGAATCAGATTCTGACAGCAGTTGAAAGTTTCAAATCATAAATGTGTGGTTCTGCTGTTAGGTTGAACTGACACAAGTTATGCATGTTTAAGAGTTACCTGTTGCCCGTATCAGTACCTGAAGGTCTGCAAGGATATTGGTTGACTTTTTATATGATAGTCTATGTACTTTGACACATTTATATTATGAAACGTAACAGACTGATTACAAATACATCTTATACTGAGCAATTGTGGATAAATTGTACATAAGTTTGCAATGGAACTGGTTTTTGTTTGTCCAAGAAGAGTGGTCAGTATAGTAGAGATTGTCTTCAGAGGTATTTAAACAAAACAAATATGCATACTTTTCCTAAACTACAGATTTCAGCATTTCAGCATGAAATGGATCTTCCTTCTTGTGCTTAAAACTATGTATTCTTAAGGGACAGCCTTCATTTACATACAGAATATTAATTTATAAAGAGGCCGTGCTATCCTTTTTATTAGAAAGGTTCAAACTTGCAGTTCCACACTGAAAAGTGTTTTGAATACAGTGTACTAAAAACAAAGCTACGACTCTAACAATGAAAAAATGGACTCCTGGGAATGAGTTAATAGCCTCAATTTGGCTGGCCATACATAGGTGAGTGTTATTTTCAAATGTCTTGGAACGTCCCATGGTCTAAATGAGTCTGCCATATATGACAAAAGATAGCTAGATGTGTTCTAAGAATTACTGAAAAAAAGAAGAAATGCAGATGAAATGAGCACTTTCTCCACTGTAGGAGCAGATTTGTTTTTTTCTCTGACACACAGGACTACTTTCATTTGTCTTTAACTGCTTGACAGCAACAAGATGATCTGGTAGAAAGAAGCACCAGGACGAAATAGCTTCCAGTGGTAATTTCTAGAACTGAAGTTAAGCACATGGAAACATATGAGTCCTTTTCATTATCTGCAAACTTGTGAGATTAAAATCTGCCAGGAGAGATCTCTCCCTGTTCCTAACGATTGATACAGCAGATAATAGCAGCCATCAGATTCATAAGTTGTTCTGGAATGCAATGCAATGCAATGGAATCCATTTTTTAACTTCAAGGAATAAAAAGTACCTAAGTCCACTACATACATTTTAAAATGTCTTCCTTGGCCTTCCTTGTGTCTTCCTTGGCCTTTGGACTTTTCTCAGTTTTGGCTTCATTGTGTAAACCAAAGAATCAGCAACATTTTGATCCTTACTTGTTAGCTTTCAGAATCAAAGCCTTTGCCTACATTGCTTTTCTTCTACTGGTATTGTTCAGTTGCTATTTTACTCCCTAATTAGAGATTTCATAGCTCATGGGTTAATGAGGAAAGGATTATAAGGGTCATCACTTAGTACGCAAAGAGGTCATTGGGACACAGGTGCCTTATTGTAATTTTATATTCTTGTTTGGTAAGTCAGGCAAGTTCCTGCTTTACCAGATATTCACGTCCCAAAGAGTATGTGCTATACACAGTGATGTTTTTTTCCTCTTTGGCTTCAGAAAAGGATGGGATTTTAAAAATCCCATGTAACAGAGATACAGCGTATAACTGAACTATGATATAACACTTTTTTTAATATGAATTAACTATGATATATTAATATCCAGATTCTCTACTTTGCATTTGATGATTTATGCAGCTCTTTCCCCACTATTATCCTATGTCATATTCAGAAGCCACTGCTATCCTAGCTTGAGGCTTAGGCTCCAAGAGAGTAGGACAAGGGATATTGTAGAACTATTCTCTTGCCTGCAGTGACTCGCTTGTAAAACTTTAATTATTTTATCTTGCCATGTTAGATTGTGTGAATGAGGTGAATGTTATTACATACTTAGAATAAAGCAGTTAAAGTTGTAATAAAATTTCCAAAAATCTCCTGATCAGTAGTTCATTCCACAGTTTCAACCATCATCTTTGTATTCAGTCACAATCTACTTTCTGCATAGTTTCATTGTGTCATGCAATCATATGTCAGAACCTCATTTTTTTCTCTGACACTGGCCTGTACTCATACATCTCTCTGTCAACTCTAAAGCAAGAATTAAGTTTCCTCGTGTGTTTTTCTACTCATTTACCCCTCACCTCTTTTATTTCTGAAACTACACCCATCATCTGTCTGGCCATTGGGTCAGCCTGCAATTTGGAAGGCTTTTTTTTTTTTTTTCCCACATAATTTTATGTACTCATCCACATTGCATGACCTTACTCATGGGGCTTTTGTACTATGTATTTTTTTTTAAATTAGCCTTTCTCTCCCAAAGTTGAAACTGATGCTGTCCTGAACAATTTCACATTTTCTCTCACACAAAGAGCTGCAGACTTCATCACTGTGAAAATCCATACAAAACACAGGTGCTGCTATAATTTTGTTAAACCACCATTTTGAATATATTCTTATCACCAATCTTCTTTTTTTCAAACACACCAAGTAAATTCATTGTTCCTATAAGAACTTCCATATTTTAGAACTATTTTAGACCAGCCCACATTATTATGTGCCCCTGATTGTCTCCTTCCACATCAGTGTTCTCGTCTGTTTGCTAAATCTTTAATTTGTGTGTATATCTTCTGTATTCTATTCACAGAGCCATGTTTGAAGTTAATATGAAAGAACGAGATGATGGCAATGTTACCATTAGTAACCTATCACCCAAGGCAGTGAAAGCTTTTCTTGATTATGCTTACACAGGAAAAACAGAGATAACCAATGATAATGTGGAAATGCTCTTCCAACTGTCGTCATTTCTTCAAGTTTCACTCCTTTCCAAAGCATGCAGTGACTTCCTAATAAAAAGTATTGATCTTGTGAATTGCTTACAGTTGCTTTCTCTGTCAGAAAGTTATGGGTCTGTCCGCTTGTTTGATCATGCACTAGATTTTGTACAACACCACTTTTCATTGCTGCTCAGATCGAGTGATTTCTTGGAGATGAATTTTGAGATATTACAAAAATGTCTCGAAGCTGATGAACTAAATGTCCCTGAGGAAGAATCAGTGTTGAAAGCTGTCCTCCAATGGACCAAACACAGCTTAGAAACACGGCAGAAATACCTGCCTAATTTGATTAAAAAAGTGAGATTACACCAGTTACCTGAAAAGACTTTGCAGGACTTTCTGCATTCTGAAGAACACTTACTTAAGAGTGCTAATTGCTCAGTAATAATCAATGATGCAGTTAAAAGTGTCCAGAACTTCGGTGGATTGTTTCCAGATGCACGTCCTTCAACAACAGAAAAATATATATTTGTTCATAAAACTGATGAAGATGGAGAAAACAGACATACATTCTGCTACAACATCAAAACAGACACATGGAAAGAACTACCACATACTCATATGATTGATCTGCCAGGGTCAAGTTTGTCTAGCTATGGAGAAAAAATATTTATGACTGGAGGATGCAAGGGGAATTGTTATAGGACTGTCAGGCTTCATATTGCTGAACCATTTCATGATGCCACTGACCAAACCTGGTGCTACTGTCCAGTCAGCAATGAATTCTCCATAGTGTCAGCTATGAAAAAACCAAGGACAATGCACACATCTGTTGTAACCTTAAATCAGCTCTTTGTAATAGGTGGAAAGACCAGAGGAGCTCAAGAAACTCGGAGTCTTTTGGATGTAGAATCTTATAATCCTCTTTCCAAAGACTGGAAATCGGTAAGCCAGTTACCAAGGGGTATCTACTATCCAGAAGCAAGTGCATGCCAGAATATAATTTATGTCCTTGGCTCAGAAGTAGAGATTACTGATGCTTTTAATCCCTCTCTTGACTGTTTCTTTAAGTATAATGCTATGACTGATCAGTGGTCTGAGCTTGTAGCAGAATTTGGGCAATTTTTCCATGCAACTCTAATCAAAGCTGTTCCAGTGAACTGTACATTGTACATATGTGATCTCTCCACCTACAAGGTCTACAGTTTTTGCCCAGAAACCTGTGTTTGGAAAGGGGAAGGATCTTTTGAATGTGCTGGCTTTAATGCAGGGGCAGTAGGGACAGAAGACAAAATTTATATACTAGGTGGTGATTATGCTCCAGAAGAAATCACAGATGAAGTTCAAGTCTACCACAGTAGCAGGTCTGAGTGGGAAGAAGTTTCACCAATGCCAAGAGCCTTAACTGAGTTTTACTGTCAGGTCATTCAGTTTAATAAATATAGGGACCCTTGGTCACCTGTACTGACAATTTGCTCTGGAGAATTTTGAAACTCCCAAGTCAAAAGAGTCTATTTAAATGCACAAGTTGTAGAACAGTTTTAAAGTATTAGTTTACAGATGAAGAAATATGTACTCGTCTGTTTAAATTTTCAGTTTAAATTAAATGCTGTAGGATTGCTTTTGGAAGAGGCCATTAAAATGTCATTCATGCTAGTCGTTATACATACAGTATTATATACTTCATTTTATATACAACTGTAATTATGAGAATAATTTTCAAAATTATATTAATTTTCCAAAAATAATATTAATGAGGAATTACAGGTTATGTAATATGTGCCATTATTTCTGTAATATTCACAGTTGTCCCAATAGACAAATTGCTAAAAAAAAAGCTGACTGTGATACTGTTTTCCCTATGTAACTGAAGTTTAAAAGACATTTTCATTAGTGTTATTTAGATTTTCTATGTTCATAAACCTGTAAGCAGAATTAATTGTCAGCTTTATCTTATCACAATGACCTTAGCAAGGACAAGAGCCAAAGTGACCTTCACAGTATTAAAACCAGGTATCTAACTTGAAGAGACTGATAATTCCTGTCATCTTAGTTCAGCTCTTCAGTTTTACCAGTTTTTCTCCATCCTTGTGCCTTAAGTAGTAGCTTTATTTTCTGTTTCCATCCCATTAACTGTGGCAAAGTAAACTTCAATAACGTACTGCAGGGTAGGTAAGATTTCTACAGGATGGATGATTCATGCGATATCTTTGCTTCAGTCACGTTTCTGACTAAAGAAAAAACACTTCAGGATGTTTTCTAACAGAAGTCTTCCATCTCTGAAGTCTTCAGTGCTACCTACTAAGCAGTCACTAGGCTGCTTCTAGCAGCAAGCTGTGAAACAATCATAGCTGTTGCTTCGGTTAACTATGGGAAAAGTTTGTATCTTGTCAAACATCAAATACAAAACTACACACTCATATTAAAAGTCAATAGTAAATACTATTTCTGAAGTGAGAAATCATCTCCTGTAGTTTAAATTAATAAAAACACTTTATCTTGCACTTCATGGTAATTTTAGATGTTAAAATATTGCACAGTAAGCTCTACACAATATATTGCTTGATAAAGGTTTAAGTAGTCAGCTATGATAATGTTAAAATTATAATGGACTTTTAGTGCTAATACTAGTCTAGTCATACGTTGTGAAGTAAATTTGACCTCGTGCTTACAAAGTCAGTCTTCTTTCTGACAGGAAGACACTGAAATTAGCTAGGTTTCATAAATTAATTTGTAATCTTCCACAGTCTAAGAATTTCCTTTCTTACCAGGTATCCAGATAAGACACTGAGAGCCCTTACGTTCCATATAAGTATTGTGAAAGCAGTAAGGGGTTGTCTTCTGCCAGACAGAATAATGGTTTTAAACATTTGATCTCATCTTTTCAAGCAGTTTAAAACATGAATAAACTTTAGTGAGGCATCAGAGACATCTTTGTCTTGAGACAACTGTGGTAAGTTCATTATCACATCACTACTGCATGTACTTTTTGCAAAACCCAAGCTGAATATTAATGCTTAAATCTTAATATTGCCTAGAACATGCTTCTGTTTTAAACAGTAAACAGTGGAAGGTTCCAATTCTGTGATTGACTCTGTAATTTGCTATCAGATACCTTTACAAATTTAGATAACATTCATCATAACAATTTTCGTAAGTATGTAAAATAAAATCATGTACATTTGGAGAAAATGTTAACAGAGCAGGACCCTTCCATTCAATAATTTCTGTATATTAATATGTGTGTCAGTTCTGTAAAAGTAAGTAGCTTGCTACAGCATTTCAGGCAACTTCCACATTTATTTGGTGGTTTTTTTTCATAATAAGTCTCAAAATCATATTTTAACTAAATGTAGCTAGGTAAGCTTTACAATCACCTTACAGAAATGCAAGTATTTTTATATTGGGACACAACTACTTTTTGTTAGTGCAAAGCAAATGTGTTGAGTAGAGAGAGGAAGAATACTATTCCTACTTACTGAAAAAATAGGAAAAAAACCCACATAGTAAAATGTAGTTATAGTTTTAATGAAGCTACTCAGGGTAGCATAGAGACTTCATTAACCATTAATTACTGCAACTTGTCACATCATTGGAATACAAGGCCCAATTCACCTTTGCTTGTGTATTTGTGTTGTGTTCATACCTGAGTAATATGAGTATGCAATTTATGCATTGAGAAAAGTAACAATTATGCCCATAGTACATGGGTAGAAATAGCTATGCAAATTGGAAGAGACTAGAGAATTGCAAGGGTGTTTTACTTCCACTGTCCTGACCAAACTGCTGGATCACATAAACAGCGAGCGAGCGAGTCATTCAGGTGATGCTCTTTCCCCTCAGTTTTTCCCTACTGCAGATCTTTTTGACAGTCTTCCACCCTGCTACTTGCTATAAGGCTCCGGCAGCTGACATCAGAAAAAGAAATGACGTATGTGAGAAATTCCTCAGTATAGACAGTGAAAACTGACTGAAGCTGAATTGGGAAAATAGACATGCTTCTTTAATATTCTACACTACTCTTGTGCAGGAGCTAATGTCAGTTCCCAGTCTGACAGCTCATTCATGGATTTCACAGGGAGTTGAGCTCTTACTCAGTGATCAGGAAATAATGTAGTAATGTCAGTTACTTTCTAGCATTGCTTACAGAAGAGTTACTGTGAAATGGTACTGATTTTCTGCAGTTAGGCAGGTAAACCTGTACTACAGCTCTCACAGAAGGAAAAAGGTTCAATTGCCACATTTCCACATACAAAGTATTAAATCTGGTAGCAGAACTGAAGGTGGAAGAAGCAGAAGTGTTAGAAAGTCATGGTTAAAAGCAAGGCTTTATGATAGAAATAAGGACCTATGTTCCAAACCCTGTGATTAATTGCTAAAGATGTAAGAAATCTCAGTGAACTACACAAAAGAATATGAATTACTTGCATGAATAACTCTTGTAGTTTGGATCAAACAGATTTTTCAGTCTACACAGCGTTTATGCAATTAAAAACAAAAGTCACAAAATTAATGCAAAATGAGTTTTTAAATATCTTATATGACTTTTCAAAGCTCCTTGAATCAAAGCTTTATGAAAAAGTACCTTCCTCTAAAAATACTCAGTAACTAGATTAATGATTATGTACGTCCTCACTGAAATAGAGTGATGTTTAAACATACACAATGCATGTAAAATTATAATCTACTATTTGCACTTAAATGATGTAACCAAAACATTCCTAATAGTATTCTATTTTATGTCACAGAATACATTATAAGCATGACCAGTATAATATACACGAAAATAATATATATTATATGTGGGATTTTAATATCCAGTGATGATTATATTGGATAATCTTAATTTTTAAAGAATGCTATCAAAACATTATGGCACTTTGGTAATGTTATCACACTGGTTTAATTGTTGTAATAAATATCAGTTATCCAGGTGTTTTATTGATTATGTTTGCACAGACCTGATGATTATTATTTAAGAACTAGTTAATTTGTTTTCTATAATCTAAATACATTTGTAGTAAATCAGTTTACTGCTGTTAAAAATTCATTATATTCACAAAACGGAGTAGATTTTCTGGGTCAGATTTATTTATGGTATTACTCTGTGAAGAAAACTGTTTACCTCCTTGGGTTAGTGTAGGGTAGTAGGGAAGGTATAGGCTATAGAATGTGCTGACTGCAGTTCCTAATGTAGAGATTAATTTTAGATGTTTCTGTCTGTAGGTGACCAACAGGAGGCAGCATAAGATCTATTTTAATTAAAACAGACTGAAAACAGGGATGTATTTGACAATATTTATCGTTGAACATTATGCTCAATTTACTTTTTTCCTTCTAACACCCAATAAAGCATAGAGAACAGTAACATTTCGCTGCTGCCTGGGCTCTGCTGATATGTGGAAAGTACAATACTACACGTTTGCTGAGATGTTCATTCTTTTGTGAAATAAAATAAAGCACTGAGCAACTGAATCCTTCTCGGGTCTCTCTTTTTTTTTTTTTTTCCCCAGTGAGTTTTAAACTGCAAAGAATCTACAGTGTTTATAATGCAGATGATCTCTTGGGGTTTGTTTTTTTTTTTTAATTGTTTTTTTTTCAATTGGAGAACATTTCGAATGTAGGTAGCGTGGATGAAAACTGCAGTGAGTGGGGTTTGTAATTATCCTTGGACCTTGTATTTATATACCCTTTGCATATTGAATTGCTGTTCTCATCCTAATTTTAATTGTCTGCTGAAAAGTTCTTAAGTTTACCATTGTAAACTACTCATTTAAATTGGCATCATTTTTAAAAATTAGATCAGATTGATATACAGGGGTTTTGGACAGTTTGGGTGTTTATTTTTACTGAAATGGACCTTCCTTACTAATAGAAGTAGTTTTAAATAAAAGGAGATAAAAGCTACATAGTCGAAAATTTGCATGCCAAATCTTGCAGAAATGGCATTAATACAAAGTGACGGAGCCCAGTGTTGTCTTGTATTCTTCCAAAACTTAAAATTCTGTAACCCCGAGACTCCTCTATAGATAAATTAGAGTTACAGCAATAAAAATTAACCTTCCAACACTCCCGAAGCCTTTGCCCTAAAAGCCTTTCAGCCAGCAAAAGCCTTTTGGAGACATGTACAAAGCATTCCAGCAGCATTCACAATATTAAAAGCTTATATTGAACAATGAAGGGATTCACAGACCAAATCTGAGAGCTTAAGTTGCATAACCCTGTGCACAATCAGAAGAAAATTGTATATGTATGTTCTACAGATCCAGGGAATTCACTAGGGACTTAAACAGTTTGCATCTGAAGTAGACCATATGGTAGGGATTTTCTTCCTGTCATCAAAAGAAAGGAAGGAAGAATCTGGATTTAATGATTAAAATACACATAAATTCAAGACAGTTCACATAAATGAGGAAGTCCAAAGATTTTTGCTGGAGGAAGCTGGTATACACCAGAATTTTTCACCAGTGAACAACAGCCTCCATAAAAGTAGAGTAACAATTTTGGGAGAAAGCAGAGCTATTTAGGTTTATGTGCATGGCTGCTCTAGGAAATCATATGATTTGTAGTTTAAATTATTCTAATGGATACTAATCATATTTAGTGGGTCCTTCAAATTAAAAGAGGGATATTCAATGAGATATAATTAGGACTAATTATTTCTGCAGACTAGCAGGGGTTCAGACTGTTAATGACCTCCCTTCTCCATCATTTGTCCACCTACTTGCACCTGAATCTAGTTTGAACTAGCTTGCAAGACATTTAGGGTATGCTTGAATCTTATTTCTGAGCACTGTTAAAATACTAGTAATAATGCAAAGGGAAGCCAAGTTCATGTATGGGTCTCGGTAAGAAACCTCCCTGTATATATGTCAGCAGTGTGGCATGGTCTTGCTACACTGCTCCTCACCATTTTCCTTTTTAACTTTATTTTCAGTACACAACGGACACGTATGGCAGCAAAACTATCACTACCTGTTAGCAAACTCATAAATTAATAGTTGGCTGAAACTTGAAAATACCACTTTAGGGAGATTTGTAGTTTCATCACAGTTATGATCACTTAAAGCAGTATTAATCAAATAACTACCTGTCCAGTGAAAGAACTTGGAAAGACTGAGCATGTAGCTGTTAACGAATATGCAAAGTAATAAAGGCACACAAAAGGTTAGGCAGAACAGAGGTACCAAACTTCGAAAAAGCAGGGTTACATGATGAAGGCACCAGGACGTGACACAGAATGCAAGGACCAGGCACATCTTGTCTGGCGGAGGGGACGAGGAGCCTCAAGCCCGAAAGCTCCAGGAAGGCGTTTTGTGCGTATATTCACCCACATCAGGTGACTCACGCATGCAGCACTTCGCGAAAAATACTTTCATTTCTTTAATTACAGTGTGTGATAAACGTCTTTCTCCGTTTTAATCACAAACCGCGCAGTTCAGGAGGAACAGCCGGTTGCCGCGCGCTCGCCCTGGGCAGCGGCATCCTAAACCTGGCGGCCACACCGGAGGTTTGTGCACGGCTGCCCGGTACAGCTATCCCGCACGCTCGGACTGACCCTGCTTCTCCGTCCCTCCGTCCCTCCCTCCCTCGCAGGTTTTCGCCCAGCAGCGCCGCGCCCTCCGGCGAAACAGCAGCGCCAAACCCGCCGCGGAGGGTCCCTGGCTGAGG
>VXBQ01013746.1:54930-66492 GCA_013400175.1 Phainopepla nitens
GAAGTGCTGGTTAGCTACATGGGAGCACTGCAGAGTGATAGGTGCTGATACAGGCCTGTGCTTTTTACAGTTGATTTCTTCTTGGGGCCTGGTTTTTGCAAGTTTGCTACCTAGTAATCATTGGAAGTAAGTGGCTTCACAGTGAGAGTAGTATTTTAGTGAGGAAAAGTGGTAAAGCAGTTTTTTAAATGCAGTGTTTGAAAAAATACTTGATGGCAACATGCTTGCCTGTTGGCTGTGAAAGAATGTTGCTTTGCATGGAAAACTGCAAGTGAGCCAGTTATTTACAGTCAGTAGTGTATAGGAGATGAAGAACAATGTCTAAACTACTAGACATGATTCCCCAAGTGGGGAGCTGCTGTGTGATGTACTGATGTGTATGCTTTAACCAAGTTCAGGGGAAACAGTAGGAGGAAAAATACGTAGTAATTTAAGAATCCTGTATAGTTGGGAGGGAGTTATTTAAGAATTAAGTCCATTAGTTAGTAACAATTGAATCTATAATCTGGAAGCCATTTGCCTTCAGGTGGACAAATGTCTCTACTGCATGAGCAGAGAACAAACAGCAGCTTGAAACTGCCTGTAGTGTCTAGTGAATCCCTGGCCCACTTGCCCTGTAAACCTACCTGCTGTGGTAGGTAACATGGTACAGAAGACTCTTCAGTATAATCCTGAATTGGACCTATTGCCAAGCAGTCTGTGATCATGAACCATTTTTGATTCTTAGTCTTTGCTTTCAGGTTTTGGGAGGTTGTTTGGGGTTTTTTTTTGGTGATATGATCTGTTATTAATGCAGTAATAATATTATTAATAATATTCATTACTGCATTGATAGTTCCCTGTTCCTCCCACTCATTCTCCACTTCTCTGCGGAGCTGCACAGAGTCTGTCAGGGGAATTATGGAGGTTTGTGTTCTCTCCAGCATCAGGCACAGGACCAGCTGATGCTGAGGGTAGAGCAGTGGATGAGCTTTAAAGCTGCCATGGTATCTGACATGAGATGTTTAGCAGTGTGAGGGCACGGGAGGGTTTTACCATGGGCGTATAGTGACTTAAATCTATTTCCTGTTAAAATGTCACTAACAAATGACATTTCTTTGAACTAGTAGCTATTTTATGACATTCAACAGGATTGCTCCAGTTCTTTTATTTATGATTATTTTAAGTTTGAAGAGCCTCGAAAATGTCAACTTTTCATATTAATTTACTTTTTTTTTTTTAATGAAAATGGTGTCTCATTTAAAATGTGTCTCAGAAATTTCGGTCCCCTAAACATTTCATGGTTTTGAAGTAATGATATAACAATTTCAACTTCTTTTGGAAGTAATTGTGCATTCAAACTGAAATGTGTGTGTCAAATTTCAGTCTTAAGGGAATCCTGACTGGCAAAACTCTTAAGAGCTGAAGGAAAATAGCTGTACTTCTGTAATGGAAATATCAAATCAACCTTAACAGTTTGTGGCATGGATATATTAATGATTTTATAATTCATAGGAGATTAGAGGAAGTATCTATGACTACTTGATATTGAGAGTTTAACAAAATGGTTTTCCTTTATCAAATAAACAGTTAATTCAAAATATGCATTCCTTAAATGATGACCTAGGGGTCAAGTTGTTAAATGAAAATACATGGTGTATATCTTGGAGATTTATCTTGTTTGCTCTTTTTCTCTTAGGAAGCCTGACAAATAGAAAAGTACAACAAAGTGAAGAGAAAATTTACTTCATGAGAACTGAGCTCTGCTTTCATTTGCTTTTAAATTTATATTAGTAGCTGATTAGTGTCAGATCATCTCTGTAGTCTGCTGTGGTGAAATTATTAGGTTAAGCCTGGAAAAAATGAAACAGTTAAAAAGAAAAAGAAAAAGCAATTTTAGTGTTCAGGAAACTCAAACTCTCCTTAAGGAAATCCGAAAAAGGAGAGAAGTACTGTTTTCGAAGCAACTTAATACCACAATTAATGAGATGAAGCGGAAAGCTTGGGAGGAAATAGCAGAGTGTGTCAATGCTGTAGGTGAAGGAGAGCAGAGAACAGGGACAGAAGTGAAAAGGAGATACCTTGACTGGAGAGCACTCATGAAGAGAAAACGTCTGAATGCAAACATCAAAGTAGTAGGTGCTGGGTTTCACCTTCCTTCATCCAATTTAGATGACTCTCTCAATGAAGACATGGATGAGAAAATGGGATTTGCAATTGAATCTGGTTTTGAATGGCAAAATATCACTGACTTCAGAGAAGCCGGTGGATCTTTAACAGAAATCAAAGTAGAAGAGGAAGAGGAGGATCCGCAGAATTTTGAAGTGAGTGACTGACATACAGGAGCTGTATGCAATATGGCCTTGCTTCATTTCAGCATAAGGCTTTTTACTGTGTTTCTTCATAGCATCTGTTTCTGTTTTTTTTCTGAACGTGTGAATTAAACTGTGGGAGTAAATATAATTCAGAGACATGGTATTTAAATCTACCAACTTGCAATTGTGTGTAAGATCTTGGATATTGATTACTGATGTGCTATCCCTAAACTTTGAGTATGTCTTTGCACATGTATTTTCCATTTTTATGTGCCACAGATAAGAATTAGTTAAGTCAATGCAAGGAAAATATGCTGTTGAAGGAAACTGGTCATTTTAGTATTCCGAGTGCCTCGATGGATGAACAAAGTGCTCATCTGTAACAAATGAAAGTTTCTGTTACCTGCAGGTACAGAAAGAAATAGAATACAGAAAGAAATATGATACTGTTTTCATTTCTTGAAATGAACCTGGAGGAGATGAAAACACTACTTGAATTAGTCAGTCAGCCTTTCCTCTCTGGCAGAATTTTAGTGTGACTTTGACAAACAGTAGCGGATTCTATAGACAAGTTGATACTCCTAGTAGTACTGTGCCTGTCCTGGGATAGGCAACCAGCTGGAGTGCAGTCAAATGTTGGGACAGTTTTGCTGTTACTCTTTAAATTCATAGTTCTCTTTTCCAGAAGGGGTACTCAAACAATTTTGTTTTGGGTATTTTATTGCTTTGGGTTTTCTTAGGGGGGGAGATTTTTTTTTTTGTTGTTTTTTTTTTTGTTTGTTTGTTTGTTTTGTTTGTTTGGTTTTTTTTGAGTGGGTGGAGTAGAGAAGCAGCTCCTGTCTTAACTCCCATCGATACGTATGCTGGGAGAAAACCAGTGTAAGCTTTTATGTGGTAGTGAGAGCTACTGTCAGACAGTGCTGAAGAGCAGTGTGTGTCTTCTCTAGTGCTAGAGGACTGGCAGTGGCTCTCCTAGTCCTAAGGTTTTTCTGAACACTTGCCTTCCTCAGTTTGCCTTTCTCTTGCAGCATACATATTGGGACAATTTATCTCTTTTGTACTATGAATTTGTAGCACGTAAGGGCTGTGATACTACACAAAATGTTCCAGTCTGCTGAGAGCACTGCTCCTAACCACCTCATCATCTGTGTCACAAATAGCTTCACAGCAAATCTGATAATACAAAATGGTTAAACAAGTCCTGCTTATTGGCCCACTTAATAGAGTTGGAAGAGTTAGGAGCATGTGAAAAATGTCAGTGTTAAATGTTTTTAGGAATGGAATAGTTTAAGTTATTGAAGGTTAGGCTAGCTTACATAACACATAGCCTATGGATCCATCTGCTCTGATAAATAATTAGTCACAACAAATGCCTGGTGGCTTACATAAATGTCACTCAGCTCTATGAAAGGTAGGAACAACATATGGTTTTCTAGGTCCAGTTTTCTGTCAGTTGTTCTGAATGATCTATAATAACTACTGTGCTGTGTTTTCTGGATATTTTTGTATGTTCACTGACAAGATTTTCCATCTTTTGTTATCAGATATTAACTTGCAGATAAAGCCTGTTTCTCTTCCTGTATAATAATAATAATAAAAATAAAAAAAAATCTTCTGACATAGCATGGTTATTTCACAACAAACAAGTTAAAGACTTCTGAATAGCTTTGAAGATGAAAAAATGCAGTATGTTCTTTTCAGTCAATTTGTATGTAACAAATTTATTCTGGCTGGAATGTAATTCTTGTGTGTCGTATTCCTGTCTCCAGTTTCCTATTGAGGAAGAAGAAGAAATATTGTCATCAGTTCTGCCAGATTCGAAAAAGGAAAATGACCTACCAGACTTCCCCCACATTGAAGAGTTTGGAAATCTGAGCTCTGCTCAAGCTAGGCTAGCCTATGAAGATTCTCACTTGCTTATAAATCTGGAGAAGCAAAAGGTGGAGCTGGAGAAACAGCGGCTGGACATCGAGGCCGAAAGGTTGCAAGTGGAGAAGGAGCGGCTGCAGATTGAGAAGGAGCGGTTGCGGCACATTGACTTGGAGCGTGAGAGGCTTCAGATTGAGAAGGAGCGACTTCAGATTGAGTGGGAGAAACTCAGGCTAGAGACTCTGCATGCTGAAAAGCCTGCCCTGGAAAACGACCTCACCCAAACTGAAAAACCCATCATGCAGCCTCTGGATCTAGAAACTGAAAAGTTAAAACTTGAAAAGGAACGCTTGCAGTTAGAGAAAGAGAGGCTGCAGTTCCTAAAGTTTGAATCAGAGAAGCTGCAGATTGAGAAGGAACGCTTGCAAGTGGAAAAGGAGCGCCTTCGAATTCAGAGAGAGGGTCACTTGCAGTGAACGTCTCAGCTAAGGCGTCAACATTAGTGTTTTGATGTTTCTAAATTAGAAGTAGTTCTTGATACAGAAACTGTCTTAGAGGCTTAACATTCTTCTGTTCAGAGTTGAATGTTGATGTTAAACTGAAAAAAAAAATATGGTGCTCAATATGTCATTGTGCCTATGTAAATGAGCTTATGTGTGAAATTGCTTTTCAGTGTATCAGAACATAAGTGTTATGTTCTCTTGTCTTCAGTATTGTGCTGTATTAGTTTGATGTCCTCTCTCATAGCTGCCTTGAGAAGAAGCAAGGCTGAACCTTGTACTTTTTGTCACTGTACTGACAGTAAGGAAGGATCAGAGTAAATCAGCGTTTGCTGTAAGGACATGGTGCTGATGATAGCCTGTGTGGTAAAGAAGTATAATTTTGGCAGAACACAGGAATACAGAGTCATTATGAGAGTGATTCATTAAATTTTATTCCTGCCCCCCATCCCTTTGTTTTTCCTCCACCCCCACAATTGGGAAAAAACAATTGAAGAGTTATCTAGAAGTTAAAGTGCAAGTTAAATTTGTTGCTGTTGTGTTTACTGTTGTTCCATGGCTTGAACTGAATGGGAGTGCAGAAAATAGGTTTGAGTTTTGGTTCTTTGGGTTTTTTTTTCTGGATGAAGTATTCATATTAGGTGAAGTTATGCATCAGCCATATCTACTATAAGCTGGCCTGTTGGTTTCACCAGGTCACTAATAATGCTGTATGGAGTAGAGCACCTGGGTTAGCATAGCACAGGGATTTACTGACTGCTCAGGCATGCTGTCTAATGAGTCTGTGATGACCCCCTGAAGGAAATTCCTAGACCTTGTTTGTTCTTGAAAGACAATGATGGTAGTCTCAGAAGTGGAGACATGGAGACTGAGCACAGCCTAAGAGCCTTTGAGCTTGAACACTTCTACACTCATTGCTGGGTCTGCCTGGCCAGTACCCTGGTCACGTCCACAAGGCAGCCAGAGGAGGCTTCTGTGGCTCTCTATGTAATATATTTTAATTAGACAAACAGAAATAGTCTGTGCTGAAGGCTGTCAGTATTTTTCATAGGCAATCTAATCATATAACAGAAAAACAAAACAAAAAAACCAAAACAAACAAAAAACCAAAAACAAACCCCTAAACAGCCAAGGATGGAAGCTTTCTATTATTTCATATATGTTTTAAATCCCAACTGAGCCAGACTTCATGTTTCTCATCTTTCTGCAAGTAACTATCTTGTTAACTCCATTGGAAGTGTAGGACTGTGGGAATACTGTCTAAACATATGTTAAATGACTTAAGTGAATTCTTGTGCAAGTAAATAATATTTATACCACTACAGGTTTACTTTTATTCTGCAAAGATTATTTTTTTATTACTGAAACAAGTGTGCTTCTACAGTGCAAATAAATTTGACTACTACACTCCAAAATGGCTCTTGAGGCTTTCTTCACAGAGAAACTAGGCTGCATCTGAAGAGAAACCTGGATACTGAACACTGCAGCACCCCAAAGCTGCTGATGCCTGTATTCCCTGTTGCAGTCAGTCAGAAAGATGAGGCACCTCAGAGCTGGACTCAAATTAGCTGGGGCTTACTTGAGAAAGGAAAAAGGAAGGAGACACCAACCAGTTAGATAGAAATGCCCTGGGGGAAGTTTCTCGGAGTTTTTTCTTCCTGAATGTGGTGGGCTGACCTCAATAGGATGCCAGGTGCACACTAATATTGCTGCATCAGTCTTCAGCGGGACAGAGGAAGGAAAATAGAACAAAAGGTTCATGGGTGGAGATAAGAGCAGGGAGAGATCACTCAGCAATTACAGTCATGGGCAAAAGTGGCTCAACTTGGAGAAATCAGTTTACTGTCAGTCAGTTAAGAATAGAGTAATGAGAAATAAAACCAAATCTTAAACCACTTTTCCCCTCAGCATTCCCTTCTTCCCAGGCTTAACTTCACTCCTGATTTTCTCTCTCTCTCTCTCCCTGCAAGTGCCACAGGAGGATGGGGAATGGGGGCTGCAGTCACTTCATCACACACTGTCTCTTCCTTTCCTTCCTCAAGGGAGGACTCCTCACACCCTTCCCTTGCTCCACCGTGGGGTTCTTCCCATGGGAGACAGTCCTCCATAAATTTCTGTGACAGGGATCCTTCCCACAGGCAGCAGTTCTTCATGAAGTTCTGGTGTGGCTCCTGCGAGGTGCAGTCCTTCAGGAACAGGCTGCTGCAATGTGGGTCTGCTGTGGGGTCTCAAGTCCTGCCAGCAAACCTGCTCCAATGTGAGCTCCTCTCTCCACAGGTCCTGCTGGGAGCCTGCTCCAGTGCAGGCTGTCCCTGGAGTCACAGCCTCCTTCAGATGTTTCCACGTGGTTCAGCATGGGCTCCCCTGTGGGCTGCAGGGGCACAGCTGCCTTGCCATGGTCTGCACCACAGGCTGCAGGGGAACTTCAGCTCCAGCACCCGGGTCACCTCCTGCCCCTCCTTGTGCATTGACCTTGTTGTCCAGGGCTTTTTTGCTTGGATATTGTCATTCCTCTTTGGCTGCATTTGCTTCTGTGCATTTTCCCCTTGTTAAATTACATAATCCCAGTGTCACTAGCACCATCACTGATGGACTTGGCCACAGCCAGGGGCAGGTCCATCCTGGAGCCCCCAGGGATTGGCTCTGTTGGACATGTGGACAACTTCCGGCAGCTTCTCTCAGAAACCATCCCTGTAGCCCCTCCTGCTACTAAGACATTACCTCACAAATCCAATACACCAAAATAAGGGGACAAAGTGGCAGCTCCCTAATATGTATCATGCAAGTTGATATTAAAAGTAACTTTCTGTGATTTGGGGAAAATACTTATCTTTTCCTTTCAAAGCATGAAAGGGGCAGAATTCACAGAGTTAGTCAGGTGTCTAGTGCATAGAATATAGTTTGGCTATCCCACCGAGATAGCAGGATAGCATAGATTTTGTGATTGCTGTGCCCTGAGGTGACCAACTTCCTAGGTAACTATTCTGACTGCCAAACAGGGTCAGAGTAGGAACAAGGGGCAGCACAGCCAGCTCTGCAAGAGGTAGTGACTGAAGGACCAAGTCACCAGAGAGAGGATGTTCCTACAGTCCTGTCTGGAAGATGTGTCTGGCCTGCAAGGAGCAGATATGAACTCTGGCTCCTGTTTTGACAGGCAGCTGAGCTGCTGCTTGGTCCCAGCACCTGTGTCTTCATGTTTTACTCCATTTATCCATTAGGATAATGATTTTTATTTTATATTGAACATGTTCTTCAGAATTGTACCCCAAGAGAATTAAAGGGTTTAGTGAAAAATAGGTAGATAAAACTGAACCATTTCTGAATTCTTAATTATTTTGGAATTTTGAACACTTTTCCAAATGTTTATAGAGAGCTGTATGTAAGCAATTACTTTTCCTAACAATTATTCAGCCTTCTAAGGAAATGATGCATCTTTTGGTTATAGAAAACATCTTGGAAAATACTGAATGATGAAATTAAGTATTGAGATAAATCATTGAAAATACAGTTTCAACATAAAATTTAGAGAAAATTACAGAGTTTAATACATCCATTTTATGGCTTGCTTTTTTCCGTAGTGAAAATGCAGTCATTTTGTGGTAATTTGAATTAAAATATCATATATTTAAATACTAATCTACAATCACTTAAACTTTAATTGCTTGGTTTACCATGTGATCCTGATGGTGAAGCCTAAGGTCAAGAATTCAACTCTGTAGATGTCACCCAAGTTAGGACATACACATGAACTCACTATTCTACCAACATTGATCATGGGTAAAGGCTGTAAATGCAGTCCTCAAGATTAGCCCAGGATGAACAGTTTCCCAATGGGACACAGCTGACAAAACACAGTAGGATTCAAAGACAACTTCCTTTCCTTGAGTCAGTGGTCCTATGTTATTTCTAGGACATTTTGAGCAGCTTTCATTGTGCATAAAGAGATACTGGAAGCAATGTACACAAGGTATAAAATATTACTTTATTAAGATAAAAAAGAGATGGTTAGGTTTTCATAAGCGTTTGTATCCTCATCACCTCAAGATGTCTTTACTAGCCAGGGAATTATCAGCCAGGAGAGGAAGAGTTTCTAAAATCCCCCTTCCAAGTGGGAACAGAAGCCCATAATTTATGTTTCTTCACTTTACAGAAGTGTTCATGCAGTTGCCACAAAAGAGCATCAGTGATGAGTATCCTCTCTGGCTCATTCGCCCCCAAAAGCTCCCTGAAGAAAGGCATGGAGTGCTCCAAGGAGATGGAGTCAGACCTAGGGCTGATATTTTGCAAACACAAAAATATCCTCAAAAATCCTACTCTCTGTCAGTCAGGAGCCTTGACAGAAATGATAGGTGGGAGAAGAGGGAGGAGGAAAGACTGATTTTTCTCTGTTGTTGCTGAAATTAATTAGTGAATTTAAGCCAGAAAGTGTCAGAAAATGTTACCATATGCAATAGCATTCACCTTTTCCCCCCCTTTCTTTTCTCTTTTTCCTTTTTTTTTTCTTCTTTTTCATTTTCTTTTCTGTATATCGCTATAAATCCAAATACCTGCATCATTCGGGCACCGTGGAAGTTTGGAGCTAACATTAACATGAAATATAAGTAGGCTGGATTATTCCTTAGGTTAATGGGTTTGTTTTGCATCCGGGCCTCAGAATGTTTGTAGTTAGTATTAGGACCCTGGAAAGATTTTAATCCAGATTAAAAAAAAAAAAAAAAAGAGAGAAGAAAAGAAAAAGGATTGCATTTTAAAATAAATTCCCACCTGTTTTTTATGTTTCCAGGTAACCAGTTTATTTGAAGAGACATGCTTCAAACAAATACAAGGAGGGAAGAATGCCTTTAGTATGGGCTTGGGGCAACGTGTAGTACTTATTTTTTTCCTTTTTTTGTTGCCAATTTGTACCAAACCCATGATTTCCAAAGCACTAGCTATGCCATTCGTGCTCTTGGCTTAGTGTCCCCAGGTGATCTGGCAGTGACACGGTGATCAGCCTTTTGCCACTCAGGCAGCATCAAATGGGAGTCAGGGAGGGAGCTCTGGGCAACGGGAGCTCTTGCCCACAGATCATTGGGTTTTCCTCTCTAGTCTCTTAAAGCAAAATCTCCTGATGCCAATGATTGCAAGAGTTCTCAGCCATCACAAAACATACTAGAAAAAACAAGACCAGAAGCCCTTTTCAGATGCTGTGCATAATTCTTTGAAACTTGACCTGCTTTAGAGGACACTTCCATCCTCTCCTTTTACAGATTAATAAGAATGCCATTGTTATTTTCTGTTCCAGTTTTATTGGTTTTAATTTCCCTGCTTCACTCTATCAGTAGTTTTTTTCTATACATTGGTAGACTGTGAAATACCTTGTCTTGTTACTTCCATATTTTCTAATTGCAGCACTCCATCATTAGTCAACGGGTTCATAATGTGGAAGGCAAAGTTGCTATTTCATTTCATGCTATATAATGCAATGCTTTTGGTTCAGTAATTACATTGTGCCAGACTTGTGATCAATCCTGAGATAGCTCACTTGTGATGGATAGCCCCATCACAGAGCGTATAAGAGTTAAAGGAAGAAGCAAATTTTTAATTTTGCTCCTCTGTCATTTTAGCTACTCAAATACTTCTTTTCAGACCAATATTTATCTCACTGTAGAGATTACAGAAATGAGAACTTAAAAGAGACAATTGAAGTTTGAAAAGCATTTTATAAAGTTTTGCTTTGCAAACCAGGAAAGATAAAAATTAAATGTTCTTCCAGAGAAAGACATTGTGTGTTATTCTGTTAATGAATTGCCAATCTTCTAGTCACCTGGTTAATGTACTGGAGAAAATCATTACCTGCTTCTTATAACTGTTCTAAGGGTTATGTGAAACGAGCTCATCATCTTACTACCATTGCTCAGTGCCACACCTGTGAAAAAAAAGATTTCCAAAGGTTTTTTTCTCTGTCATAGAAGTGTTTGAGTCAAACAATTTTCTGAAGTGCTGGCAACATTCAAACAGTCATAGGGTGTAGGGAGTGCCTTTTCCTAACAAGGGAAGAGTTGCAAGTATAGGGTGCAAGAGTGTAGCATGGGTTGCAGGGACAGCCAGGAGAGCCACACCAATGGAGTAAGGGTGCAGAGAGCTGTGGCCTTTAGGGACAAATGACATCCTAGTGCCCTGAGGATACAGCAGAGGAAAGCCTGATCCTAGTGGGGCACATTTACACTTTCTGAAAAAGACCTGCTAGGAACCAATTTCACGGACAAATTTCTGTGCAGACAGACTATTGCTTTGGTTCAATAAAGCAAAGTTCCTGTTCTTCCATTTCACTGTAGATGTGAGGGCACAACCTATTCCTAGGTTTTGAACCTAAACAGAAATTTTTCCTATTCATGTTATAAAGCTCTCTGGTCTTCATTGCTCTTTGACTTTTGCTTGGAGCTGCACCTCGGACTTTTCCATATTACATCCTATTTGCCATCCTTTTTCGTATAAAATCCTTCCCCCAAGGAATACCAGATGGATCCCACCAGTCAGAAATAACAAACTTAAAAACCCCTCAGAAAGCCAAGGTCTGGTACCCTAGGGGGGATTTCATCATCTCGCCAAAGCAAGGCGTGATGGCTGTGTCTCAAATTACGTCAAAGTAATTTTGTATTTAAAACTTTGGGAAAGGTCTGAGGTTCAGAATTCATTTAGAGGTAGTTCAAAGGAGAGAGGGCATCAGGAAGACTAGATTGATGAAGCAGGTAGTACTCACTCTGCTCTGACAGTGGATATTAAAACAGCTGGAAGGAGTTAACTGTGATACTTAACAAGTAGAGAGACAAGAAGATAGGGAAACATGGCATCACACAGTGCACTCTGGGTGGACAGAGGCTGCCTTCCACTGCACACCCCCACCCCCCCCCCCCCCC
>VXBQ01013746.1:69781-90007 GCA_013400175.1 Phainopepla nitens
ACAGCTTTATAAACCTTTTTCCCTGTGTAACAACCCAAGTGGAATGACATTTTGTTCTCAAACTTTCAAAGAAAGAGTGCCAATCCAAAGCGTGGCCAGGGTGAAACTTTGTCATGACTAGAGCCTACTCTCTTGAGGCCCTATGAACAGCAGTCCAAAATGAGACCCTTTGAACTCTCCTGGAGCACAGTGTCTGTGTGCATGCATATGTGTATATGCTATAGGCAATGTGGGAAAAATGCTGCTCTCCTGTGTTCTTAAGTACTTTAGATTTGTAAGTAAGTTAGGCTTGCAAGTAAGTTACTGCTGTGTTATTGTAAATCCCATATGAATTCTTTACTCTCTTCCTCCTCCCTCCCCACTACCTCCACAAAGACAGTTTTGGGTTTATTTTGGTTCATTTTGGTTTGGATTGATTGACCCTGGATTTCTTCTTGCTGTTTTTCCTCACTGTGCTTAACCATCTAGTAAGCAGCAGAGTGAACCTTGCCAATGAACTTTGTTGCGCTGTCACTTTTATAATTAACTTGTTTATACTGGTACCTCTGCTGGTGATTCTTAAAACAATTTACAACACTCGTTCACGAAAGGAGGGAGGTAGGTTGTTGTTTTCCTTGATTAGTCTTGTCCAGCATGGCACAAGCATTCTGGATCCTGCGGCAGGTTTTCCATCTGCTTCACACCCTCCCAACCATTGCTGTGGTTCTACAACTGGAGCAGGCAAAGAACAAAAGGGTGGAAAGCCAGGACAGTTGGAGAATTCAGAGATACTATCAAGAAGAGGCCAAATTAACACTAGTAACTCCTAAGGAAATTTAAAGCACTCTCCCTGTCAAGTGACCAGGAGAACATCATCAGCTCAGGTTCGAAGTCTACTAAGAAAAAAAAAAAACCACCTCTTTGAAAATGAAAAAAAGAAAGGAAGAAGCAAGTCCCATTGCTAAGAAGTGACTTTACTGGTCATTCAAACTGGTTCTATGATACTGAGACAGATGGATTTTAGTCTGAAATCTGACCTCCAAAAACAATGGGGAACATCTGTGGTGAGACTTTCAGAAATTTAGTGGTGCATCCAAGGAAAAGGAAATCATAAAACTGGAAGGATGAAAGGGAGCTGCTCATGTTAGTTGCATAGCACATTTTCCTGACTGAGTATTTTTTGCCAAAAGCCTGGGCTATGGAACTGTCCTGGGATGAGTTTCTGAGAAGAGTGAGCATGTCCAGAGTTGTGACAGATGCACTTTATGTGGCACAGTGGCATTGTTTAGACTTAATTTTAATTGGATAGTGAAAATAAGTACCAGAAAGTAAACAAACACGGAACTTTGAGACTATATTGTCAGGTGAACCAATATCTTCCCATCAGGCTGCTTTTCTGACAGTGTCTTTGTTTTTCCAATGTAAATTCCACACTGATCTTGTTAATCCTGCATTTTTATTAGAGATATTTTTTCTAGACTTATCTCTGTTCCTTCGTCATATTCAACCTGGAGTTCAAACTGAAATTTTAAATTATTTTTTAAATCAGTACAGTGAAGCAGGTAGTAAAACTGAAGTGTCCTGTTTAGATTTCCCAAACCTTGGGTACAATATCTGCTTGGAGAAGTTTTGCCCAATATTTAGATTTTTTTATACTGGAGAAGGAAGGTAAATAATAGGGACTGAGCAAAGTTAGGAACTTGTTTTAAACAAGTACTAAAGGGAATTCTAACAAGGTATTTGTGAAAACTAAAACCAAACACCTGCAGTTTTTAAATTTAACATTTCTGGCTTGTTCCTTATTGAAATTTGACCTCCAGTGTAACTACTATCAACCTCTGCAGCCCTGAGAGATGCTGTTTCATAGGTGATGAGAATCTTCAGGGACAGACAGGTTTGCAAGGGCTGAGCATATTTATGTCAGCAGCAGAAAGAATGGCCCAAATCGATTCTCAGGCATTCCCCTACAGTGGTTTCCCATACATCAGCACCCAAGTTTGACAACATCACCAGGCTGACCCAAGAGGGTTACAAATGGACAGACAGCTTTGTCACCAAAATACCAGGTAGTTCATCTCCAGAAGCAAAACACAGAGAAAGATAACTGAGGTATGGTTTTCTCTTTATTTAAAGGCTGATGTCAAGATTTGCTGTTGTGGTCTGTGGGCAGCCAACACTGTTAGTGCCTGTGGAATATTTTTCCTACGGCTGTACAAGAAATTTCAGTTTCAAATGGAGTCTGTTTGGTAAGATTTAGCAGTTCCTATTTATTTGGCAAAAAAAACCCCCAACCCACCAACCATGCTACTAATATATATGAAATACAGCAGCCAAAAAACTTTTTGTCCTTTATTTTGCGTATGTGTGGGTATATAGGAAATCATCCAAAAGAAATCAAATTAAGAAATGCATCACCAATTATCAAATATACATAAATTAATCTTTTCTGCCTGAAATACCAATTCAGGGGACATATTCACCTACTCATCACATTTCCCACTGAAATTAACAGAACAAGGTTGTCGGCCCGCAAGGAGTAGGCAGGGAAAAAGCCACCACATGTTCACTGTAGCATGTGATAATAACTCACTGCTGAGTATGGCTGGGCTCTCATCCCACCTTGTTCTCCCTCTGACAGCCTGTGGCTGCCCTGGGATTTGGCCAGTGGCTCCAGGATCAGCTCTATGGGAGTAAACCTGTCCTCAGGGTCCTGGATGGGAGCTTGGCTTCATTTTTCTCTTCCCTGAGCATCCATCCAAGGCTGGTGGCTGTGGTCTGTCTGGGCAGTGCCCTCATTGACTGCTTTTGGAGGGGGAGGTGGCAGCAGGTAGGAGCATCTCTTCACTTGGGTCACTGCCATGTCCCTGAAGGGAGGTCAGGCAGATCTACAGCTAAAATCAGGCAGGGCAGAGCTTTCTGTCTTCAGACTGCACCTCTGAATGGATCTCACAGAGCTGCAAAGAGGTTTCCCGTCCTCCTGCTAAAGTGGTCTCGTATTGACAAAGCTTTTAGGAGTATGAAATATGGCTGACTAAAGCATTGTGCTGACACAGCCCAAGGGTTCATATATCAAGAACTGTACCAGGTTGAAAAAAACCTGCTGTACAATCAGCTATTTAAATAATAGCACACTTCAATTTATCTGAGAGAAAGTGTCATGACAACATAGCTTGATTAAGGTCTAGAAATATCTACATGGGAGATTTCAGAGGGTAGGGTATTCTAGCACATAAAGGCAAAAACAACACAATCAAATTCCTGGATGCAGAAAGTAGCTGTGTTTAACCTCACAAAAGTTAGGGTTTAAGTCAGTTCTAAGTGGCATTTGAAAGCCCAGCACCAGCATGAGAGGTGCTGTGGGCTGTGACAAATGTGCCCTCCAGTGAGATTCTTGTAATTTTCCCTTCTCTACTGTAGACCTGTGAGTCTCTGAAAAGAGCAGTTTGGAATTGCCCAAATTGTCCATGCTAATAAATGATCAAGGTCTGAGTGCCTCAAGGAGACAAACACCCTCAGTGGTAGGTGGGTATCATGAGATGGAGTCAGCATGCACCATACAAAATATTAGCTTGTGAAACCAAGTGACCAGCCTACATCCCGGTGTTTTTTCCCTGTTATCTTTATATGGTATAAATTATATTGAATGCTGGCAGATGCTCCTTATATCCTTGCAATCCTTCCATTATGATGTCTTTTTTTTCCCAAATGAACATCAGAAAACAGCAACCCCTTGGGCTTTATAGTTTAGTGGTGGATTGCAAGTGTTAGGTTTACAGTTGGAATCACCGATCTTGAAGGTCTTTTCCAACCTAAATTATTCTATGGTTCATTTGCAACAGTTTGTATTTACTCTGCTACAAATATTTGCTTCCTTCAGCAATGATAACCACCTTAGCACTGCATCTATCATACATCTCCTTTTCTCTGCGGGACTTTGCTATAGCTGCTCTCCCCATTCCTATATTTTTGCTTAAATGTCTTTTAGAAATTAAAATATCTCTCTTTCCTCTATATAGGTAACTGTGTGCCTATAGACACTAGAAGTCCAGGCAACTACACATGGATCTTGCAAAATGGGGGTTCTCTTAGTGAAAGAGATTTGGGAAATGTATGGCCTGGTCATGAAAGGAGCCAAGAGAGAAGAAGGGCTGTGGGAAAGCTGGGCATAATAAGGAGCAACCGTTTAATATATGGTCTCATCCTTTTAAAACTAATCAAATACTAGATATGATTAATCCTTGGTGAAAGGTGCCAGTTTCCCACTGGGATGGACAAATCAGGACCTTTGGGTGTGCTGTTGGCTCTTGTGTATGATCAGCACCTTAAATTGCACCCTCCACATCATCTCCCAGCACATACTGCTGTATCACATGCTAAGCATAAACCTCCTGCTCAGCAACCAGTTCCTTCTGTCCCAGGAAACTTGTTGCTTCCCTCATCTTTATGACTCATTCCTGCCACATTGGCTGCAAAGGGCTTGAAAGTCAGAAAATCCCACTTATGGAATGTACTTTTAAGAACATGAAGGCTCATGTCAGCCAGTTCTCCTGCCTTTTTCTCTTTAGTTCATTACATAGGATCTACTTGGCCACAAAACAACTGTTTCTATCTCTCTCTAGATAGTCCATTCAAGGAACCATGCTGTTCCATGTTGAGGAGCCAATGACAGGAAAGAAACAGTCCTCCACTGAAAAATGTTTTCAGAATATCATTTAACTTGTAAGAAGCTAAAGGCCATTGCAAGTTTCTGTACCAATCCCCACTCAGAGCTAGGACATCCCATCTCAGTGTTAGATCAGGTTGCTCAGAATCACATCCAGCAACTTTTAATTACCCCTGAGAATGGAGTCTTCACAGTCCCTTAGAGCAGCCTGTCTCCATGTTTGACGAATCTTTGTGTAAAAATTTTGTTTACAATTGTCTAACGTGGATTTCTGGATTTCTGCTGATGCTAATTCTCTCCACTGTGTCATGTCCTTTTGCTGCCTGTATGTCCCCTTTAAGCCTTTGTGCACAACTCTTGACTTGGCGTTTCTGGAGATGCTCTCTCTTTCCTTGGAACAATCTCCCACTGGATTTGTTCTAACAAGATGTTTGGATTTCTGCTTGACTACTAGGACCAGTTCAGTACAAAAGATTTAGCCTTTCTGTGACTCATTCCAAGGACTTTCTCCAAGTACTGTCCACTTTTGAGAATACTGCTAGAATTCTTTCTTTGTTTTTGTTTCAATGGAATATTTTCTTTTTGACATTAATGGTAGCTGGAACTGTGGAGTTTGGCATTTTTCCTTTTTTTTTTCTTCTTTTTTTTTGTGGGCTGACACTGGTCTTCCATTGACTGAAATGTCGCTCAGTGACATGTGCTGATTCCCTAAAAAAACTTCAATACCACAGTTGGAAAATATACAAATCTTTTTCTTTCCTCTTCTTTCTTCTAACAAAGATCATAAGAAAGGATGTTCTAGAAAGGAAGGGTTTTTTTGGCTTGTATCCAAGAGAGCTAATTAAAAAAACTGAAGATAAAGTTTTATGATTGATGACTTCATACCAAGAAATAAAAAAATATTATTCTACCTAGAAATTACTTCTGTTTTCTAACTACTGGGAAACCCTTCAGATATATCAAATTTAATAAAATGCGGTGTTTATCCCTTTGTGCAAGCTTACTGTATGGATATAAATCTTATTTTCCTAAGGGATATTAAAGTAAATGGGCCTGAGGAAGTACTGTTGAAATATTTATCTTCTTTCAGCTGTAAATTTGGTCAGAGAGAAGTTAGGATATTTGGCTTTTTATACACATAAAAGCTTTAGATTTGCAAAGCTTCATCTCTCTTTCTTCTTCAAAGCCAAGCTCATAAACAAAGGAACTGTTCCCAAACTGTCACCATAATGTCACTCAGTTCCACGAAGCCACCACATCACTTCTATTGCTATAACAACTGAACATCATCTGTTGCTAATGCCTCAAAAACATTTTGAAAATAACTCCAAAGTGACAACTTTAAATAGAGTCTTTCTGCAATGTTTTGCGGAAAATCACCATTTTAATAAGAAAACTTTAGAATGAAGAATTGTTTTATTAAATATTAATAGCACTGGTAATTTGTGATAATGAAATCACATTTCTCACTATTAAAACATACTTTTCCATTTTGTTCTCACTTATTATTTCCTATTTCATATGAAAAGTTGAAAAGTTTTATATGAAGCTAAGACTTTGGATAAATAGTTTAGAAAAATTGAATGCAATCTAAGATGGACAAATGCAAAACGGTACACTTCAGTAGGAGTAATCCACGTCAGAAATGCAGAATGAAGGCTGAGTGGCTCTGTAGCTTTGCTGCAAAATGTCGGGAAGAAAATGCACCAACATCCTCCTACTCCTGCAGATTAAAAAAAGTAAAAAAATAGGAATTTTGTCTGCAATGGGCATGGAAAAGAATTCTTTTGCTTTTATTGTGACCACTCATGAGGCTGGAATTGGAGGAGGCTTTCAATATGGGATTTCATGATTGATTTGCTTCAGTTGGAAAGAATCCCAGGGACACCAATGTAACCAGTCTGAGGTTTAGAAATTAGTGTAAGATTAGCTGTCATGCAGAACTGTAGGTACGATATTGCCTTGCAAGAGGGGCCTGTGTGGTGACAAGAGCACAACCTTTATGATCCTGGCACAAAGAATAACTGCAAGAGTGGAAGAAACTCCAGTGGGTGGGAGAGAGCCTTGGGGCTTGATGTAGGTGAGCAAAGGTGGAAAAACTAGGGCAGTGAAAGAAATCCATGACCAAGTGGTGAGCCAGGCTTTTGCAGAAGGAACTCTGTCAGGAACATGCTGGAGACCAGAGCTGTAGTGGAGCTTAAAATAAAGAGATCTAAGAGAGTGTGGAGGAGCGTGAGGGAGCTGTAAAGAGGAAAGGCAGCCAAACAGCAGCCAGTAGAGCAGGTTCACAACTCACTCATTCAAATTTCCATCAATCTCTTTCCTCCTCACCAGCTATAGCCCACTGATGCCTGACAGGGCAGAATTCTAGCTTAGAATCTCACAAACAGGGAAAAGGGCCAAAGTGGCCCAGGAGGGAGGGAAGAGAAGAAAGGATGGGAACAGAAGCAGGATGTGAAACAAAGCACCTCAGAAGAGGTCTTTCTGCTTCTCTTGTTTGCTGATCCACAAGTGGCCTGATGAGCATCCCACAATGTCCGTGGACTGTGGATTGTGAATATTACTGAGACTCTTAACAAGATGAGACAATATGACTGGTTTGGGTGAAGTTCATGCTGGTGGAAAGTCAAAAACCTGTGTTGCCTTGTGGGAATAAAATCTCCAGAGAGGTTTTTACAGGTTGACCACAAACTGCTAGCACCCTATGACCACACACATTCCCAAAGAGCTTCACTGGCCTTCAGAAAACAACATGGTTAAAACAGTGCTGAGTGAAAGCATCAGCCAATTTCCTCTTTGGGTCAGGACTCCTATGATTTATCTGTAGAAACATCCTACAGAATTTGCCAAAAATAGGAAGAAGGGTTCATGCTTGTTAAGTTCTTTCTTCCTAGGTTAAATTAATGTCACAGTGACTCCTGGTTTTCAGTTCCTAACAGAGGATGTGATAATCAGGTGGACAGGTCTGAATGCATGGGAAAGTATATCAGCATGATGGACCAAATCCCATCAGTGCTTGCTAATGGCTTCATGTCTTACAGCCTTCTCTCAGGCTCTGCATGCCCCTGTGACCAAATAAAATGGGAGAAAAAGATGCAGCAGCATTTCCACATCAGCTTTCTGCCTTCCAAGCACTGAGGAACCAGTCTGAAAGCAATGACCTGAACTGCACTCTCTCTCTCCTGAAACAGATTCTGTTTGATGGGGAGAAAGAGGAGACAGGTTAGAAGTTGTGCCCACATGCTTGAGAAAGAAACCTCCCCTTCTGTTCAGGAGCTCTGCAGGAATTTCAGACTCAATTGCATCACGCTTGCCACTTCAAGGCCTTCAGCGACTGATCGCACACTTGGAAAATATCAAACCTAACTGAACCTGACGTGGTTATCAGTGTAACTCACTCAGGTTTGACAGTCTCCTTCCTCAGGGTTCCTCCTTGTACTCAGAAATGTCTCTGGGAAAAGAGCAGGCATTTCTTCCCAACATTATTCAGAGTGATAATTTCTTGTTTTAATAGGAAGCACCTCTTTACATTTTCCTTCAGAGTGATGCAATTCAGTGTTTCATACAGTGACTTCATATTTTTGCTTTGTGTTAAAATTAGTTTAAAATACTTCCTAAATGAAGAAATGAAGTCTTATATCTAGTCTTTATATAAATGACGTCCTCTTCATGTATTTTAAATTTATTTGTTATCATCCTAGATCTGATTCATAGGAATGATTTCTGTCATATTCACAGGAATAGTTCTTGTCATGAGGATGAAAACCAGCCTGCCCCTGGCTTGGGTTTCTTCTGTAGACATTCCACTTGGTGTGAAGAAATAAGCCTTAATAGAGTAACATGAAAATGGAATTTTCTATTTTACCAAAGGTTAACTCACTTGAGCTGTAGGAAATACAGGCTCAAGTTCCAGCTGTAATGAAAATATACCTAGTGAAATGCAGAGAGAGTGCCTCAGGCTGCACTGACCTGCCTTCAGCCCTCTTGATCCAAAATGTCGTGCCTGAGGTTTGCTGAAGATACGCTTACAACTAGGGAATTATCTCCCCACCTCCTCTCACCTCTCCTTTGAGAATTCAGATTTTGGGGCATCCAGCTGCTGTTGTAACCAGGGTTCCTACCAGCTTACCAATGGCTTATATTAGTTAAATGGCAATTTGAACACAATGGGTACCAAGCAACATAATCTTTTGAAGCTGGGGGAAAGCAGTCATTGCTAGGGGCTGGTGGGATCTCAATAGCAGGTGTGAGAGCAGCAGGGAGTCCAAAGTTGTGTGTTTACACACAGAGTGGCTGAAAAGCAACCTCTGGGCATCAGGTACTGTGTACCTGAAGGTAATAAGCATTCTGTTTGGAAGCGATGGCAGCAGCTCCATCCTTGTGTCCCTGTGTCACTGACTTTGTGATCAGAGCTCATCTCACTGATGCTGCAAACGTGCCAGGCCCACCACTCCCAATGTGCTGGCTGGACTTGGTCACCATGAGGAGGAGGCATCTGCCCAAGTGTGGGCACCTGTAGCGTAAATGTCAGCTATTGAATGAGTCACTCTTGGTTGTCTTCACCAAGGAAAATCAGAAAAGATTGTTAGGGCATAACTACCCCACCCACAAACAGTCATCTAAAATCAGTTATTTATACTGCATCCTGTAAGTTTCTAGATAGTTAAATTGGAGATGTTTAAAGTGAGTGAGTGTCACCCCGAATATCAGATGTTCTCAGAATGCCATTGTATTTTCTACAGGCGTTCCAGCAGCTATTTCTTAATCTTTGTGATGGAGCTTTTAACAGATGAATTTTTTTGTAGAATATTGATTCTGTCCTTTAGCCAAAAAGGCATTTTCTTTTCTTAAAGTTGTTTTAGAAATGTCAAGGGGCTTCCAGCAATTGACAGCATTGCAGGTAGCTGGAATGTAAAAGGGAAGAAGGGAAGACACTACCTCTCTTATGTATTTATGGACTTCATGACTACTGTGGTGTGTGGAAAGATTCCTTTAATAGAGTCACTGGATTTAAACTGCTGCAGTCTTGTGACTTCCAAATTCTCCACTCCTTCTACACAGTTACACCAAAACATGTTTAAAAGTCTCACCAGATCAAATCTCTCCATCTATAGTGGTTACATTTTCTCACCATTATGCATCAGGAAAAAGGCTACGTTGAATCAGGACCTTAGCACTGGAATCCTTACAGGATCAGCTAAAATACACAAAAATATGAAAAGTAATATAATTGTTTTTCCAAGACTTAGGAAAATGTGTAACTTATCTTTAAAGCACTGAAAATCCACTTGAAGCTCTTAGTGATACAACAATCTAAAAAGACAATCAGGGTCTGACCTTTAGAACTTTTTAGTATTTGGTGCTAATGGAAGATGATGGATTGGTGAGCTAGGGGTGTGAATCCTTTCTTTAGCCATAAGGAAAGGCTGACAGCAGGGCAAACTCTCAAGTGTGATGATAAGTGTGATGCCTTAGCCCCCTAAAAGATAGGATCAGCAACACCAATGATAATGCACATCTTCATTTAGGAAAGCAGCTTGTGATACATGTTGCTGCTTTTGAATCTACTCTCAATGCAGAATAACAACAAAAAATTTGAGAAAATTTTGGCCCTAGGAAAATATTGAGGGAGGTCAGGACTTTTGAAGATGTTGCCCAGAGATGTTATGCGTTTTCAACACTGGAGATGCTAAAATTATGATAGAATAACACTGAGAAACCTCTTAAGCTTTGAAATTGGATCTAACTTAAAAGCTGAATCTACTTTAAACTGAAGTTTGAAAGAGCTGACCTCCAGAAATCCCTTCTAGTCTAAATTATTTCATGTTTCCTATTTACTAGTTTCAGCTTGCCTGACCTCACATTTAATGCAACTGTTATGAAATCAGTAAGTTATTTGGAATCTGTGGCACTCCTCTCACTTAGAAAAGGAAGTGGGTCTAAATTTCTATTTATAATTCTACTGGTGACTTCTTACTCTTAGACATTTTAGCTGAAGCTAAACTTGCTGTTGAATACCAATTACACATTTTGTGGTAATAGTGTTAATTAATCCATGTCTACAACAAATCTCTGCAGCTCCTTGCAGGCTGCCTTTATTTTCTTGTTTTCAGCATTAGGGTGGTAGGTAAATTCTGCAGGTTGAGAGCTTTGGGAGGTCCCTTCTGCTGTAATTTTCTAATCATGGATGAAAGTATACTTACACTTTGAATATTAAAGAATATTTGTTCTTCATTCTGACATCCTATCAGGTCAGAACCTATTACAGAATTATTAAGCAACAGAGGTGAACAAGTGCCACTGCTCTCCTTTACCTCCTTTACATGCAATGATTACAACCAGTTGTATAAAGCTATACTCCTTTCCTCAGGCTCTGTTCTCAATTGCACCAAGGCAAATTCAATTCAGAACGTGTACATTCAGTTCCCAGAATAGTCTCTAGGTGAAATTCAGCAATAACAAGTAGTTGCATAAAACTAATTCTGCATGTGAGGTTCTCAGACAACCCAGCAAGTCTGTACTGATTTTAAATTCAATAGGTGTTTAATAGAATACACAACCAGTGTGGGAGTGCTTAATGTGTAGGACAAAATGCTACTAATATAACAGTCAATGTCAAAGAAGGCTGGTCCTACATTATGATTCACAGCAGCTCAGAAAACTTATTTTGCAGATGAGTCTAATATTGTTGTGAGTGTTAATGTTAATAATTGCTATTTATTCCATTGAAACTGAAATTATTTTAGAAGCAGATAAATGCTAATATAATTCAGTTCATCATTAAGACAGCTAAATTTAGAAGTCTGTAGGAAAATTATATGTCTGAAGTCTTTTCATACTCTATGGAGATCTAGTCAATGGGGGCTTGAAAAGAACTCACCTGAAGAGAAAGATACAATTCATTTACTCTCCCACAGGTATTATTTGAGATGCCTTAGGCCATCTGAGACATCTGCACAGGGGCGCCTTCTCTTCTCCAGGCTGAACCCCAACTCTCTCAGTCTCTTCACAGGAGAGGTGTTCCAGACCTGTGATACACTTGGAGGCTCTCCTCTTGACTCGCTCCCACAGGTCCATGTCCTCCCTGTGCTGGGAGCCCAGAGCTGATGCAGCTCTGCAGGTGGGGTCTCACCAGAGCAGAGCAGAGCAGAGGGGCAGAATCCCCTCCCTGGCCCTGCTGCCCACGCTGCTCTGGATGCAGCCCAGGGCACCTTTGGCTTTCTGGGCTGTGAGTGCACACTGACAGGTCATGGCCAGCCTCTCATCCACCAGAGCCCCAAGTCCTTCTCAGCAGGGCTGCTCTCTATGGTCACAGCAGTCATGCAACAGCTACCCTCTTGGAGTAAGACAAAAGAGTAAGTTTCTGTGCAGACAGCAGACCAATACCCTGAGATTGTGTTCTCAAGTTTCTCTGTAGTGCAACTCTCCCTTATGTAGCATTTTCCTATCTAGATTTTTTCTTTTTTTTTCTTTTTTCTTCAGATATTTTTTCTGCTTATGACAGGCATCAGCAAAGTGGGAGTATCCTCTTTACCTCAAGTGACCAAGTTTTCTTTCAGTAAAGCATTCCCTTGGTAAGGATAAGGCTTGGCAGTTGTAAGAGGATGTGGTGATTCTCCACTGTGGCTGCTGGCCACGTGGCCTTGGTGGGTCATGCTGCTCCACAACCATGCAGCTCAGCTTGGTGGCTGCAGTGCTCATGCTGCTCAATTCCGAATCCTTCTTGGTGCATGGTTACTGGCACTTCTCAAAGGGCTTAGGTGCTTCATTGCCAAGTGGGAACCTGGTTTAGGGAATTAACAATGAGCTCCATGGACCAGCATTCCTAACAGCAGCGATGGGCTGCTTACTGAAAGTGAAAAATAAATATAATGTGTTAAAGAGATAGGGGAATGTATAAGAGGACTAACACTGGAAGACAGTAAATATTCCAAGACAGCCCTGGCACTGCTCACAGTCATGGACAAGGAAAGGATGAAGACAAGCTACTGGAAAAAAGAGACAGACACAGTAAAACAGAATAGACAGCATTCTTCATACTCAGTCTCTCAATCTGTTCAGCCTCTAATATGTTACTTTGTGAAAAATGGAGGCAAACACTTTTTTCTTAAAATAAAAAAACAAACTCAGAACCAACCCACACAGAAGTTAATTTAAAAATTTAGCTGTAAAAAGAAGAGAGTTTCCAGGTTTACTCAAAAAAGAGAAAAACCAGACAACTCACCTAACCTAGCCAAAGAAACACAGAACAATTCACAGTAACTCATGAATGTGCTAAACATGCCAGTAAAACATGGATACAAAGTAAGTGTAGTCACAGTGATTCATTGTAGTGTTATCTGTCTTTTTCTCTAAGACCCCTGCACACACTGTGGTTATTATGCCTGAGGGGTAAGCATCACCTTATTTTCATGTTTGCCTGCACTGACAAACTCTATAAGAGCGGTCTCTGTCAGCCTATATTAAGGTTAGTGGATGGATTTAGGCCCTTGCTGCTGTGGTTCAGCTGTCTGATATTTTAAGGTCTACTTTAAGATGAAGTCATTCACTTTCATTCTTTATTTCTCCCCAGTAGCTATAAAGGGTCACTATAGAGTATTTGAGGAAAGAAACTTGTATTTGATTGTTGATATCTGGACAGAAACTAACCCCTGCTTTGGAGCTCTGTGGCTGTCTGCGCCAGACAGAAGGAGCACCAGCTCAGCAGTGTCTGGGTGCTGTTTTTGGCAGTGGTTGGGGCTTGGTCCTTGCTGGCAGCATTGGGCTCCACCCAGGGCCCACTGTCCTCCAAATGAGAGCCCTGGGGGCTGAGAGAAGCATCGGCACCTGGCTCTGGGGAAATCTAAGCCACTGGAAAATGGCCCCTCATGGGCCTGGGAAACTCACGAGTTGTGATTACTCTGAATTTGCTTGCAGTCGGGGCTCTGGCATGTGGTTGTTACACTGCTGGCAATACTCTGGATTTGGACACCACTGCCCAGTCTTGTGAGACCAAGGAGAATGACCATCACAGAACAGACTTGCTGCAGCTTTGCACCTGCAGACGCGCCTGCTCCTGTTGACATCTGGCTTTTATTCAAATGGTGGCTGCTAGTCTTTCCCAAGCATGCCACTGATAGGCTGGGGGATGAACACTGAGGCTCCTGGATACCAAGCAGGCTGCATCTATCATCTATCACACCAGTCTCAAGGACTGTCATTTGTACTTCCTTGCCCCCTGGCATCTCGTCCCTTGACCTACCCAGAGGACAAACGCTATCGCTAAGTGGTTCCCTAACACTTCATAAAGATTTTTAGTGACTAGTACAAAAATACCTAGCAAATAATCATGACAACTCTTTAGCTGCTCAGAGTCCCTCCTCTCTATGGACTTAAAAGCACTTTAGAAACGTGCAGGGACTCAGACTGACTCTGTCAAGATTCTGAATCCTATTGTAAGAAATGAACAGCCCTTTTCTATTTTCCAGGTGGCATCCCTAATGATCAGAAAACAACTCGAGCTCTGTAAATATTATAAGAACAATTGTTGTTTTATTCTTTTTGGTGGGTACAAAAACCACAGTTTCTTACACAGAACAAGATTATAAATAATATCTGTAACATGAGTGACCCGTAGTCTCTTTTGATTCTACACTGCAGACTGATGAAGTACTCTAAACATTTTATCATTTTGTTTCTTGTATTAGACAGATGCAATTCTGTGGAACACGGAATGATGGAACAGAATGAAGGTAACAGCAAACAAGAGGATGACCAACAACTTTTATAAAAAAAAATTATCTGAATTTTATTACAGTGATGGCATTTTATATCAATTATTGCAATGATTTTTCCCTAAGATGGTTAGAAAAAAGAATTGTGTTGTCCTCTACTGAATTTACATCAGTTAAAAAGCAAGCATGTTTCAATATTCCTCTTTTTCCAAAGAAAATGTAAATAATTTCTTTATTTTTTTTCACAGGATTTACATATTTATTATTTTTTTATCACAGTTTAGTGATTCATTTCTACAGCTGAACAGCTGAGTATTCTTCCATTGTATATATTGATGTTCTGGAGACACAGGTTAGCATGTTCATTGACTTCTATAGCTATTTTTCTCTCTTTGTCGAGACAAAGACCAAAATGGTGTCCTTTCTGAGCATGTTCTTCACAGTTTAATGCGCTAAATTGGCAAGTCTTATTAGTTTTAAGTCCACTCAAGTGAAATTTGTTGCTGTTAATACACCCTTCCCAGCCCCCTCCCCCCAACAAAACTAAATTATGAATTTTCCTGATATAAAATCTGAGTTTGGGTTTCCGAGCTGAGCTCATGCACACATTGTTGCTGATGATGTCTGGCGCATTTGGACGTACTTCCCTTTCCCAGCCAAATTATCAGTTCATCAATGACACTCCCATGTCGTTACAGTCTGTGCTGTGTTCCCATCAGTCACCAACACAGTTTGATTAAGGCACTCAATTAATTTTTTGGTTTTTATGGTAGGTCCGATGCAATTACAGCCAATCCTGAACTTTGTCTAATTGCAGTTCCGGTGTGCACGGCCTTCGGGCAGTCGGGAGTCAATACGCGTCCGTTTTCTCCCACGCTCCCTGTGATGGATAATCTGGCTTTGTTTCTTATGGCTTCAGAAAAGGTAAGCTAGGGTTTGAGGAAAAAGCAGAAGAGAGGAAAGTGTTATAATGGTTCTGTCCTTCAACCAGCCAGGACACAGCAAACACCAAAATGTTAAATTTTAGACATCTGCATTTTTTCATGTTAACGTTAAATATAAAAATAGGAATCATCATAAATATAGTACATAGCACTTGAGTCTACTGGGGAAAAAAAAGACTAGCAATTCTGAGGGTAAATTTAATTACGATAAATCACTACTGATTTAAATATAAAATCTGAATTTGATAATGAAATTAACAGAAAAGGCAATACCTTCATCTAAACTGCTTCGAACTAAATTTATATACAGTGAGAAGACCTTTTGGAACCTGAAAGCATTAGCATCTGTGAATAAAATCATGCACAGGTGTTTATAGGCTTTGACCTTCAACTAGGAATGCTAGGATTAAATATAACTACTGAAAATTGTTTATAAATTGCAACAACTGCATCAGCTATCTCTCCGTCATTCAAATCTAAAGAAATTATTACTTTTTTTCACAATGGAAGTATTTAGTATCAGGAAATCTGAGAACTGTCCTCAAATCTCTTTCATATATATATATATATATATCTTCCTACAATTATAGAAGGTGATAACTTTCAAAGAAAATGTAATTTACTGAGAGAAAATACAGTTTAATACAGGTTTTTACATTATGTCTAAATTTCCCATGAGAAGGTTTAAATTTTTGTTACTTGAAAACCTTTAGTTTCAGCTAAATCAGAACAAAATACCTTGTTTAGGGAATAAATTACTCAAGCAAAAAATCTAGATTTGTAAAAAGATTTATAGTTTTGCCATTTAATTTTAGTAATTCAAAAATCAGTAGCCAGATCTGATAGGGCTTTCTCATGTGATTAGAAAAAAAAAAAATAAGCCAAGATGACTAGTTTAAAGTAAATGATTTCCATTAGTGTGTCTAAGGTCAAAAAATGCAGCAAGACACCCAAACTATACAACATTAAAAGAGATTTCAGAAGTAACCATGTTAAGATATTCATTAGTAGGGAAATCTGATTTCTAGTCAGGAGAAGCTATATAAATGGTATGCAGGGATGCAGTCTGAAATACCAATTGGCAAAAAAGGGAGATAGGAGGGTGCATTCACATAGGAGCAAAAGGATGACAGACATCATAAAGTCATTTTGTTTGCTTTATTACTAATCCCTACATTTTGAACTTTATCCCTCTGAGCCCAGTTTCTCCTTCTGAGGTAGCAGTGAAATCCTGGTGTTTGATATGTGGAGTTAATTTTATATATGAGTATATAGGGATGAGGAAGAGTCCTTAAAACTCCCAAACATTTCCACTGCTTCTGGTGCACTTCTGTGGAAGCGCACCAGTCTAATATTGCATTGTTATCAGTAGCTCCTTCAAAAACTTGTCAAAAATACAACTGTTTGTGGCACAGTCAGAGCTTGGATTTAAAAGCAGCTTTCCAAACAAATTACCCTAAGAACTTCAGCTCTCAAAAGCACCCAAATTCAGGAAAAGGCCTCAGCTTGTGGAGAGCAATATGGCATTCCCCCTTACACTGAAAAACCTTGGTTTTGGTAAAGGACAACCTTTGAAAACTTTCCCTGCTGCCACTGTACTTTGTGACAGGGACTGTTACCAAACATATCTTGATCTAAAACAACATCCAGATACAAAAAGTGTAGCAGAAGTGATGAGGAAGTGGGGACCTGTGCCTGTACATTACCAAAACTTCAACTACTTCCTCGCAGCAAATAAAAAACCTCTCCATTTGCAAAGCACAGGCACAGTGCAGTGTGGTATAGATCCACATGGTGCATGTCCTGAGTCCCACTGCAAATGGATGCTGGTAACTGCAGAAGTGCAGAGAACATGTTCTGGTCAAAGGCAAGAAAAAAACTAAAGGTGCTTTAGTGTGGAAGAGGGATGAGTGTTCAAACTGGATTAGAAAGTAAACTTGGGTGGAAAAGGGACAGCTTGCTCCAGATGTGTTAAATTTCCCAGAAAGTCATCATTGTGTACCAGAGTCCCTCCAGCACACTAATCAGCTCTCTGTTCATGGCCATTCAAAGTTTCCCACCCGGAAATCTGAGTGAGAGCACTCAGATTTGTATGGCATATATAAGTTGTATGTAACTGTGCTTTAGTAGCTCAGTCTAAATAACTTTCTGGCCATTGACAACACACTCAGGACAGAAAGACAATAAAAAGGATAAAAAGGATCCAGGACAAAAAAAAAAAAAAAAAAAAAAAAAAAAAAACAAAAAAAGAGACAAAAAAAAAAAAAAAAAAAAGAAAAAAAGAAAAAAAAAGAGAACAACACTTTCTCAGCAGCCTTCCACAGAAGAACAGAAAAGCTGCAAGGAAATAACTCTTGTCCTCAGTGCAAGACTAACAACAGCTCAGCAACACATCACAGGACAACTCAGACACTTAAAAAGCCAGGAGAAGCAGGTCAAACTTGTACTTGGGACAGTGCCATAAAGCCAAGTAATCAGGTAGGTGTCTGCTCTGTGTTTTAAACTATGCTATAGGTAACAAGCCAGGCTAATTGCTTAACTGTGCTGCTACAACTTCAGATTTATGGCCTGGATGCAAAAACAGTTTCAGGAGTGGCTGGGATGAGAGGGAAAAGTCTTGGTATTTACTGTAAATATTACCCAAACCATGAAAGTCTCCTTTCAGTAAGTGTATGTGGTTAATAGTGATAACCTATTTTCAGATTTGTCATTAGTTTTGGTTAGATTAATTGTGAAATTAGTCATGTGAAAACACTGACTGCCCTGTTCCTAAAGGGAAATAGGAATTTTGGAAACTGATATCCTCAGTCTGTGTAATACAAATATCCTAGCCTGTGTGGGTTCTTTTGTTGTTCAGGCTTCTCTAGTACTTGGGAAACATGGAGGTAGCTTTGGCAAAATATCTAAGATGAACTTTTAATGTATTTTTCTCTCTTGACTATGAAATTGAAGTATACAAGTCAAAATAAGTACATTACACACTTACTGAGCCATCCTGTAGCACTTCACCCTTTTTTGTGGTTAATTGTAATGATGATGTTTTTCATTGCTTTTTGTAGTTTTGTAATTAATTTCATTCATGAGTTATAAACAACAGAATGGGATAGGAGAGCAAGAGAAGGCAGCTGAGCTGGAAGCTGTTCCTGAGAAGGTGTGGAGGGGTGGTGGTGGAGGCTGGCTGGATACTGGGACAACCCCGTCAAAATCCTGTGGGTTTGGGGTGAGGAACTGAGCAAGGCTTTGCCTTAGAGCAGCTGGACAGAAGGATGTTAAGCTCCTCACTGCTCTGGATATCATCTCTACTTGTACACTAAAGCTTAATACTAATGGAAAAACTGCTGCCCAGAGGAACAGGAAAGGATAGTTCCCTCCTTAAAGCAAACTTTCTTCCTTGCCTTCAGCAGATGCAACTGCCTGCCAGTGCTTCTGAATGTCTTTATCCCACACGTATAGACTAGTCCATTATCATATAGACCACTCCACACATACACACTAGTCTTCATTTTAATTTTCAGCTGCCTTGCAGGCAGCGTAAATTTCCCTGAGGTAACTCACATTTGACTGTATGAAACTAAAATAAGAATCATGGCAATGAATATTAATTGTCAAGAGGGTTATTTAAGCTATTTTATATTAGTTTAAAACATATACCATTAAAACTATTTGAGGTTAGCTTAAAAAGTCAGATGTGTTGGTTACTCATGCAGGTTAGAACCACCAGGCATCTTTCCATATTAGCAAGTTTTAGTTCCAATACGATCTCTTTACTCCTTGGATAAAAAAACAAAACAATATCAAAGGTTTCAAAATGTGTAAGACAGACATATTTCTACAGAAATATGTGCAGCCATCATTGTGGGCTCTGTAATGCTTCCATCTACACAGGAGTTTGTGACTAGCACGTGTATGAACAGATGGCATAGTCTCTCCGTGCAGTGTGGCACACAGGCACCTCTCACTGCCAGTGTGGCCAGGAGAGGATGACTGGGCCTTGGCAGCCACCCACATAAGAGCATAAGTATTTTCATAAGAAGTACACTTGAAATTTCTCAATTTCACCTAAATATTATGCCAAATAAGCAGAAAGAAAAATTTCAGAAGTTTGTAAATATTTGTTCAAAAATCCTAGTTACTTTTTTGTGAATTTTAAAAGTCTGCACCCTAAAATGTTAATTGTCAGGAGTTTTGACTGACCCCCAAAATTAATTTTCAATAAAATAAAAGGTGACATTTTTGTATCTTTTTTGTATTGTTTAAAGTATATTTTTCCGATAGGAATTCATCTCTGTGTTACATGTCTCACAGAAATCCAGACTTTAGAGTAAGGTACTTATGGTCTTTCCTTTAAATGCAAAACTCAGTTAGCTCTATTTTTTTATTGTAAGAAAACGCTAAGACTAAAAAACTTCTGCAAGTATAATCAGTGTCTGTAGCCCTGGAATAACAGAGCTGGGTGGCAACTGTGGGGATTGTCAAATCATGCCATGTTTAGCATGCTTAGCCAATTTGGGTCAGGTCAGTATTTAAATGAAAGCTTAATTTTTTTGTTTGCTCTTTTTAAGACTGTATTTTGAATGCAGTGCAATCTGTAAACTTGATAAGGAATACGTGTTCTGGGATTCTTATTTTTATACCAGCCTGGGGACACTCTCAGTTGCGAGCACATCACTAAAGAATTTAAAGGAAGAAAGCACCCTTCGCTTGCATTTTGCACAGCGACTTGTGCAGGATTACTTCTTTTTAAGACCCTTATAGTGACAGTAGGGAGTGGACTTGGGAAGTTAATATTAGCATCTGGAAATCCTGTGTCGCATTTGAGAGTAATGAGCACTGGTCTATAGGACTATAGGGGACTCTTGGAGTCCCCTTGACACATAGTGTGCCTCACATTTTCACTAGTGAACAAAGTGCACAGCTAACACTTTCT
>VXBQ01013746.1:90022-298918 GCA_013400175.1 Phainopepla nitens
TTTTTTTTTCCTTTTTTTTTTTTTTTTAACATGGGGAAATTGGCAGCCCTGTTACAGTGAGAATATACTCAGGGTCATGACTCTTTCTAGAAGAGGGAAGGAAAGAAAACCCCACAGAGCAGAATGCAGGGGACAGTTTCCCAGCCAGCCCCCTCCCTCGCACCCCGAGAACCCACCTATTCCTCGCAGCGCTCCAGCTATCATGCTCAAACACCATTCTCTGCTCACTCTGAGTTTGCTCTGTACTGTATGGTGCGGTACTGTACGGGCTGTGCCTTTAGGCTGTAAGCTCCTCGGGACAGGGACCTGTTATGTGTCTGGCACACTTCACCTACTGTACAGCGCCGTCTACTCCAGCGCTATATAAATAACAAATAAAAAATAATAAGTGTATCTCCAGTTGTTTCCTACAAGCTTTTTCTTTTTTTTCCTTTTCTAGGTGGCAACGTAAGTATTATATTATTCATCTTGTTTCCCTAAATTTGTGTTTTCTACTTCCACTATAGGGATGGCTCAGGAAAATGTAGCTGAAGATAGTTGTTAGCAGAGGAGACATGTGGCTTGCTATTTGCAAGGGCAAGGGAGCTCTAGCATGACAGGGTCGGGTGCTAGCTGCACATTCACTTATAAAGCAGCCAGCAGAGCTTGGGAGCTACGTAAAAGTTATATTTAGAAGCTCAATTTGCTGCTGCGTGCCGTTTCCAAAGGTCACAGAGTTGATCTGTCTAATGATTAGTTGGCAAGATACTCAGTGTACGGATGAGAGCAAGTACATTAGTAAACCATCCCTGCACACCTACTCAGGGGAGCCATGCAGGATGCAGCTCGGCAGCATCAGCACTTCAGCCGCCAAAATCTCTGCATGAATGTCTAAAATACGCTAGTCTTGACCTAGGTAAGGGGCTTTGTTACTGAAAGCTGAGGATGATAATCAAGATCTATTTACTGGTTAGTGACTCTTTGTGGCTATTATAGCGGGCAAAAGTTGACCTGAAGCAGGATATTGTGGGAAGGAAAAAAAAAAGCCACATAATTAGCATAAAACATGTATCAAAGGGAGGGGAGGAACAGGGAGGGGAGGAGGGAGAGAAGGTAAAACAACATTTAGACTTCTTGTAACAGTGCCTTTTCTTCCATTAGGTTAACTATGGTTCAGTGATGTTGCCTATCCTAAATCTTGGTTACAGATAGGGCCAACATTGAATAATAAAGGCTTGCAGCAATTTGTAGCTAGCAGAGTGCAAACCTTTTGGAAAACAGACTTTCCAATCAAGTATTTAAAAACTGGCCCTCTGCATATATACTTTCTTATTTAAAATTTAAAAAAAGTTGTCATCTTTCAACTGAATTGACAACTTTGAATTGTTCAAAATGTATTTTTCATGTTGAAAATTCCTTGCAATGCAGATGTCTATTAGCAACATAGAATAATATGCTGTACATCTGCAGCCAAAAGAACTGAACCACTTTGCACTGAAGTTTTCCAAAATATAAAGCTCTGTTCAGAAGCAAGCACCACTAGACAGACATGTCACAACACTGCGTTACAAGATGCATCACCCACTCGCTGTAGTAGGCCCTAAGTCCTACCCCTAAATTTTAATACTTTCGGTTCCATATACGTTGTAACCTTCTCTATAAGTTGCTAAATTCTGGGTATTCTGCGAGGAAGTTGGGTTAAAAGTCTGTGCACTCTTTGCCACCTTCATTCGTTTCGCCTCTGCCCTGGACTTGTAACAGAACTCTATCAAAGCCACCAGCATTGCCAAGCCCAAGCCTCCAACCAGAATGTAGAAGACTCCAGCAACGTTGCTGAGACTCAAGGCACTCGTCTTGTCCTGGGAAAACAGAAGTGACACAGTTAACCCTGGAAAATGGATCCCAAGAAGCACAAACCACACATTAAAACATTAGAAATAGACAGATAACGTTCAGCTGAAATTTAATGAGAGTTGTTTACATACTTGAGCAAAATTTGACCTATCTGGATCTATAAAATATATTTTAAGAGACTAGTTTTCCTGGTTGGCATAAAAAAAAAATTCCAAGTATACTGCCAACATATCAGGATGTCATTGCTTGCTTACTGCAAAGCATTACTTCCATTACATGGAGAATTAAACAATGACATGTCTAGCTCTCTTTAGGGGACATTTCAGTATTGATATGAAGCTGCATTTATGTAAAGCTCTTCAGAAGCCTTGGAATCCAGAAATCCATTTATATCAGACAAGACTCTGCTTGATCTTTACAAAAAACAGTAATTGTACTTGTGATAGGCATTGCTGTAAATTTAAAAGATCCAGACTGAGCTTCTGATACTTAAATGACAGATGAAAATAACATGTGAGGCTTAAGTTCTTTAAACAAACACTTCCTTTGAAAGTGCACACTGTACCGTACACATTGTGATATATTTGCCTCTTACCTATTATTGTATTTTGGTTTTATTTTACTACAGATACAGTTCTGGAACATGCCCATGGACTACTCAGCTCAGTAACAGTATACTTCTAAACATCAATTTATGCAGTTTAATACATTTCTCATAATTTAGGTAAAAGTGAGGATTTTCTTTAGCAAATTATTAAATACACATAATTTTACAAACAATCACCTTTTTGGGTGTATTGTAGTAAAAAACTATTCTACATTTCTCTATACTTCACTGCTTAGTTACGAAGCACTTTTTTTTTATTTGAAATCCATGTGCTTTTTCAGCATAGTTCCCAAGGAACTCTCTCAGGATTGACTTAATATGCTACATCTTGTGCCTTAAAATAATTATAAAACTTTATTCTTATGCAGGCTATATAATCTGTAGCTAAAGTAAGGAGAGTACTTAAATTCTGATTGTAATCTCTATGAAATTTTAACTTATGCAGACTGCAAAAAATTTGGATGTTTAATTTAAAGAGGCACTATTCATTGTGTAATCAGTAGATTAGCACAGTAAAGGTTCCCATGGATGTACAGAGGTGATTGGGGCTTACAGCTGGGTTCTGCTTTGTCTGTGCCTTTTTAGCTGGCTGGGAGGAGGCTGAGTATCTTGGAGGTGACTGTTCCTCTGGTGGCAATTGCTAACGTGGTACTTGCAAACAAGGAGGAGGCAGGACTGAGAAAGACCTGCCCTAATGTAGGTGGTGGGTTTAGGCTTTCTCAGCTGTTTTTGCAGGTACTTTGTCATCCTCTTAAATGGTTTTCACTCCTTTTTTTCAAAGCACTTGCCAGAAAAAGTGAAATGTGTTGAAAGCTTGTTTCCCACACTAATTTTACCAAGGTAAGTCTCGGGACATACGGGCAGCAAGCAATCAGTGCCTGTCACTCTTTCCGTTTAGCTATGGCTGCAGAGGCTGGCATGGAGTCAGGTACTGTGAAGAAATGTCAGACTACTCAAATACAGGGCTGGCACTGACTGTGGTGTTTCCCAGCCATCAGAAAACACCCGGTTCTGGGTCTGTCCCCATAAAGAGAAGGAGCTGTCAGCTCTCTGGGCTGCCAGGATTCATGGCTATGGACTAGGATAAACAATAGAAGCTGTAGAAACTATTAATTACTGATGCTTCTTACTTCAAAGCTCAAGTTAAGTTTTCCTTGGCCCTCAAGGAACCAGGGACATCCCCAAAGGCTGCAAGACACCACCTTCCTGGCCAGCAATGAAAGGCAATCCTTCCTGCTAATATTTCTCCTTTTCAGAAAACTGCTGAGGTAGGCCAGCTTCAAAAGAAGGTGTGAAGGGACATTTCCTAAGTAGTCAATGGGAAAAGTCCATGCCCTCCAGGCAGGAAGGAAGCAACTAATCCAGCCTGCCTCTTCCAAACCCAAAAAATCTGCTTTGCATTTCTTCAAGAAATGCTCTGAATACATGGGATGATGTTTGGTGATTTACATCCCTGAAGACATTAAAATGCAATAGTGCTTCCTTAAATTAAAGTGTGAGCCCCATCAAGAAGGGCCAAAGCTAATTCATTCTGTGTCTACAGCTGCTTATTTTATTTCTATGTCATTTTGCTTATTACTTCCTCTACTGCTTTGTGAACACAATAGTTAGGTCCCGAACTGTAGCGACTGACCTTACTTCCAGAGTCCTTGGGTCCACATTCACCTTTATCGTACCACCATTTGTTTTTCAGCTTGTCTAAGACGCCTGCCTCACTGAGTTTCAAAACGGCAAGGTTTACAGGAGTTCTTCACGTGGAAAATAACATAAATAACATTATATATGTTATTTTATGTTATTCAAGTAAAACTACATAGAATCGCATTGCAAAGTGACAGAGCAGAGGCCACAGTGGGTGCTATGTCATGTACTGTTGGCCCAGGTTTAGAGACAGACATATGACCGGGACCTGCTCCATCGCTTTAGGTAACAGGCACATACTGCTGGGGAAGATTTGTAAATAAATAGTATGCAATTACTGTGAACCCAAAACTATTGGCTTACACATATTAACAACATACCCTCCAGAGATTTATATAAGACAACTGCATATGCGACTTAAGAAATATTAATTTGTGTTCCTTGCTTTCAATCAATCTATTTTTAGTTTGTATGCATACAAACTAATAATATGATTTGGACATAGGTATTTCATTTACTGCCCTCAAAATTATCCTGGAAAGAAAAGAAGATGCTTCCTGCAGTGTGCTGCCCATAATCATTTGGCACAGACCTAGAATAGGAGGTCTGCATGCAAAGAACTTAAGGGGAAAGCTGCGAAGATCCCCTTATCCCCAGCTAAGAAGGACAGTGAGTCTTCCATTTTCATTTCCTGTTTCAATATTATTTTAAAATTCAAAGTTTTTTCCTTAAATCTCGCTTATTCATGTCAATATTTCAAGGTCCCAGGCTGGTGATAAATTTCTACTTGGAACAGCTTTTTTTAACTAGTGGTATTTGCTGTGGGTGATGTAAGAGAGTTTAATAGTGAAATGAAGCCTAATCCAATGCCTCAAAATCATGAAATGCTATAGGTTACAGTGGAGTTTCTTAAACTCATTGAATAATCTCAGAGTATTATGGTAATGCCCCACTTCACGCAGATCTATCACTATATGTTTTAGAAATGTATTGAATTATTAACAGACTTATTTTATGTATTTTCCACTTCAAGTCATTGTCCAGTTCTTAACGTGGTAGACATATGGATATCTATTTATGTGCAGGTGTGCATGCAAATACAATATATATCAGAGAAGCAGGGAGATAAACAGAAATGGCATTTGATAGCTTTCTGGGGGATATTAAATGACATGATCCAGTGTGTGCCAGCAGATTCTGATGGGAAAATTTATCTCCCATAATATGCCATAATCCATGCATTGCTTGAACATTAACTTATGGATTCAAGGCTTGATAAATAAATAACCAGTGCAAACATTAATTAGTATGGTGTAACTGAACCTACTAAAATAGTTTGCATAAATAGAGGAAAGGGGCTTATTACACTCCATAACTGGTTTAACTGGAAATCCCCAAATGCTTATATATTAATATATTTGTGCAGGTTTGTATATAGCTGTTTAATGCACAAGTTACTGCTTCTGAGCCTTGTATGCTATTCTTAGCTCTAGGGAGCCTGCCTCTTCATACATTCTGATTACTCTTTCCATATGTATCTAAAGTGGGGGGAATTCACCTCACCTCAATATTTTCACCCCTTAATTATCCCCCAACCTTTGCCTGTCTGTCTAGATCTCCCTGCAGTGAATGGGACAACATAGGTACCTCCAAACTGTGGGCTTGGATACCAATATTAGCAAAGGATGAGGTTGAGATGCCTGTCTCTTCATTTACTGCTGAGGAAGCCTTGGTGCCTTGGAGAAATTTTTGACAGACACAGTTGGGTGAGAGGATTTCCCAGGAATTCTCAAGTGATCACTCTAAGTAAAGGAAAAGCTTCATCCACTTTCCAAATCCCACACATTTAATTCATATGCAGCACTCTGCTTCTAGAAACAAAAATGCCCATTTTTTTGCTCTTTTCCAGTATTCAAACTTACATTTTGCCTTAAGGCTTCTGGCAGCAGGCTGTGCAGGTTGACAGTGGAACATGAGAGTCCCACAGCTGTGAAATGAGTGGGCTTGGGGTGCTGGCAAGTTGCCTGTCAACATGATCCTCTGCTGGCTTCTAGTACAAGTGCAAAATAATTAATATTATTTGAATAGCCATCATCTGTAACATGTCATGCACTGGCACTGAGCTACATGCCCATGCTCCTAAATCCCATCAGTGTAACAGGGCTGGTTATAACAAAGGTAACGGGGCATACAGGTACTATTCTCATCTGGAAAATCAGAAGTCTATGGAGTTGCAGATTAAACTGATAAGCAGGAACAGATATGAACTATCAAGGCCACCAGCAAGGTGGGAACAAGTGAGAAAACAGATGTCTCCATGTCCTTTGCTTCTTTTTTTTTTCAGCACTAACACTTTGGTCATATAAAGCCTGAAACAGGTAGGGTTTTTTTTCTTTTTTGCACCTGTAGTTCCTTTAATGTCATCCTTTCTGCATTGTCTCTGCAAAGAAGCTCTCAGGTTTTCCTTCAGAAAAAACAACCAATTTCACACTTTAAATTCCCACGCTATCCTCAGTTTCTAAGTGATCTCAGCGGCAATGATCAGCAGAGAAAGTTCCCATTTTTCACTGGGAGCAGTGATGTGACTGATGCCAGGCCCTTATTTCTCCTCTTCACAAATTTTGGTGGAAAACTTTGTGAATGAAGGCCCTGCTGAAACTCAAGAAGCCTGTCCTCTGCCCTTCTCTTTCTTGCCTGCCTTAAGAAGGCTCTGGGACATTTCCTTCACATGTGCCCTCAGACAGTCCCAGCTGTGATGAGGGAGAAGCATTCTGAGAAAAAACTTAAAATTATATATTACAATATTTTAAAATATATTTCACCTTCAAAATAGGATATCTATCCTAATTTAAATCAGTCAGCCGTTATGGGAAATGCACAAGGTCCAATATAAAAAGCCCAAACTAAGGGGCTACAGAGGGGAAAAGATGTTTTGCTTATGATTTTCAGAATCACAGCATATATACACCTCTTTGCAATCACAGTAAGTGACTGCAGGTGTAGTGAATTTTAAAGTGGTTTTGGCTTTCTTTTTTTTCTTTGTTTCTTTATTTCTTAGTTTCTTTTTCAGGAGGAGATTTTCAACAGCTCTTATGGGAGATACATGTTCAGATCATGTTGTCTGTTTGGGCAAGTAACTTATTTTGACCATATCAGTCACAAAATCAGAGACTACAACTTGTTACTAGATTGCTTACACAATCAGTTGGTGAATAGTCCCACTCATATTAAATGGGACAGAAACAAAACAGTTGGTATGGTTTGCTGTATGTGAACAAGAGCAATGAAGTCACATACAGGGGATAAATTCAGCATTTATAATTAAATTTCCCAGTAAGTTCAGTATTGTTCACTTAATATGGCAGTGGAAAATGACTATAGATTTGGGTTTTGTTCAATTGCTTAGTCATTTCTGAATTACTAATGTTGGGCTAAATCTTCAACCAGAGTAAACTGGCACAGTTTGTGAAAATCAGTGTAGTTTTTTTCCAGTGTACAGCTGCTGAGAACCTCTGTTGTTGTATATAAACAGGATCCAACTGCCTCAAGTTCATGTAAGGATAATATATGAGAAATAATAACTAAAATTACCCTTTATCTATGGAGAAGAATTTGCCCCATGTAGCTGTATTGCAAAACTGCTGTGTGACAGCACAGGAGATCCTGTTCTTCACCCATGTGCTGAAGTTGGTGCTGGCACAGCCTGACCTGGGCACAGGGACACTGGTTCTCTAACTTTTCATCACAGTCTCAGCTCTTCTACTTCCTCTCTTGGCTTCTTACTCATTTCCTCCTATCCTGTCATCAATCACTTGCTGTTGGAAGACCATTTTTTTAAGAGCCTCAGGCTGGATCTTGAGCCAGCAACATCAGCAAAATCAGAGTGCTTTAAAATGGCATTAATGAAGTTCTGAGCTAGCTGTGTTCAGGGCAACAAAGGGGAAATTATAACATTTAAATCACAATACTGAGTAACAAATAAAGAATTCTGGTAGAGAGGATTTTAGGAATGCAATAATGGGTATATTTAGGAGCATTTTCATTACCCACTCATGGCTGAGCCATTAATTAAGTGTAAGGTCAGTCTCATCAGCTGAATGAAAAAAACATGGGCTACTGTATTCTTCTGAGGGCTGCCAGTAGAGGCTGGAAAAGATCTCCATCAGCACAGCTTCTGTCCACTCACACTTTTTAAAAAATAATGGAGCAAAGTGGCGGAAACTGTGTTTCAGTACCTTCCCATGCACCACATGAAATGATGGCATACAGTTAGGATCTGAGGCAATACTTTCAAAAACACTCAAATGACTTGAGGAATTCACTTTTATCTTCAATCATGAACTAATTAATCAGATCACTAAACCACAGGTGGTTCACACAGGGCAACTTTCTAAACTGTCTTTCTGGATTTTAGAAGATTGTGCCTCAAAGGCAACAATAAATGGGGAGGCTAGAGGTGACCTTTTCACAGCAGGGAATAGAGGTAGAAGACAACTTGTTTTACAGAGCAATACAAATCATTGGAGAACAGCTGAATTCTCTGGAAGCTCCCTCATTTCTGTAGTCCTCTGTACTACTATGAAGGGTTATTGTGGGTCTACATTCTCATATTCCGAATGTTGAATCTCAAATAGTAACAGCACAGTTATCAGTCAAGCCTCAGGTGCTGTACTCCTTTCAAGAGAAGACGAGTTTCTTATTCTCATTTATGAGAGCATAAAGCCCTGCAATTTAAACTGGAGCTGCTAAAAAAAGCTCAGGGTTTGGTCTTTCTAAATCCATACAATGAAAAGAAGTATTCTTAAGCTTCTTAAGAGGGTAAGAACTTAGTTCAGGACTTGTTGATAGCTATCAGGTTTATACAAGTAATGCATAGTGTTCTGGTTTTTCCACTAACGATAATTTGCTAGCAGAAAAGAAATAAAATACTTGGAGCTTCATTAATTCAGTAGAAAGGGTCTTGGCTTCAATTGATCAAGACTGTTTCTGAGCAAGGAAATGAATTTTACAGATGATAAATGGCTAAGTTACCCTTTGGGGTATCAGTCTGGCTGTAGCTTATAACCCAGGACCAGATGCTGCTGCAATGCAGACTTTGAGAAGCAGGGGAATGTCTGCTCACCTGCATGATGTGCCTGGTTCCACCAAACGTGGGCACTGTAGGCATATGATAGACCTGGAGCTTCCCAGGACCACTGGTACTGCCTACTCACTCAGCTGTGCCCGGGAAAAACTGTGGCAAGAAACAGGCCTAAGGTCAGATGAATGCTCATGGCAGGCTGTGTATAGTCCCAGAACCACAGCTTGAGCTCCATCTTGTTCTCCATCCTTTGCTAACACTGTGCTGCCCACCACATTGTCTGCTGTATCCTGAACTGCCTGTGTCACCTACTGTTTATTTGCACTGGCAGTGTGTTCCTTCCTTCCCTCCTCCTGCATTCACAGATCCTCTGTTTCTCCACGAACCACACTCCTCGCCTTTCTTTTCTACTTTTCCCCCCCAACTCCTTTTTCTCTCATTTTCCACCACACCTAACTTGCTCCTTCAGCACTTCCAGACATTTCCCTGGTGAAGCCCTGCATGTCCCTCTACCATGAGCTGCTCCCTTTTTCCTGCTTCATGACTCACAGCACCTGTGGCTGGTAATTAGGGAAAGTAAATTAAAAAAACATCTTTAGTTTGCTATCTAGTTTTTGTCTCACTTTGCAACTACTGCAGGCTTATGAGGAGGATATTCTAAGAAAATTGAGGTATTTTAATGATTTTATTCTCTGCCTGTGACATTAAAATAAATAGATAAATAAATTAATAAATAATTATCCCTCCCCCAGTAATGCAAAAGCTCAGGCTTGAATAGAGGTAAGTGCTATTTGGTTTAATATATCTGAACATTTTGGAAGAGAAAATAGAGACCATTTTTTAAACTGTGACTGCTGGCAGGCTAAGGGGTGTGGGGAAAAATAGGTAGAGCAGCAGGATTGCAGGCAAAGTGAAGGGGGTTAGGAGACCAGTTGTGGGTGAGTGCAGAACAGCCCAAGGGATAGTCCCTGAGGCCAGGACACAGCACAAAAGAGCAGGAGGACTAAAAAAGGAGAGAAAATAGTAAGAAAAAATATATGTAGGCAACTGTAAAGAAAGCTACATAAACTGTGTATGACAAATTAGTCAGACCTAATCATCTGTATCTGACTAGCTCCGTACCTGCACAGCTACCTGTGCAGCATTCTCTAATATATTGTTCACACACAAGCACATAAATAAATATTATTACATGCTGCCTGGAACAGAATGGGTATTATTAATACCTCAATTCTCCCCTACTTCACCACCTTCCACATTTTTGCTTCTTTTCAGCACCAGACAGTTTTTCAAAGGAAGCTGTGAGGAAGCAAGGAAGTACGGGTACTGGCCATATGGAAGATAGGAAAATGCAGAAAGAATATGAAGCTGTTAACACCTCAGCCTAGCATGCGGCCTAAAATTCCTGTCCAATAAATTCTGGTAAATTATGTCTAGGGAACCACTATGGATTTCAATTTTTTGGAAAGCTATCAGAAAATGTCAGTATGAAGATATTTTATCTGAATTTTGTCTTCTTGTTTTGGATATTTGTGAAAACTCTAATTTGTATCAGTATTGTTTGCATCAACAATGGATCCCTGAGCCTGGGTCATGCTTTAAACTACCCCTCAGACATAGTCACACTGATTTTTTTTTCCCCTTTTTTTCTAACATCACTGAAAAATATTTTGAGTAGTACTATGCAGTAGGAAAAAAGTCTTAGCTGGTGAGCAGGCTTCTGAAGGTATTTAACAAGCTTGGAAATGGCTCACCACAATTTCAGAAGATGCATGTTTCTGAAAACTGGTGATAGGTCTCACCTCAGAGACCCTTTATGAGTTCCCCTTGGGGTGCTTAAACAAATGCAAATATTTTTGCTTTGACAGTAATTGCATACACCTCAGTTTCAGCTGCAGGTACCAGCAGCGCTGTGCTACTGGTGAAGCTGTTTTGTCGCAGGTAAGACCCCAGCAGATGCACCAATTACTTCACATACTGTTTACCCGCTTTTGGTGACATTGAGGCTAACCTTGGAGTCACCTCCCCCGCTGCCACATTCTCCTTTGTCGTACCACCATTTGTTTTTCAATTTGTCCAAGAGGCCTTGTTCATTCAGTTTTAAAACTGCGAGGTTAACAGCATTTCTTGAAACGATAAAACATATTTTGTAAGAAACTGCACAGCTGTTAAGATGTTAGAAGGAATGAGGACTTAAGCTGTTTATAAGCTTGATCCACACACTAAATAAACCTCTCATTTCCATATTTCAAACCCCTTGGCAGCACAAATAATTGCAGTTACTTCCAAACGTGAAAAAAATGTGTTTCCAGTTCTAGAAACGATTTTCAGAACAGCTTGGATTTTAATGCAAAAATTCTATCAACCAACCCAAACTATTTTTGCAAAATGATGATAAAACTCTGCCTGGAATTAAAAACGATTTACACAGATTTATTTGAATCTATATTTAAAGCATGTTCAGTGTGGGCCCAGGCTGTTTTTTCAAGCAGATGAGAAAATGTATCCCCATGTACTAAAGAGGCAAGATCCAGACTGCCTGTGCTAGACGCTGTCAGTCGCTGTGTCACTACAGTTCTGACATGAAGCACTTCAGGCTGATCCTGCACGAGCTATGGATTAGGGCTCCAGAAACCGGCTGTGGGAGGAAGAGCTGAGGAGGACTAACAGCTCACATACTGACTAAGACGCTGTCCAGAGCCTGTCAATAGAAAGCACCGGACAAAAGTGCCCAGAGGTCGGTCTGTCTGTCTGAAGCCCTGCTGCTGGCACATCTGCACATATGGGATGCAGGCTCTAGAGTCCTGCTCCCTTTGCACATTAGAGGCTTAGCTGAAAAGCAAGATCTGATGTCTAGCTTAGTGCCATGAATCCAGGGACTGCCCTGCTATTCTGGGAGAGCACCCTGTGTCCCAGTCCAAAGAGCAGCTGAGGAATGGAGAAGGAGGGTGGTGATGAAGGCTGTCTGCATGGGGGAAACCTGGGAACAGTGCAGCCAAACTGAAGCTCAAGCACTGCTGGAGGAGAAAAGCCAGCCAATTAGCTAACTGCTGAGAGACAAGAAGGTTTTTTGGATATCCTGAGGACCCAAGATACCCGGAGATTTTTTTGGATATCCTGAGGACTTTCCTCTGGAGAGTTTATACATGTTATGCTACCACAGGGTGAAAGATAAATCCTGCTTTGCTAGCAACACAGTGGCATGGGCACAACAGACTGAAAGGGGTTCTGTGAGCCTGGTGTCCTCCATATGATGTTTAAATGCTCTTTTTTCAGATGAGAGAAATACCTGAGATAGACTTTGGATCTGTGCAGGCAGAGGGACATTGCCGACCAACACAAAGGCTCAAGTACAGAACCACTGCTTCTGTAGGAAGTAAAGGCTGCTGGAATTATACAGAAACTCAGCCAAGAACTAGGACACAGCTGGTCCTAGGATGCAGTTGCTTCTGTGCACGCTCAGAGATTTCCCTTTAGATGTCCAGAGAGCATCAGGACTGGATGGGAGTGGTTAGACAGTATAGAGCACCACACAAACCTGAATGTAAGGCATCTGGATTTATGATAGTGACTATAACCATTATATAACATTTTAAAATCAGTTGATAACTAATCTGCCAAGGTATTTATGCAGCCTTCATCATCTCCAAAAGAAACTTTGCACTTGTTTAAGTGTACGACTTCCTAGATGTATTACTAAGACCTTAAAGTCTTATATCCTATATCCTAATGATACACAACTACATCAGTATCAATAAAATTGTATCTTCCTATTTTTATGTCCAGAGGTCCCTAGTGTATCCATGCCTATCAGAAATGTGCACTCTCTCTGATGGGTGTCTGCCCAAGCTTCTGTGTGGATCTGCAGAGGCACATGGAGCCGTGGCACAGTTCATCTCCAAAGTATTTGAGAGGTGTTGGTAGCTCAACTACTGCTCTTTGATGTGGGGTTGATGTGGGGTTGAGACCCAACGAGTTTCTCTCTCTGAATTTGTTTAATGCTCTCAAGATCTGTCTGTCAGGACTGAATAGGATATTAAAGGAACTCTGACTGTCAATAGCATTCTCACTTCAACAACGAGAGGATGCAACATCTTCAAAGCACTCAGAGAAGAGCCAGGAAGAGATCCTCTGGCACCAGGGCTCTATCAAATCACATGGCACTAGAAGACACTGGGGTTTCTGATTCAGCCCCACTAGAGATAGCTGATACCTTGTCTCTGGGGGTCCTTTCTGGTCTTAGAATGGAAAGTTTTTCCTTTATTAAAAGAGATCTTCCCGGCAACAAGGTGCATATAATGTTACTTCACAGCTTCTGGAGAGTCCTTTACTACACTGGTCCATCTGTGTGACAAATGTCAGCTTCAGGACAAACCTTTACTGTCTTCGGGTAGCAGCTTTTCATAAAGCTCCTCCTGGATGAAAGACAGGTCCTTGCTGGCTGGTTATGAAGTTTGGAAACTACTTGTGCGTAGATCTGATGTTGCCTAATTTCACTGCAGTTAGACTTACAGGAGATTTTCAATAGAGATAAAGTAATTGCTTGTCTGTCCCTGCAAGTGAAAATGAGAACTGTATGCTGTAGTGGGAGTGATAACAGACTGCTCATGGGGGATAAATCTTTAGGGGAATTTAGCAACCAGGCTGACAAATGTGATTTTGTATAAGTGCTGTAATTATGGTTCACACTCCAGAGGGAGGGAAGCAATTGCAAAACTGGAATGAAATTGTTCATTTGTCCCTTTTGTTCTTGGAAGCAATTGCTTTTGAACCAGTCATATTTACTACAGATTTTTAATACTCAGCTTTTCATTACAAAGCCTGTGCTTTCAGTCTGTTTGTCCCTATCAGAAAGGTAACTGTGTGGCCAGCCTTGCCACTTAACAGACAGATTTCCAGTACACTAAACATAAATGCTACATTTTTAAGGACATTGGGACTGGGCCATAGATGAAAGATGATCCTGGAAACACTATTTCTTTGACGCTGGACAGCATTACTTATTCTGAAAATCGCTTAGATATATATATCTGGAGGCTGCTGTCTACAAAGTCAATGTCAAAGCTCCTTCTTGCTTCAACAGGATCCAAACCAAGGTCTAATTTAATGCTGCTTTGTCGAATTGTCACACTGGGCAGCAATAACACAAGCAGCTGCTTTGACAGTTCTACAGATGCAGGCAGGATTGATCACTCCCAGGAAAAATGAAATGTATCTCAAGGAATATCACTAACTCTCAATTCAACAAGCTACTAAATCTCAGTCTGATTTTAAAGCAGATGGGAAGCCCTATCAATCTGCCTATCTGAAAAAAGCATCTTCAAACTATTTCCTCTGAGCTGAAGTCTCTCAAGTGTGAACATTGAAGCTCACCCAATTAGACAAGGTCCTCATGCTAAAATCCTTAGAAAGGTTTTTTTTCTTTTCAATCTTTATCTTATTTTGGGTGAAGGTGTTACCTGATAATTTACAACTTTTTTTTCCAAGTTAATGTCTACTTATACTTTTCATTTGGATATTCCAAGATGACTTAAAAACAACTGGGCAGTGATGTCTTTGACAACTAATATAAGTTTTCATGTTTAATTTTAATTTTAAAGGGAAAGAGCTTTCTCACTTGCCAAATGTTTAAATTTATCTTTCAAAGCATTAAAGATTATCAAGGAAAAATTTCCCAGAGTCATTTAGAGAAGCTGCAGCTGGTTGATAGTAATCCTAGAGTAATAAATAAATAAATGAAACCCATTCATGAGAGGGTTATTTAGCTGGGTTATTAGCCATATCCATAGACAGTTTCACAGCACAATAGAGAAATGAAAATAAAAAGGATGAAGAAGTAAATGTGGATTTAAGCTGCAATCATCACTCTGAAATTAAACGGTATTGTTTATAAATGTAACACATTATTGTCCTCATCATGTCTAGTAGGCCATGTAAAACCAGGTTGGTTTCACACTGCTTTCTCTGTTGCTTTGTCATCCAGGTCCACCTGAACATGTGGAAATAATTTCCCTCTGGTCAGCAAAACACAGAGAACCTTTGCTTAACACTGCTGTACCTCCCAGGTGGGTCATAACTGAGACCCTAAAACATAGGTGACTGCATTGAAAATTATATACCGAGACCTCAGAGCCAGGCTAGATCACCCACACTCATCCTAGATAGTGTTTCGTTCTGCCACAGAGGAAGGCATTTGGAAACTTGAGTCTCCATGGCAGAAACTTTTCTTTCATCTTTAAAAATAGGACTGTATCCTCAATACCACACTTAGTCCAAACACCCACTAAAGAAAATGTATTCCTCAATAAAGGAATTGGTGTCTTCACAAGAGTCAGGGTTTAATAGTAGAAAGCAGGCAAAGGCTTTAATATTTGACTCTTGATCCTTGGTGTCACTGCACAGTCCTGCCTTTTCCATTACTCTGAAGAAAACAGAGTCCTCGCATGCAACAGTCAAGCCAGTTCAGACAAAAGTGCAGCCCTCACTTCACAAATACTTGGGTGCATGGACAGTGATTTCAATGTATGGATCACAGCTATTTTTAACCAGCCTTTAGAATTATAGTATGAAAAATGTGATGAGAATTAAATCATTATCACTCCTTTAAAATCACTGTCCATGTCCCTAGAAATAAACAGTGGTAAGCAGTTTAAAACATTAATTAGTATCCCTTCTTTTTTTTTTTTTTAGAAGAGCCCATCTGTGCTGTAGATACACCTTACACAGTTATCAAAAGATAAAACTGCACAGACAGATGACAATGGGACTACCCAGTCCCTTGCAAAATAACATCAGTGATTCCAAATGGATACCTCATTTGTTACCCAAAAGAACAGCAGCAGGGTTCTTGCCCAAAGCCCAGGGAAGCCAGCAGAGAGGTTTGCTTTGACTTCAGTGAGTTTGGACCACATCAGGGGTTAGCAGTTGACCCATCTGTTGCCCTTCAGTCTGTAAGAAGCAGTGAGGAAGGCATGCAATAGATGACCTGAACACCATGGTGCACCACACTGTGGCACCCAGCTCATGTACGTGCTCAACCACAGGAGGGACATTTCCACAGCTGATAAAGACACACAGAGGTCCCTGCACTACAAGGGAATGAGATAGAGGTCCAGGCTAGAGACCACCACAGCCAACATCGCAAGCACTGCTTGAAATCTGAGACAGTCATAGCAGAACATCATGGAAAGGGACATAAAATTTTGCCTAATGCAACACTTTCAACATAAATTTCAACACAGTAACTCATCACTCCTTAGAAATCAGGAACTAAAACATGAAATGCATTCTGCTCAGTAAGATCAAGCTGGTTCTCACAGCCTAATGCCCAGAGCTTAAATACACACAACAGAAAGAAAAGGCTCTCTCCAGCCTGCTTAGGCTGAATATGTACCCAGATGTATGTACACTTTTATACGAATAGGTATACTCTCAGCCACAGCTGCTTTTCTGTTAAGTCATTCAGTTCCCAAAATGTCTGGATGCACCATGGTTCATAGGATGGATGGAAAACACCACCCATCTGCGCCATTAAGCATCCTCCCAAAATGCAGTTCCAAGGACACAGTCTTGGCCTGGTTCTTGGAGACTGCTTCCTTGAAGTACGGTCTCAGAATATCTGCTTTTGAATACTAAATACTGAATGCTGGCATAAAGTCACAGACAGGTACCTAAGTACTCATTACAACAAAGGCGGAATCTCTGCTGTAGGCATTTAATAACAATATTTTAGGCAGTCGGTAGAACTTTGCCAGAAAAACTTATATGTCTTAGCTATTTAAACAGCTTTGACATTTTCCTGAATCCCTTTCCTGAACTTAGTCTCATAAAGTCTGTGTAACTGGCATGTTAGATAGCAAAAATACTTCCCTGCATCCTGGGCAGATTCTTAGCACAATTCTGCAGTTATCATCACAGACGGCGGCACTGTTGTTTCACTGCTAGAGTTGGGGTTGTTGTTCATTTGCAATCATGAATGAGCAAGATGTGCAAAAATAACGTGACTCGCTAACGAGACCCTGCATACACGAAAATAGCCTTGTTTAAATTGCAGCCATACTGTACATAAAATTGCAGCCTATTGTCCCAGAAATGCTGGGGCCACTGCTGCAGCTGCCGAGGAAAAGCAGAGCAGAGACCCCAACTCTCCAAAAGGCTTTTCACAAATCATTCCCACAAGAGATTTCAAAGTCTCAGAAATCATTCAGTCACTTAGAAGTCATGTGGTGCAGAGGGATGGCATCTCTGGTTAACCTCAGGTTCTCTGAATATACAACGAAGTTCAACAAGGAGTACTGAATGTTACATGAACAAAGCTCCATAGGTGAGCCATAAGTGAGGTACAGACCAGCTGGCAAAATACAGAGGCTTCCTTTCTATTCTGATAAAATATATGACCACATTGTCCTATAAGTTTGTTGCACATACACTCCTATATAACTGGTGCCTGTAAAGAAAGGGGGATCAGCAAACTACTGTACAATGAGAAGTAAAGCTACAGATGTGGTGGTGCATGACCACGAAAGGAACAAGCTTTCCTGAGACTGCAGTATCATAGCCAGTGTTGGCAAGTGACGATGTGTCTCAAGCAACCCCAAGCTCATTTTCTTCCTTGCACTTTGGATGTCTCTCCCTGCAGCTACCTGCTGGTGCAGCCATCATGCAGACCAGTCCCTGGGCACTCCTGGTGCAGGCTGGAGGGCTTCCTCCCACAGGACAAGGCAGAGAGGGTGCTCAGTCAAGCCAAGGTCAGTGACCTTATTTCAGTGATGTGAATTGCAGTTATTCTCTCATGATCTAATCTGTATCCAGCCCAGGTGGCTTGGGAAAAGGAGGCCACAGCTGCCAGGAGCCTCTCCTCACCCCCCCACCGAGTGCTTCCTGGATGCAGCTGAGGATCTGTCTAAAATGTGCTTAGTGAAACACAAGTGGGTGCATTTTTATGGCCTGTATATATCATCCATTCAAATGATTTTTTTAACAGGAGAAATTAAAATGCAACCTTACCAAGCAAAAAATTAAGACCTGCACATCTTTTGAGCTGTTTATTTTATCCATGTTTTGAAAAGCGCTGATGGCAGATTGTAACATGACAAAAATGTAGTGCGGTTTAAGGGTGTTTGACAATTCATCAAGAAAAATTAAGTGTGCATGGCACTGGCTGAATATGTTTAATAAATTAAGAATGAAAAAAGCACTCTGTTAACGAGGAAGATGTAGCCAAAGCTTACATCACTGTGTACTCAGAAGGCTTGAAGGATCAATAATATAAATATTAAAAAGGAGAGCTAATGCATGAACATTTTTATAAGAAAAATAACCTAAACTTCAAAGACAAAAGGCCTGCTTTAAAAGCGTGTCCTCTTGAACACATTTAAGATCTAACAGGCAAAATATTTTTACTGGATTTATAGCGGTTTGCATGCTGTCATGTTACTTGTATGAAAAAAATCTGTATTCAAATACTGAAGCACAGCAGTCATCAAAACATTTTCCCATGTTAGATCAAACAAAATAGAGTCCTTGGCACTTGCTGTCGTAACTTGGCCAGCATTTATATTAAATAAAGAACTGCTAGTATTCATGTTGTGAGTCTTCATAATATACTAGCTCTTCTGCAGTGAGTCTCTCAGGCTTTTCTGCTAAGCTCCTCCATTTCTATATTCATACTTATCAAAGAAAGGATGTGATCAGCCATCTCAGCAGAATGCTCAGGTTCAGCTCAGGACCCACCAGAACAGTGAATGCCTCCTGAAATCCATCTTGCAAAATTCACTAACCCCTGAAGAACTGACTGGTCTGTAAAAAGCCAAAGTATTGCAAAAAATCTCTGTGCAGATTGTGTGAAGCCTTAGAAGCTGAAGCCTTTTAAAACTGTTTTAAAATCCCCTGTACAACTGCATTTAAAACACCTCTTACAGAAAAATATATCAAAACATTAGTCAAACAATAAGGTATTTTTACAAGAATGCATCTTTATTCCTATCTCTTTCAAGAAGGGAAATTTACATCAGTGCTCAGATACTTTTCAATTGTGGCTAATTAAAATAAATATAGCACTCTTCATTTGGCCATCCAAATAAGATGGTTAATTTCCAGAGGCAGTGAGTATTTACAGCTTCCATGTATATCCTAAATATCGTACACAGTTTAGTTCCTCGAGCTGAGCTTTGTAAACAAATATGAGCCAAACTGACACCTTGAGGATCAGCAGGAGTTCCAATTAATGGGAGACCCACTGCTGCTAAAAATTGCCATAGCTACTTTGAATTCAAAGAGGTTCTAACAATTTACACCAGCTAGAGGTCTGATGACTGTAGTTTAAAATATTTATATAGATTGAAAGCTGTTTTGCAGCAAGATATTCCAATTACAGTATGCAAACACTTCTTGGCACAAGCAATTAAATATATATTTTGCCTGTGTAAAAACAACAGCAGTTGACCTGGGATTGCAACTCAGCTGTTTCTCTGTTTTATACAAACTTTGCTGTAAATAAAAAACACATAAAATTGTCCCTAGAGAAACTGTTCGTATTGGTTCAGTACACAGTCTTTAGCAGCAGCAGAAATGCTAGTTTCCCCTAAATCTGAGCTATTTTAATTTTTACTAACAACTACCTAACCCTGTTCTCATTGAGAAGTGCATTTTCTTTTTAAAGCACAATTTCTCTTGCTGCTTCCAGCATAAACAGGGTTATGTGAATAGGCTGCTGCAGTCCAACACCTGCAAGTCAGAATACATGTTTTAAAGGCTCAGAATCATAGTCATAGAATGGTTTGCTTTGGAAGGGACCTTAAATATCATCTATTTCCAACTCCTCTGCCATGGTCAGGGACACTTTCCACTAGACCAGGTTGCTCAAAGCCCCATCCAACCCAGCTTTGAACACTTCCAGGGATGGGCCATCCACAACAATGCTGGGTAACCTGTGCCAGTGTCTCACCACCCTCAGCAAATTCCTCACTTGAGTGACATTTTTCAAAAGTGTCTGAGCACCATTGTAACACTGTCTCCACGCTGTAGGAATTGCTCTCAGGATAAGCTTAGCTCACAGCCAAGTGCCTCAAAACTCTCTTTCACCTCAGAAACCTTAGTAACCCTGAGCCATTTGAGGTTTTTATATAATTGAAATTGCTAAAAGAATTTACTGTAATAATTTTAAAGTTGAAATGCGTAAAGCAAGCATGTTTATGTACATCCCCCCCTCAACATATAATGCTTTCAGATTCACCTCTGGCAGGGCTGGCAGAAAGCCTTTTGCTTTTTATGCCTTAGGTGAAGCAGACATCAACCCAGAGTTTTGTTGCAGCAAGATGTTAGTATTGGAGACTGTCTCTCTCCAGTAACTCCTAAGTTTAGGGTCCCCCAAGTGAAAGAAAATGACAGTATTGGCACAGACAGGTTGGGGTTTCATGGCAAAGCACAGCATGTGGTTCAGTGCCAGGCAGAGGTTCCATCTGTGTTGGATAAGCACTGCTGAAATTCATGGAGTAGCAGCTTGAGGTTAGGATCACAGCAGTGAACATCTATCATGCCTCATGCTATCCCTCTCCTCTCCTACTTAGGCGGTATTAGTGCAAGCCTCTTGCAATGACATTATGTTTTGTTCCACAGGCATATGTTGAAACTCCTTTTGTGTCTCCATCTCAAGAAAAAGCCAAATGCTACAATTTACTGCCTGCACAACTGATCTTATTGTTTTTCAAATGGATGATTTAACAGGACTGAAACCATTATTGACCAGTACTGATCTTGGCCAGAAGATTTAAATTTTCCTTTTTATAATATCTTAACCATATTTGTAAGGCATTGTAAATTTATGCTTCTGAATGCCACAAAGGGACTGTTTTCACCCAGAATGAAGCTAGGAAAACATATCTCTTTTGGATGCAATTCAGTGCTTATTGAATAGAAATATGGTGTGGTTCCTTGGAACTCGGAAATCTGTTCCTTCTTTATATCCACCTCAGAGCCACTTGATATTGCTGATGGATTACTTGACAGCCTGTTAAGATCACCAACTCTGGCTTCCTTATGCAGAGGAAAATTTTACATCAAAATCTTCCAGAACAAAGCAGACAACAGCTGTTTCAGCAGCTTCTTTTTTCACTCCATTCAACCTGTCCCAGCAGTGGCAGAATATTGTGCCTTTGACTGAGCATTCACAGCTTTCCTCTGCAGGAAGACCTAGTCCTAGGCTGAATCACCTATCCCAGAAAAATGTTACTGAAGGAATCAGAACTTATTGCTGAATCTCACAATAAATCATGGCAAATAAAATATCCTACTGGGCTGACTGCAAATATTAGGTTTTCTGGTTCCTAACCAGCCCCATATCTCAATGTGCTATATGAATGTATGCTCTATTTAGTGGGTAGCAGGGCATAATAACAAACCTAGGATTTTAATGCAGTATTGAACATACTTGGCATTTTTGCAAATTTGGTTCAAATCTGGAAATATTTGAAAAGATTTCGCTCTCAGATTTCTCAAATTTTTCATTAATGTATGGCTGAATCCACCATTTATGAACATACAAAAATGGGTAAGAGGAGCTACATCTGAAATGGTCTTTGCCTGTTTTCTACTCCTTATGATCTGTTACTGTATTTTCCTTCTTGCAAGCATCAGGATCTCACAAGAGCACCTGATTAGTGTAATATGTCTTCAGGACTCAGAAATGGCAGAAAAACATCAGGAGTTGTGATGGAGGGAATTCTACAAGTAAAAGTGCTCAACTGAGCATCTCTGCATGCCTTACTCATAAACTACCTCACCATCAGCATATGACTCTCCATGAAAAATGATACAAGTCCTCTATCCTAGCCAATATTCCTGAGATGTCCTCAGAGAAGATTCATAAAAAGGGAGTTGCATTTAACCACTTTCAGGGTGACAGTATAGGTATCTGTGGCAAGAGCTACAACGAAAGAAAAAAACCCAACTTCTGCCATCTTCCCAGCAGCGGCATTTGGGGAAAAAAAAAATACTACTGCTGTTCTCAGGAGTTCATGGATTAGCCATGTTCAGTTGAATTCATAAAAAGAAGCATGGCCAGCAGGTCAAAGGAGGTGATTCTGTCTCTCTACTCCACTCCTATGACTACCTCCATCCAGCTCTGGAGACTCCAGCACAGGAAGGACAGGGACCTGTTGGAGTGGGTCCAGAGGGAGGCCAAAAAATGATCAGAGGGATGGAGCAGCCCTCCCATCAGAACTGGCTGAGAGAGTTGGAGTTGTTCAGCTTGAAGAAAACTAGGCTTCAGGGAGACATTATTAAGGCCTTTCAATACTTAGAGGGGGGTAATAGGAAAGATGGGAACAAAGCTTTTTAGTGTCCTACTAAAACAAAACAAGGAGCAGTGGTTTTCAGATAAAGGAAGGCAGATTTAAACTAAAAGAAGGTAGACTTAGACTAAGCATAGGGAATAAATTTCTTAGAATGAGGTAAAACACTGGAATAGGTTGTCCAGAGAGTTGTCTCATTCCTGGAAACATTCCAGGTCAGGTTGGACTGAGCTCTGAGCAACCTGCTCAGTCCCTGCACATTGCAAGAGGGTTGGACTAGCTGACCCTTAAAGGTCCCTTCACACCCCAAGTATTCTGTGACTCTATGATTCTGAGGTTCTATTTATGTCTATATCTTTATTTTAGGAACAAGCTATACTTGTTCTTTTTCTATGGTACTGTTTCTAACCTTTTGCCTGTCTGGTTAGACCTTTTAGCCATCAAGCCCTAGTCTCATCTTAATGAGAATGAAGCACAGAGTGACTGCAAAGCCAAATACTATCAGCATTCTGTACAGTACTAAAAGTGCTGTAATACAAACAAGCTCTTAAATAACTTTTTCCTAGTAAGAAAAGCTTACTCCACATGGGAAAGCTGTAGGGCAAAACTGCTGTTTGCTTCTGAGGGAACTCATCCACTGACATCAATGTCCATGAAGTTATTAATGAAACATGGCCACTATGCCAAAAGCTATTGGCAGCACAGAAATCAGGATGGATTCTTGACTTTTATGACCGCCAGAAACAGATCACTAATTCATGAGATCTGTACAGCTGATACACTTTTGGCAGGTCTAAATTTAGACTGAGAAGAGGCATGAGGGATTTCTGTAACATTACATTCATGCTTCTTTGTGCCTCCATACTGATGTTTTTCATAAAGGCAATAAATGGAAAGATTCCAGCTAAGACGTATTTTCTTCAGCTTTGGTCTAATTATGATGCAAGCACTTTGAAGTTCATTACTTTAATTAGAAGCAGAGACTGAAAGAAAAAAACAGGGGAGCTATTTCCCAGGTGGGTACTGGAGCTGCAACTGCAATGCAAACAATAAAGAACGCTGCATAACTTGTGCCCTAGTGAAATGCTGGCTTGTGTATTGCCTAATGGCAGATCAATACCATACAAATGAAGCAATTACAGTTGTGCCATATAAAGCCTTATTTGGTCAGAAGCCAAAATGGGGATTAGCTGGAAGAGTTCCTAGGACTTTCTGTCTGAATATTATTGCAGAAGTTAATGAGGAATATCTGATATGCTTAGACAAACATAAACAGTGCCAGCAACCAGATGAGATGGTTGGTCCAATAGCCAGTGTGCTGATAATTAAAATGCCCTGAAGCCAGCTGAACAGCAGCCCAAGATCAGGTGAAATGATCACAAGGGCAATCCAATCCCTCTGGCAGCCAACTTTATGATGTCACCGTAGATACAGCCATGTGCACAGCAGCAGACTCTCCACCTTCTCCCAGTGTGGAAGCAGGTTCCACTTAAGCATGGAGCACCTTCACTTTTGCACAGCTCTGTGTCCCTGTAATGCCACTGGTGGTGGCGAAGGAAAGGCAAAGTCAGCTCAATACAATGGTTCTGGACTTTACTATGTCCTACTCATTCTTGTTCACTATGCCCCCTGGTCTAGTAGAAGGTGTCGCTGCTCATGGCAGGGGGTTGGAGGCAGATGATCTTTAAGGTCCCTTCCAACCCAAACCACTCTGTGAAAGGCAAATATAGCAGCTCTCAGACCAGTCAGACCAAGCACAATCACACCAATATGGTAACACATACTTGTAATGTTTCAAATACAAGCAGCCAGGCTACAGAGAAAACACAGTACTAAAAGCACTATTAGATCTCCACAGTGCATATGGAGATACAAATAATGCGATTACTGTTGTCCTGACACATGCCCATGTGCCAATTTTAATTAAAAAAGCCATATGGAATAGGGTCCACTGGTGATGGAGATTTCTGCCATTGCTTTCTAAAAGGAACACAAAACACATGGTCATAGACCACAGACTGTTTCAGAAACCATTAGTCACAGTTACAATTTCTCGATCATTTTCTTTCCAGAACAGTTTATTTGACCAAAGACACTGAGAAATCTACCACCATGTTTAACCTGATGCACACACCTCCATGGATTTGAAATAATCATACAAACATCTGGTGCTGGAATGGGCTTCAAATATTCACAGCGCAATAAACACTAGGCTATTAATCTTCACTATTCCTCTGAGGCTGATGGGCAATTGTCATTACCCTCAATTTGCAAAGGTGAATCTGAAATAAGAAGGTGCATTGATCTCCTCCAAGACTCCCAGGAAATCTGGGCAGGGTCATTAACTAAGCTCCACCAGTATGACACAGCTTCAGGCAAACAAACTTCATTGCTTCTCAGAAATCTCTGTGTCTTTTCAGGCAACCATTCATAGGGAATTTATCCTTCTGGTTTCCCAGAGATAGACTAAGCTTAAACTTCTGTGTGTATTTCCTCAATTCAGTCTTTAACCACAACATACTCCTAATTTTTCCTGCCAGAAGTGGGAGATAGCCGACTTGAGTGGCCTGACTCCCATAACAAACAAACTTTTCCACATTTTGACCCTCTCAGGAGTACCAAAAAAGTCGATGCTGTCCATCACTCAGAAGCTGTATAAAGCTGCTAAGGAATTTAAGTGCTCCTTTTTCCCTAGCAAAGAAGTATGAAGCACTGTCACTTACTTCGCTGACTTCAGATTCTCTCATTCTATTTTGCTTTTCCAGCAAGAAAATTTTATTCAGGTGAGAATGATCTGCTTGACATGTAATTCATTGAAATTGTAACTAAAGCCTAGTGGTCAGGAGAAGACCTTCTACCATGCATGAAATATAAACATCTCTTTCCATAAGCTACTACAACTTTCCAAATACTCCTGTAGCTCCAGGAGATTCAATGTGATGGTTGAAGAAATCCTTATCCTAGCCATAATTTTCAAAAAAGGATTATAGCACAGTGCAGTCTGGAAAGCACCCAAGGAGTTGTCTGGTCCAACCTTCTACTCATACAAGGGTCAGTCCTGACGGTCAGACTAAGCTGCTCAGGGCTTCAACCGGTCACGTTTTGTAAACTTCCAAGGATGAAGCCTGCACAGCCTGTCTGAGCAGAGTGTCGCTGACAGACTGCCCTCAGGCAGTCAGAGGAAATCATTCCTCCCTACATCTGGTCTGAACTTTTCCCATTTCATTCTATGTTCATTGTCACTGACCTTCCTGCCCTACACTGCTGTGAAGAGTCTGGCTCCATCTCCCCTAAGACCCCCCTGCAGACACTCTGGGCTGCTCCTAGGATGCCCTAAAACCATCTCTGCCCCAGGCTGAAGAAGTCCAGCTCTCCCAGACTCTCTCTATCAGAGAAGGTCTAGATCCATATCCAGCTCCATCGTGATCATCTTCCATGACACAGGTTCAATTTATTGATGTTTTTCTTAAATGAGGAGGCCAAAAAAGAAGGATATTGTGTTCTAGATGCAGTTTGAATGTTTGCAATTATTTTATCTGATGCAACAGTATCTTCTCTTGTGGCCTACAAATTGGATGAACTAAAAGCACTCTATTTGGAAACTGCTTTGAATAATTGCTCACTATCTAAAAGAGATGCCAAAAATAGCAGCCTGCTTATTTAGCTGTGACAGAAAAAAAATACTAAATCCTCAAGAAACTGTGATGACTTTCTATTCACTTTCAACTACACTTTCATAGACTGAGTTTACATCATTTAAACTGAAAAGTCAGAACTAATTGTTAAGTGTTCAGGTGGTTTTAAACCAAAAAATATTATCAGCTGGTATAGAATATAATCAAAATAGTATCCATATACTGATTAAAACCTGAGGAGCTGGATCTTAGTAAATGCAGAGCATCTGAATGAGGGTTGGTCCCCTAGCTTTGGACAGAGGGCAGTTTCTTTTTATTTAAAACTAATAAAGAAATCAGCATCCTCCTAAAACCTGTCTCCTCATATTTTGTGTTGCAAGCAGTAAAAGGCTCTTGTGGAAACCTTAAAATTCAAAATTTGGTTGAAAATGTAAAAATGTGAAGAATTGTCTAGTAATGTTTACACTTAGGGACATGAAATATAGACAATTTGGGTTTTCTAGAAAAAGCTGAGATTTTCTGTAGGAAATAACTAGATCACAGGAATTTTTTCTGTAGGCTTAAGAGTTTTAAGATCCAAAATAGACTGAAATCACACAAATGACATAGCACAGAATGTGTGAAATCAGGTGCCTGCATCCATACCAAAGAATTCAAAGATCTAATTCTACATATAAAGGCCTTTTAAAGACATAGTTACAAATCTGGGCCTCACTAAATGGAACCATGTCAACAACAGATTGGAAAGAGCCTGATGTGTAATTATGTTCAGAGAAAGCTGTACATATTCTGGAGGTAACAGATGGGCTGCCAGATGTTGGGGCTGCTTTCACCTGCAGGCCTCATTCATCCCTGCTGCTAGTAATGGAAGATCTGGAAGCTAGCAAGGGATCTGGATCTTCCTGCACAGAGATGCTATTCCTGAACAAGAGGGGAGAAAAAAAAAAATACTAAAAAATCTGTATTTTCTTCTGCTGGAGGCAGATTATTATTTTCATATGTTCTTTTAGAGTAGAAAGAAGTATCTGAAATGTAACAATAAAATAGGTCTCTGTATCAGGTCAGGCTTGGATCGCTTTTATCTAGTTGACTTCTGGCTTCAAAAAACTGCAGGAAAAATTTTAGTCAAACTTTGACTACAGAAAACTGCCAATCCTGCCAAAAAACTGTTAAAAGAGAGTTGCAACAAAAGAACACACAGCACTGTTTAGCATAACGTGATTTGCTAAAAGATATAGTTAAATAGGAGCGAAATCCTTTTTCAAGCTAGATTTAAGCTCTCATTCAGTGACTTCGTTGGAATAGGAAGCAGAGGAAGGAAAGCAGAAAACGGGAGTAAAGCATTGAGTTATAAAAGTACAGAGACGAGCTAAGGATAGCTGGAGATAGCTGAGAAAAAGAACACTAGTTTTCATTCTACCTCCTACTACACACAAAGCAGAGCAGTTAAGAGGAAACATTATTGATCAACCAAAAGTCACCATTTTATCAAACAATACTTTAAAGTTGTACTGTTTCAGTGAGATACACATATGACCATTTTTATTTGGAACCTGAGCTCTTTGGGAACATTCTGATGATGGGAAAGAACTGCATTTTAGAGCTGTTGTGTAAAGACACACAGTAGCTTAAATTATACATTAAAACTTCTGAATCTTGTTTTGTGCTGTCAACACCTTTCCACCTTCCATGCTGGGATGTTCGGTCCATAATGCCTACTCTGTCACACATTGTGCCAGTCTGAAATACCGTTCTCAGTTCAAAGAAACCATAAGAAAGAAAACAAACTTTTCTCCATACATTTGGTTGGGTATTTCTCAAAAGAATCAAGGTTGCACAAAGACTAAATGGCCATTTTATGTCTCTTGGAGTCCATCTAGTACTTACTGTCAATTGGAAGTGGGCAGTTTTGCAACTACCACACAGATTAATCACAAACTGTTTTTCAGGTGCTATTTGTTCCCCAAATGTCATTTCCACAGAGAGGTATTGTTACGAGCTGCTGAGATGCTTTTCAGCAGCTTGCTCCCTTGCTTTAGCCTACCTACAATTTACCTGAACAATTATTATCTTAGTGGGATAGGTCTTTTAGTTGTTGGGAACTGTACCATCAACTTCAAAGGGCAGTTCCTGGGACTTGACACCTAAACAACTAGAGAGTTGTAATAAAAAGAGAAGAGAGAAATAATAATGAGCAGCATTGTTAAAATATAAAGGGCTGCATCTTGGCCTCTGCTGAGATGCTTTACAAGGGATTGAGGAAATGGCAGGGAAAAGGGCAGGAGAAAATTATTTCTAAAGTGCCAAGAGGCAGTGTTTATTTCTCCAGGGATCTATAGACTGGAAAAAACCACAACATTTTGTATCCCACTGGCATATAGTGGGGATTAATGCTTATCAAAGGTTTGTAAAAGTCCAGAAAATCAGTAAGATGTGGGCACAGCAATGGTATCAGTATTTTTGAGACATTATGGCCTTTGCTGATAGTCTGAGGTAAGTTCATTGGTTATACTTAAATATGCCCCTTTTTAACTGTCAGAGGATTCTACAGTCTGAAAAATTTCATTGGGACAGATTTGCTATTGTGAAGTTCTTATCCTGTTTGCATTCAAACAATTCTGAAACAGACAAGCAAGGAAAGAACTCTGATATTTTTGCTGCCTTGATTTCTTTCTGATTGTAGAAAAAAAGCCTGTTATTGAACTTTTCCTGGTGCTGACTACCTCAGACTGGCCCAATGCTTCTGTAGTACAGTAAAGAAATTTCTAGTAACCACTAAATATCAGAATGAGAAATCTTTCGTATAAATAGCTTCTAAAAATATATTTTTAAATAAAGAAGCTTCATTGTGCTTTTAAGCCAATACTGACACCAAAGATACAGAATGGTAGCTTCACCTTTTACACTGATTATACTGCTAATTTAAAAATACCTATTGCCACTGAAATGTTTAGATTAAAAAGAAAACACCTTTCTATGCCATAGTTTTACTGCTGTTTCCATGCTCAGTTCTTTCACTCCTGTTCAGAAACACTTCATTTCACTTTTCTCACTAAAATCCCAAGAGTAAGGAACAGGATGATACTAGCAGAGAGGCACCAGAACCTGACAGTGTGACTAAAATGGGAGCTGAGCTTCTTGGAAGAGCTTTGCCCTCCATCAGTTGCTTCTACTGTCCTTTGTAGCATAGGAAAACAGAAATGGCAGTAGAACAAATTCCTGTGACTTTTGCTTTCTCCTCCAAACCACAGAGAACTTTGTTCAATTATGAATCATCCCTGAAGTCTGAGAGTGAAAACTTCCTGCTAGTGGCAATGAAGAAACAGGCTCTGTGAGGCAAGACAGATCAGAGATGGCTCTTTGAAGTACTTGAAAGATGTAGTGATTTTTTTCACCCCCCAGGTCAGAGAAAATTCAGCAAGTGCAGCATCATGGGCACTAATGAGCTGTTTTCTTTCAAAGACACAAGTATAAGAAATTATCTCAATAGCAATGCTCTTCACTGCAATTTGGTGACTTAAATCAGAATTATTACAGTTTCCTTCCCCTATAAGTAAAAATTGCAAGAATGGGCAAAATTCTTTCAAGTAGAAGATTTTGCCTCAATACATTTGCTTGTACATCTTGCAGTATATCTCATTAGTCATCATCAAATTTTCCCCTTTTTTACTGCACTATTTTTGTACAGGGAAGACCCTTATCTTGGTTGAAAATTATGAAATTAATCCAACAGACATCACTGGGGAACAGAGCAAGCTGGGACTCTAATCTCTGTACCCAAGGCTTCATATTTACTTTTCAAATAGATACCTGTTTTTAGACAGAAATAATCCAGGTAACCAAAATTAAATATGCCTCCCAGGTTCAGCTGAAAGAACAAGTTGCTAACATTCATTGTCATGTTGTCTTCACTGATCTTCTTTTGACCCCTGACTTTTATATTCTTTCCTAAGCAGCGGCCCATTCTCTGCCTTTTTACCTAGTAAGTGTTATTTTCAGTTGATAGAAATCCCAACAAGCTCTGAAGGATCTGACCTGCTTGAGAAATATCTCAGCTATAAGCTTTGACACTGAATGGTAATGAGGTGGTAATTCAAGCCTTGTTATGCCTACAGTGAAGGGAAAAATATTATGCAAAGTCATACAGTATGATCTACACCATCAGTCAAACAGGATAATGTTTTACATATGTATAAAATGCTACAGATCGCATTCTAGTTTTCATATAATTTTGTATCACAGAAAGAAATGACCTTGAAAAATCCTGGTAAACTGACTAAAATCCTGTTCTTTTAAGTATCAGCAGACCACCCCATAACTATGCAGGGGTTTTTGCTTTCTCCAGTGGCCCTTGCTTCAAAAGTGTAGAGGCCAAAATCAGTATTTTCACACCACTCATTTTGCTTGTCAAACCTCAGTTATTCACCTGTTCTCTCTATACTTTCTCTACATTGCATATAAATAACATCAGTTTCTAGGTCCTACAGTGCTTTGTTGAAATGACTCTATGAATAACACACTGATTAAGGGCAAGACCAGACATTCCAGCAGGAGAAGAGAATTGTAAAAAAAAAAATCAAACCTGCTTCCTCTGCCTCTCTCCTCACTTTGACAGTTGCTTGTCTTCAGAATGATCTGGAGAGGCCTTTATGTGCCAGTGTTGCCAGCCAGAAGACAGCTAACCAACAAAATAAATACCCATTCTTCTCTTTGAAGTGCCAGAACATGCTCAGAAGCACATGGGCCGCAGATGGTATCAGGATGACCCAACCATACATTACCTTTACCTATTTCTAGAAACAGGAACATGCCATTGAGTGAAGAATGCAGCCCAGATGGACAGGAATACCAAGATAGGATAGTTATATCAACAATACTGGTTAAAAATTAAATCTTAAAAAGACCTTTGAAAAATGAACAATATAGGGTACACTGAAGAGTGGTCCAGGGAAATGCTTCCTTTATGATACAAGACAACTTGTACAAGGAAGCTTCACTGAAGGGAAAAGTCTATTTTTCTAAAGATTCATGGATTTCTGCAGTACAAACCCATTGAAAAACAATGGTGGAAGTAGTCCTCTGTAGTAAAAAAATATTGACAGTGTAATAAATTTGGGTGGCCAGCTCAAACATTTTTCCTCGTTCTTGTCTTACTCAGAGGGAGTCTGTGAATATCACACCTATCCTTTCGTACACAAAAATCCAATCTTATAGAAAGCATAAAGAAACCAGAGCATGCAAGGAGTCCTTACAGTTGACTACTGCCTAGTGACTCTGATGGTTTTCCTACAGATCTTGGTGTAAATTATGAGCTCACTGACCTACAAATCCATGGTAAAATGAGAACTGGGGTATATCTCAGAAGAATATATTAAGTTCACAATAAACAGCTTTGGCAGTGAATGATGAGCTGGGAATTCCTTCCACAATAAACTCCTTATACTCTGGTCTCCAAAACCATTGAGGACAACATTTGATAAAAAGTTTAATAGTCCCACTGGAAGAAACTATACTATCATATTGCTATTTTCAGATCAATGAAAAAAAGAAAAGGAAATATCACTTACCAAAGGAAAAAAAGGGGGAATATTCCATTCTATAAAGTCTGCCAAAATTTTGTATGAATCAGCATGCATTACTAAAATAAATTTTCTTCCAACACTACATTTCTAAGGAACCATACTAGATATAGATATGTGAAAAGCAAAGGTAACATTGCCAGCTGTTCAGTACCGCTTTGAAATGAAGCAACGAAAGAATGGCAATTTTAGAGATTCACCGCAGGAAAACAAGAAGATGAAGTCACTGAGATCATTATAGAGCCCATGTGCACAAAGACCACCTTCATAACAGATCTTCATCTCATTGTCACAGATTAATTTTTCTTCAAGAAGTTCCTTCCACCACAGATCTCTCACATCTAGGTTTTGCACATTATATTATATAAAACAGGAGAATCCATACACTGTTGACAGGGCACCATTTGGATGCCTTTTGCACCCCAAGCAATCTGCAGGGCACTCTATCCTTGCATGGGATGGAAACTAAAATCTCTAACTTCACTTATGTTGCACTTTTCTCTTCACAGAATTGCTAGAATTATTGGAAAGTTACATCTACAACACTAGCATCACTGATGCACCACCCACACTGCACGCCTTATGTTAAATGCAGTAAAGAACAGGTAAAGCGTATTCAGTTCATGTCACGAGATGTCACACCGCAAAAAACCACCAGATATCACCAGGTGAACCTTTTTGTCTTCCTCTACAGAACATAAAGAATTCTTCTTAAAGTCAAATTGAGTTAATTCTTTACTACATAAAAAGAATAGAGACTTGAATAATGGAATATAGAATCCCNCAACAACAGAAACTTATTAGAGCTCTGAATTTCATGAGGCTGGTGAACAAATATCACCAATCTCTAAAACACATTGATGCATCTAGTCAAAGTTTTTCTATTATTTGTTTAACTCTAACCCTGCCATTCTCATCTGCCTGGGCTCAAAGTGTCTCGCCAGACACTTATGACCTTGCAGGTTTCTCTCATCCATGCTGCATACTTTTGGTGACAGGACAAATGTCCCTAGTTAAAACAGTAAGAGAAAAAATCCAACAACTCCTCATTTTTCAGCCCAACCTGTCATTCCCCTTTACATAAAACAGCTTCAAGGTACAAAAAAGCTGAAAAAGCTCTTATTGTACCTTTGAGAAAATATTGCCATAACTCCTTTTTCGTTACCTCTTAGAGTGGAGAACTCTTTCATGTTCTTCACTATTCAAACTTGTTTATGATGCCTACATATCTAAAACAGAAAAACAGAGGCATGCAAGGCACAGGACTTGAGTAGTGTTCAAGATCTCCAGGTGTTGCCCTCTGGAAACAAGTTACTGCAAGTGGCAGGGCAGATGACCCAGAGGTGATTCACAATGGCCAGAAGTCTGGTCATGAGAACATCTTCTAATGACAACACTTTTACAAAGGCAGGTCTTGCTAAGCAGACAAGCAGCACTCTCTTAACCACCTTTGAAACCGTCACCTTTGAAGAAAAACCTCATTAATCCACATTGAGTACTACACAGTGGCTTTGGAAGGATACCTACCGTCGTAGGAGGAGGAAACAGTAAGAACAGTTGGGTAGTACCATGAGAGAAACTCAATCTTTGTTGTGATGAGAGCCTTTGCCCTCAATCCCACATTCCTTCTCAAACATTTCAGTCTTTTACAACATCATATAGAAATGAATATCACTGAAAAGGGAGGAAGGAAGGAGACACACATGATATGTGATGTGGTACTGCCCATTGGGCATAAAAGAAACACACATCAGGCATTTCCCATTCTCCTCCATTCAGTGATATGCATTAATTGTAATACTGCACCAGCACTGAGAATAAATCATTCCAATTAGCCAATAGGTACTGGTTGAACACTGCAGGAGTGTAGCATGAAACTCAACAAGGAAGAGTTTTGAATTAAAATCCACTACCCCCTGCTCATGTGTATGGTCATGAGCAACAGAGACACCAGCCCTTGATTCTCTCTGAGAGGTGGATTTCATCTGCATGAACCAGGTGATGGGTATGTGCTCTGTAATGAACATGAGCTTGTGATGCGATGGCAGGGAACGATCCCTGATCCTGTGCTACAGGAAAAACCACTTTCTGTCTGTTAGATGTGTGAAAATATATGGTCTGTTTCTCCATACGCTCACATCAATTTTATTCAGATGCTACTATATTTTCAGGGAAAACTCTCCTGATTTATATCATTGTAAGTAGGAGGAGGATTAAGAATAAAATACTTCTAATGAAATAGGTGTTCAAACAATTTAGTGAATAATTTGATGTGAATAATTCATTTGGAAAAATTGTTATTTTTCCCTAGTCCTGAACAGACCAAAGATAGCATTTGAATGTTTAACTTTTATATGCTATTTGCAATTATTTGTGAACTACATCAAGTAATTTGTGGTCTCCATGTAACTCAAATAGGAAATAAGGATTATTAAATAAAACAGAATTTACAACTCCCGTAGCAAATTATGTCTTTTGACAAATTTATGTAATGAGCTCAGCTAGCCTGCCCTTCATGGATTTCAAACTGCATGTTCAATATTTGCAATTATCTGTGCAGTCAGCAGTTACATAAGTCATCTGATCGGTAACAGAAACACCACCATGTGGGATGCAGTCAAAATGGCAAAAGCAGCATATTCTACATTTTAAAAAATTCACAAGATACTGAAACATGCAGTTAAAATTTACAGCTGACTCTTTTCTGTTCAAAAACACAGGGAGAGGAAGCTTTTCCCCTCTTCTGTAACTGCTACTCTCTATCGATATACATGAAAGAGGTGGTACAAATGTGAGGTATTGCTTGTTCTTTATTTTTATCCAGAACATTAAGTGTGTTGCTTAATGTTTTTAGTAGGTAAGCAGCACTGATGGTTTGTCATTGGGGCTGGAGAGGGAATGGGGTGCAGCAGGAGAACAAGCAGCTTAGCACATGTGAAAGAAAGGCTCAGGAAAGGCATGGACATGGACAGCCAGTCGAGACAGCTTGAAAGAAGATTTGGTCCAATTTTCAAGTCCGGTAAGATTTCCCCTATTCTGCTTTTTGAAACATGTTTGAAAGTAGGACGTGAAAAACTACCTGGTTTTGATCACATCACCCTAATGATAGTTGCTGACCCCCAGTTAGATGAAACCATGGCCTCACTGAAATGTGTGGGAGCTTGGTCTTTTTAGCTGGGATGCAAGCAGGATTTCACACTGGATCCTTACAATTGTGGTTGTGCTCTTCCTCTCTGCTCTTATCAGTCTTACTAGGCCCTCTTATTTCTAATTGCTTTATGTCTCATCCCCATTACTGCTAGGTATTTTTGTCTAGCCAACTGAACAAACCTGAAATAAGCCCAAATTTGACACAAATCAACTTCTACAGGCTATCAGTGCTCATTATAACAGGCTGTCTCTTCCTGGTATTGACTACTCTGCAGAAAAAAGGGAAAGGGACTAAAGAACACCATAAAGAACACTTAAAGCAAAGAACCCACTGCTAGGACGTGTATGACAGCAGCCAAAATACTCCTAAAATGTATGCTTTAGCTTTGATTCAGTAAAGCATGACTGTCAGCAATGGGCATTTCCTTACTATCCTAAGTGCAGTGCTCCCTACCTCTTTCAGGTTGTCTGAAACACTGACAGGGCAGTATCAATATATTTGAAATGTAAAATAAAAAACAAGTGTTTTGAAAATATATCGAGATAATAGGTCAGCCTTTCTTATTAGCACTGCCTTCTACCTTTAACTACGGTATGAGTTCTGGACATGTTTTTTTATATAGAATTAACATTTTCATTGTCATTTTCCCTCTCTCACCTCCTTAATGTTCTCTTACTAATTTATTCAGCAGTGAAGGCAGCAATTTTTAAATCTGAGAGGTACTGAGGACCAAAAATTCACATTCAGTCACTGAAATAACTGGCTCATTTTCCCCTGCACATCCAAATCTTCTTTTTCTGTGGATGGAAATGGTTCTAATGATACTCCTTTCACCATCCCTGTAATACAGTTATAGCTACTGATGTTTGTGGCATTGTCTGCAGTTTAAATTGATGAGAAATGAGTGAGTGTAGTTATTTTCATAGTGGTAGTGATGTCTCCTCTGCAGTCACAGATGTAGACAAATAGCTCCTTAGTTAGTTCATCCACAGACATATGGCTCCATCTGCACTTGCAACTTTTCCCTTACACCTACTTCCCCCTCTTTGTTTCCCATTGTAATCCCTTATCACGAGCACAAATGTGAGAAATGGGATGCTGAGCGCTCTGCTGAGCATTCCCTTTCTCCCACCCATGTGCACCTTATCACTGTCAGACTCCATAGGCCATACTCCCTTCAATTGCTGGCTGCTCTTCTGTTTTGAAGAAAATTGGCAAATCTACACTGGAAAATGCAAGCTTTGTTTGCCTTAAACATTAAAGAAACAGAATGGTAAATACCTCCAATTTTAAACACAAAGCTGATACCTTGACTTGTGTCGCCTGACAATTTAAATGAAATGCAAATGATTTTCTGCCTGTGAATCAAAAACTCTCCTACTTTACTGAATGCATCTGATACCATGATAAAGAAAATACTGGTGAATTTGAAGGCAGTACTGAAATGCATAATGCTAGAAACACAAACATTTTTTTCTAAATAAGAAGGTGCTTTAATAAAAAAGTACTTCAATGAAGTTGCTTTAACGAAGGACTAATTGCCTCCAAGTGATGACATTTGGAAAAAGGCGTTACAAGCAGCTTCTTACTCAGAAATTAGTAGCCCAGATCAATAAAGAAAACATAAAATGTAGGCATATTATTGATGCAGATACTGATGTTGATAATGTAAGCATAATACTGCTATAAAAGGTTGAATTCCATGAAAAAAAAGCTGATGAAATAGAATAACTGATGTTAATTCTATCGAGGCTGACTTCAAGTAGCTAGTGTTCAACCAGTTTGGTTTTTATATGGCCTTGAAACATATGCCAACTATAGCTGCTAAATCCATATTGCAATTAGAAATGGTTACCTTTGTTGATCAAAAAAAAAAAAAATGGAAGAAAATAAAAATAACATACCATGTTCACACACAAAACAAAAAGAGCTATATCAGGGACATCAGGGAAGGTGGAATACTATAACAACACATTTTATATTGTTATACTATTCCACCCACCTTAATGGAGAACCCTTCGGTGTGGCTACGCCATAGCCTTTCGAATCCAGATTTCCTCCCACTTTCATGGTGTCACATGGCTTTCGTTGCTCAATGTATTCATTCATGGTGGACTCCAGCAGGAAGGCAAACTTGCCCTTGGATTTGCGGACACGAGCTACTCCCTCTGCAGTAGTCCTAGTGAACACTGATGGCTCAGCTGATTTCATGTAGGTCCACATCTTTTCATACACTGCTATTTTTGATCTCTGGAGAAAATCAAAAACAAGTTAGAACAAAAGAATGTTGCAACATTTCAGAATGGCACTGCTCAAATAAAATCAATCATACCTAATTTTTCAGACATTTGAGGTTGGGAAAATCTTGGAGAAGGATTTTATTTGAATTCCATTATTTAAAAGAGACAAGAAATAAAAGTATCAATACTATAATAGCAGATGCTATTTTTAAGTTTGGCTACCCTCTAGCAGTCAAAAAAGAAACCTGCAAAGCTAAATTTACTGTTAGATAGAGGAAGTTCACACAGTCAGTGGATGGTAATGTGTGTTTTAGGGAATAATATATGAAATAGATGTCCACAATAACCCTGTACTCTTAAGAGAAACAGTAAAATAATCTCCCCATAAATACTCAGCTGAATCTTAAAGCATTTCTCTAACACCCACTTGTTACACCATCAAAAGCACAATAGCTTAAGTAAGATTTCTGCTTTCATAATTCGGAGTCAAGAATTGACCTGATTTATATTCATAAATGCTGTACAATATTTGAAGACATGGCTCACAATAAAAGAAGGAAACAGCAAGTTGGACCAAATATTAGAGGAAATAAAATGCCATAAGTATCTTTCTTAAAGAATTAGGTATGATTTTAGAACTGCAGTCTCAGTGGATTTATTTTAAAGACTCTGATCCTGCCAATAACTGAGTAAGAAATGTACTTTTTCAAAGAATGTACAAGAATTCATTGCTTAGAGTGCAGTAGTTGGAAATTTTCCTGTCTGGGAATGCATGGAGTAACTACAGGTAAATATTTCAGCAAAAATAAAACTTCTTTATAAAAAAATTAAAACAAATGAGAATTTTCACTAAAAGAAAGGAAGGAAATGCTATCAGACTGAGAAGTTTCCCATGCTCATTAGATTCACTCAACAACTCCTTTGCTTCTTCCAGCAATAGGAATACATACATGCAAACCAGCAGAGTGTCAGCTGAACACTACACACTTTTTATAATAACAGATGGCACTTGTCTTCCCCTGTGTATGCTGCAAAAAGGACTTTTTAACCTAATGCTCAAGTCAGCTTCTATTTGAGTCAAGAGGAGTTTCTAGCTAAGCAAGATTTGGTCTATGAGCCTGTTCCTACACTGTGCTGAGAACTCCAGGAAAATATTGATTATTATAAAGCCCCGAAACAAAAGGCCTTAGATTATTTAAACAAATACCAAATCCTATAATCTTAGTATTATATAAATTAAAAATGGCTTTAAGAAGCCTGCAACTGAGCCTTTTTATATGTGAGAGTAATTTCCCTGAAGTACTTCTTTTTACCAATTACTGAATGGCTGTACTATTACTTAGAAAAAAATTTGTTAGGGACCTAAGTCTATCCTGAAAATAAGTGGCATTTAGCTAAAAATGTTCAATAAAAATGCCTTATAGCAGAACATCATAAATTATACTTTCCTTTTTCAGCTTGTCTGTATGCATAATTCTATCTTTCTGTCAACTATAATAACATTTGAATCAACAACAGCTGTGTATGTCCATAATCACATCCTGACTTGTCACCCTTTCTTTCCACTGTAGTCACAGCTATTTTACATTTACATAATAGTGGCTGGGAGCAGAGCATAAACTAAGCAACCAATGCATTCTTTTTGCTTTACACTGATGTAATTTCATGGATTTAAATTTACAGAAAGAAAAAAATGGAAGCAAGTAGTAATAAATCAGTCATAATTTCAAGAGTACTTTCTTGCCATTGTCTGCCTTCATTTCCAAACATTTCTCTCATCTTAACATCCATTACATCTAATTCCTTATAAAGTAAACATATAATAGGTAATTTTCATTTAAAACTTTATGCAGCACATAAAACAGCTTGATTAGTAACAGGAAACACTGCCCTAAGTCAATTGAAAAAGGTTGCATTTATTTTTTTTTTTTTTAGAATCTAGTCTCCTTTGCCTATGAAAATAGAAAAAAATATGGAAAGTCTAACAAAATATCTGCTTTCCAAGAACATTTTCTTCTCCCAGACTTTCATTTGTTTACATTCAATTTCTACATGTCAACTCAGAGTGAAAACTGAAGAGTGAAATAACAACTATTTTTTATTATCATATGAGGAAACATTGCAGCTTTCCCTGCAGTCAACCAAGCCAGGATAATTTTCATTGGCTTTTCTGAGTAGAACTGCTAAAATGAACTACTTTCCCTCTTGAGCAATCTGCCTGGAAAATACATCTCCCACTGCATCTAAACCAGAAAATAGGAGTATGTAACAGCTAACAGTATCAAAGTTCCTCTTTTTATTTATGTTTGCTTTAAAATGATTTTCCCTTTTCTGCTTTCAATCCAGATTTAAAACAGGCTGAAGAGGTGTTCAGAGTTTCTGACATTTTGATCAGCAATAGCAAAATTATGAGAAAATGTCCTGAAGTCTCATCTTCAGCCAGATAATCACCACTGACAGAAAACTTACACACAATTCTAATACCAAAAAGTGAATTTTTCTCAAACTCACAAAATATTAGACTTGGCACACAAGTCTTATTGCATTATTGTTTCAGGCTAGGTCCTAATTTATGTATTATAAAAACAGCTTTTGTGTAAATATTGTCTGCCAATATATTTTTTTCTCTCTGTTTTGTGAAAAATATTTTTAGAAATAGCACATAAAGTATCATTAAAAATCACTATACTATGACAGAGATTAGAAATCATTTGAAAGCTTTTAAAGAAAGTGAACAACACAGTTCAAATCTTCATTAAGTTTCAAATTTTGCATATGCAATAGTATTTTGTATTTGTAGTTAATTTTAATGTTTCCCTCTGTATTTTGAAAGAAAAGAAAAAATAGAAAGAGCAACATTGATTTTCCTTCTTTTTTCTCTTAACCCTTTAAGACTGAAGTGAAAGAAGGGCTGTTGCCATAGGCATTTTTACTTCATTACAGTTCTTCTCTTTAAAATGAGAACTTGCAGAACATACTGAAAAAGTTTCTGTGTTTACAGGATGATTTAAAAGAACCATTAAATTTTTTGTTAACCATATTGTTCGTACATCAAAATATCTGATCTCATGACTTCAATGCAATGGCTTGTGCAATGATTTTGAAACTCTTAAGAAATCAATTCCAGTTCTTTGTTCTCTACTATTTCTTTGGGAATTAATTTTTTGCATATCATCACCTAGCAAATTTGCAAGCTCTAGATACTCTTGAAATGCAACAAGTAAATAAATACAAAGCTACATAAATCTGCCTGGCCATCAGCATCATGCTTTTAAGTATCATCACAGCTTCATTCTAGCAGAAAGAACTATTTGTACCCATATATTGTGGTTACCACCTCAATTTATGATGGACTGAAACTGGAGTTTCAAGAATAAAATATATAACTTTCCACAAAAAGAATTAAAAATGTGTTTATGGGTGAAACATAGGTGAATATGCAATAAAAATACTGTCTTTGAATGGACATTGTCTATAGTTCCCAAATCGCATTGAAAATTTTGTTAATGGTTTACTGAGTTCAGTTTGGCCAAACTGAAAGCTGTGAAGGTGCATGTGGGTACCTAACACAGAACTCCTTTGAATTAGGCAATTAGAAGAAATTTCCATTCCATCTTCATGACTTCTAAAAGTCCCTTAATCTCCACATTTCAGATAAATAACGACCTAATTAGCTGTGTAATTTTCAAGGAAGGGTTACTGGCTCACAGCATTTGTTTAGAGCTGTGTTCAAATACTGAACTCACTTTGGTCAGCTGAGCTTAACTTTCATCTGCTGGAGACATGAAATAAAGCAGGAAGGACTGTTTATTATGTACTGCTAGTGATGTCCAAGCTCCCTGCTTTCCAGCTGGCAAATGATGAGGATTACATACCAACCACACTAATGCAGGAAAGCAATTGACAATGGAGTAATCTATAGAGACAGCACAGGCATATGAATGGCTATTTAGGCTATTTCCTAATGCTCCAGCCACATCCCCTCAAGTTAAATTTTCTCTTTATTATCCATCTGAAAGTCAACAAATTAAAAAATGCATTTCCTACCCACCACCCAAGACCCTAAAGCAAAATGCACACAGCCAAATCCATAAGCAGAAACAAAACCTGCAAGGCTCTACATTACCATCATAGGCTTTCAATGCTGCACATCACTTCAGTACTGTAGCTTCACATGAATCAATAGTGCAATACTACTTTAATTATCACTGACTTCAGTGTCCCCCTGGGCATCTCTTTTGGATCTCTTTTTTTTGACAGGATCAATAAGCTTTCCACAGATTAAAAAAACTGAAAACTTTAACAAATGGTCTTGTGGGGGTAAAAACGTAGCTAAAGTATTGCAGGAGTTACAAAACTATACTGCATATAATTGCAAAGTCACATTATTTCACATTTCCAAGTATCTTATTAGAGTGGTTGGTAGGGATAGCTGCTCTAATGGACATGCCAACTTACTCTGAAGAACTCTTTGGTTGACCCTGAGTCCAGCGTCCCGTAAGCAATTTCAGTTTGTTTGGCAAGGTCTTCTGCACTCTCTATGGGTGAGACCATTCGCTCAACAGTCAAGAAAGCAGCGAGGTTAGCAGTGTAGGATGAAATAATGATGAGCGTGAAGAACCACCAGACACCTCCGACAATGCGACCTGAGAGGGATCTAAACATGGATAAGATAATGCACATTTTCCTGTCTCTTGAGCCACAAAGAGTGAGAGAGAGAGAGAGAGAGAGTGAAGGCACCATTATTGCTGAACATTTGGCATTAAGTAACATTCAATGGGAGGCAGATCATTTGCATTTTAAATATTTATAAATGTTTCTACTCTCAAAACTTAATGTCTATATTGTAGTCCACTGTACTAATGTGTATCACACATACACAGTAGCTTAAATCCTCCAAAACAGAAATCTCAGTGTTCCTATTATTTCAGGACATGCCTAAAAATAGGAAAAAAAAGTCAAAAATACTGGGTAGGTAATATCTTTCTGGAGACAAAAAGTAAAGCATGGTAGCTGAAAATCAGTAGCTTTCTCAGTTTCTTCTTTAAAAAAATGCAAAAGGCTTTGCATATGGTTTATGTTGGCTCTAGGATTAAAATGTATCTATCGCCCAAACTTCTAAAAAATTCCACAAGCTACTGCAATCATTCATTGAACGTTCATATTTTTCTTCTTTAAGAAGCAAGAATTTTGTGATAAAAGAGACATTTCTGTTAAGTAAAAATATATTTTCCTTCTCAATACCTGCAATTTTATGAGAAGGTTGTTGAGGAGTATTGCGCATCTTCTCTTAATCAGTACCAGTTTTACAGCTAACTTCAATAATAGAAGGATTAGGCCAATGCTGAACACCCAAAATTTCACTGCAAATGGCTAAAATGAAGCCTTTAAGTTTGAAAGATTGGGTCATAATATTTAATTTAAAAGTTTTACTTACTGCTCACTAAAGTTCCAGAACTTCTTAAAAGGTTGAGAAATTCAGGACTGCATGTATTAGATTAATCATGTACTAGATAATCATATGTTATAGGACTAATCATGTATTATAGGACCAAACATGTAGTAGATCTGAGGCATGTGCTCTGTAAAGCACACCTGAGCAACACAGCGTGGCTTCTCAGAAACAGACAGTCAAATATTGTCTCTCACAGACAGCAATATTTGTGAAGCAGCACTGTAGAACTCAAAACAGAAGTGGGACATTCCTTGATGCAAGGCAGATATTTGGCACAGCTGTGTGCATTTCATGGTTGTAACAATGGAACTAATCTAGCAACAACACAGTTCTTCTGAAGTCAACCCAGTAGAACTTCACCTGTGTGAACCTGCTGTTTCTGAGAGCTGTTTGTGGTTTATGCACATTGACACTGGTAAAATAATAGTAATGAACGAAATTCAAAGCAGATTATCTGTTGCTATCACGGCTATTAAAAAAGAAACAAATTGAAACCAAACCAAACCAAACCAAACCAAACAACAAACAAAAAAAGCTTCCTGAAGAATGAACTTCAAAACACTGCCAGGAAAATTAACAAAGGAAGATTTTATGCTTCAGTGTTGAAGAGAAAATGCAAATGTAAAAAAATTTGACACAAACCTTGGGGAAATATCACATCCTTGTTGCATAAAGGCACCCAGGGAAAACCAGAGGCTGTTGAATATGCCAAACTCATTGGGAGGCTGGTCACTGGGTCCTTCTTTCCCATCCTCTGGTTCTTCTGTGTGCCACTCATATGGACTAAACCTGCTAACTAGGAACAGGACCACACTGACACCAATGTAGGCAAAGACTATGCACATCCAGATCTCATATGCCAAAGGGTCCAAGAAGGAAAACACTCCTGGTTTAGATTTCTGGGGCTTTTTGATCATAATGGATATCCCCAAACTCATAAAAGGCTTAGAAAAATCAATGACCTCTTCTCGTACCAAAGTGATGGTCAGAGGCGCAACAGCAATCTCTGCTTTCTATAAAGAAAAAAGAAATATAGATGTATAGATTAATTGACGTGTGCTTATACACTCGGCTAAGCAGCTAATTCCAAAGGTATGTTATTAACATCAGGACACTGTGGCTTAGATGCCCTTTGTAGCATTTTTCTCTTTCTTTCTATCACACTCTGCATTTACTCAATATGCTTTCACAGGTTTTTATTTTACATTGAAAGTTTTTATTTTACAAAATTATGCAAATTCTTAATTTTTCCGCTAAAGAGAAGACTCTTAAATCTTATAGAGGTGAGCAGCAGTGTAGGAAGATCATTTTAGGCATTAATTTTGATTTAAATAAAGGAATTCAAGAAAGAATGGAAAATGAGAATGACCCTATTGTCACTGAATGTACAGAGATTTTTTAAGATCCCAGAAACAATAATTAATTGTCGTATTTTTGTAGGAAATAATAATATTTTGAGGTAAAGCAGTCCATAGACTCAAGAAAGCTCCAAATGGCATGAGGCTGCAAAAGTGATTAATTGTTGCTGTGATTCCACCAAACTGCACAGAGTTGTCTCAAGGGAAATATAGCTCAATAAGACTGAAATCGGTTTTAAACAGAAAAAATGGCAAATATACAGGAAATAGGTGTGCAAAATCATGTGATAAAAGGATAAAATGTGTGCTAAATCCATTCCTACTAGTGTCAGGAATATTTTAAAATGTGTTTCTAACATGTTTTTTGGATGAAGATGCCAATCTCAAATGAGTCATTATTGATGGAGGTGATTATGGCTGCTAACAATAATGTCTGTATGCACTATAAAATATTGGAGCTTAGCTAATGGATCATTTAGCTCATTAGGGATGCTACATTACATGAAGGTTTGTTCCTTGCCTAGCCTTGCCTTTTACATTAAAGCTGTCATTACAGCAGCACTTCAGACAGGAACTGTATGGGGACCTGGGTCAAATCATGCACCTCTGAGAGGGGAACAGATGCAAGAGCTGCTGAAAACTTTCTCCTGTTCACCATCATGGTGCTGTGTCTAGGTACAGTCACAGAGCAGAGCCTGTGCTCTGTGACCAATGCAGACTTTTATACAGCTTATAGGCTCAGGAAAGTAACAGTATTTTGTGAACACTTTGTTGTTTTGATGAGATTGAAACATGCTGAAAAATAAGGATGTGCTCAAATAGTTTAATCCAAGTGTTATGTAAATAGCTTGTTTGCCAAAGAAAATATTGAAGTGGAGCTTTTTTTGTCATCTAACAACTTTGAAACAGGTAAATGCATTTAAAAGAATTTGTGGTTTTTATTTTATGCGCTAATTCTTAGGGAGCTATATATGTTTTATGGAATTTAATTTTAAACCAATATTGTGTAGTTAAAAATAAAAATTATTTTGGCAGCTTTGCAATTATAAATAATTCAAAAGAACTGACTCATTCCAGTGCAATGGCCCAAAAATGCACATTTGTATTAAGGTGATTGTATATTAATCATCAGATAATATGTCATTCTGAAAAATTTGTGATGCAACCACCAACATTATATATAAAGATATTACATTTTAAGCAATGCATCTGAAATTATAATTTTGCAAATTAACTGCATAATTTTGTATCAAAAATTACCTCTAGTGTTAATGTCTCAGGTAAACGTTATGATAACACTGCTAATTCTGTGAATTTTAATTTACATTTTGTTATACAAGACATTCTTTAAAAAATTAGCTTCTTAATCCCTTGTGATTGCCTAAGTCAGGCTGAAATAGATGTTTTATGAAAACACCTATCACATCAGGAAGGTTAATCTGTCTAAAATGTATTTTTAAGTAGCATGAAAATTAAAAAGTAAATTTAGTTTTTATAGTGTAAAGACTGTAGGATGGTTTGAGCTACTGGTTTTCCTGCATATTTTGTTTTTCATCTCAGTCATAAGTAGCTTTTCTCCAGAAGAATGGTTTTCTTCCTTGGAGTCTATTTCTTTTGTGTTTCTAAATTTTGATTCCTGAGAATGCCTAATGTGGGGTCCTTTAATCAAGCAAAAGACTCATGACAACTGTGATCTCTTCCTGCCAATCTATCTTCTCTGTGTTTGTCACACAGCGGTACCTTCACTAACGCAGTGTAAATGGTAGACCTGGTCACTGGCCTCCATAGGTGCTGACTAACAGGTTTTTTGTGTCTGCAGATCTCCACTGGGGTTAAAACACAGATCCCTGAGGGTTGTTAGTTTTCACAGCGTGAGCTGGGAAAGTGATGTCGCCATTTTAGTGTGGATTGAGGAGATTTTAAATACCTACTTGGCACATTGCATATTATATGTGAAATGCTGGAGAGGATTTATCTTACCAAATTTAAATGCTCAAATAGAGTATGCAGAACTTAACAGCATCAGAACTAGCTGCCTACAGTACTTGAAGGAGTTAAAGAGGAGAAATGGGAACTTAAACTCATTTTTTACAATGGTGATCTAGTATCAGAAAATTCTTAATGTAGATAAATTCATTTCATGCCAACAAATCTAAAGGGAAAATATATAGCTAGGTCATATATAAATGCCAAAAAATTGAAGAAACTACAGTCTCCCAGGCCGATAATATTATTATTTTTGTAAGACTATTGTGTGCTATATAAAGCCTACATAAACTCTTCATTGCAAAAGATAAATAATGAAAATAGCTGTGTATTATAATTATCAGCATTTGCGCTTTGCCCAGTTAATGTACACCATATAATTACAGATTTAAATGATTAACAATATTACTATGGTGCAAAAACAATTAATGATTTTGTTGCCAGTGAAATCTGTTTTGACAAAGACTAATGATACTTCACAGTTAAATCAACTGCGTCTGTAACAGCATTTCAATCAAGGCTCCACCATTACCAAGTACAGATGCATTCTGGATTCTTCCAATATTGTACAATGAGACAAGATTGATTCTGACAGTGAGAGACACTTTCTTTTCTAGAATATATAATTATTATAACCTTGTGAATATATGCTTGGTACAAGTATTGTGAAGGTAGTAAACCTATCTGAGAAAAATCACGCAGAAAGTGATTTAAATCTCAGAAGCTCATGGCTTATGAGATTTCAAACAGAAATGAGTTGTGACCTTTTGTGTTAAGCAGTGAAAGAAAAGCACTCTGTGTCAGGAGAATGAATATCTAATAGGAGCTGACTACTAGAGAATTTGGAAAGACCTGTTACATATGCTTAATGGCATTTCATCCCCAGCCAGCATTTCTTCTGTGAGTTAGATATCCAGGCAAATAGAATCCTCATGGACTACTGCATTCATTTGGATACATCAGGGAAAAAATGCCAAGATTTCCTGGTAGTTTTTTAATAATGTGCTTAAAACAAAACATGAAAATAAGCAACCATCCCCACCATGACATTCTGGACCAACTTAACAAAACTCTACCCCACAGCATTTAATATGATGTTTCCTCTGGAACATGATGGAAAAATCAACCACAGAGTTTAGGAAATTACTAAGCTGCTCTGTGCAGCACCTGAGTGTCCAGGTTCCAGAACAACCTCTGGTGCATACAAGTCTTAAAGGAACATGGGATAAAATTTTCACATGTCCACTCTCATTAATATGGATAGGGCTAAGGGGCATTGGGGTATGATGGTAATAGCAAGAGAGCAGAGGAATCTTTTGTGTTGTACAGAAAGGGTCCAATCTCACTGGCCAGAGCAAAACTGTCTGTTAATCCATTAACATGGTTGGGAATTAAACGCTGTAAAATGTTTCCCAAACAGATCATCTCGTCAACTTGCTAATTCAGTTGCAAACTCTCTCGCAGTACTGGCTGCAAATAAAAGCCTTTCTTGAAACACAGCCAACTACTCAGACTACTTGTGTTTATGATTAGGGAATCTATCAGAGAAGATGAACGTACTCTTCTAGCAGAGCTTTGCAGCAAAGTCTCTGGCTGACTGATTTTTCTGCTTTCTCTATGTGCAATAGACCTGGGAACCTGATGCTCTGTAAATTGTCTGGCAAGGACTCAAGGAAGTTGCAGAGAGGATGCTCTTGATGGATTACCTGTGGAACTCTTTAGCAGAAAACTTTGTAAGTAATAGAAAGAACAATTTCCTTTAAAGCTCCACCTGTAAAAGTACGTTACGCGTGCTTGGTGCAGCTCTTGGCCTTAAGGCCCAGCAGCACTTGACAGGCTGCGTTGCTGCCATCAAAGTCACCCGACCTCTCAACCTCCATGGCTGCATTCAAGCTGCTTGTAGGGAAAGGTCTCTGTTCAATCCCAGGGTCCAGCTGGACCCAGGAATTGTTTTGGACAGTAATTATGGGCCAAAAAGACACCAGAGACCATTCTTGCAATTTAGCAGATGAATCAGGTGAATTCCAAAGCACAGGGACACTCCCTGGTGCCACTGACACACCAGGAGAGATACAGCCTCAAGGAGCCTTGTGACAGGGGAGCAAATGTCCTGGGCAACAGCCAACTTCAGTAAAGAAGCAGCTCCAAGAGCTTTGCTGCAGCTCATTCCTAGGGCCAGGAAAAGAGTTTTCTCATAAATAGTAACTTTTCTTGGATTATTGAAAAAACATTCCAGTATGAAACAGTACTTGGCCGTTGATGTCCATGGGTTTGCTATAGCAATTAAAAGCCAGAGAAGGAGTAACCTCCATACTTGAAAAAATAAGTCTGAAAAATCTTTATCTTTTAATATTCAAGGAGCTGAGCTGCTTTCATGCCACTGAAGTAGATATACATGCTTGGTGACATACAGTATTTCTACTCTTTGAGGACAAAATTGAGGTTGGTTCCTTCATAAACTCCTAAGAACATGGAGAGTTTTGTGAAACTGATACAACCTTTCCATTCCAATGGAGAGGGAAGATCACTGAAATTCTGGGGCAACATTTCACACACTCCTACAGCACAGAGACTGTTTCATTCTGCAGAGTCACTTGAATGGATGCTAATGGAGAATTTATCAGCTATGCTAAACATGCAGAAGGGAGCTGAAATGGAGCTGCTACAAAAGCCACAAGGCCTTTGCAACATATGGCCCAAACTGCCAAAGGAATTGTGAAAAATGCAGCTGGAAATGGATCAACTGGTATGAAGAAATTTTTTTATGAGGAGGTTGAGGTATGTTATAGTTCATGGGTGGAAATATTCACACCTGAGTAGTCTGAGGGTATATTTTTTTATTCCATCACTGAAATGAAAAGTTTCTCTAAGAATTCTGAACTGTTTTCAGTACAGATGCTAACAACTGCAGTCATCAGCAAGCTCAGCTCTGAGTTTTGCTACTTTTGGTAACACCAGCTATTGCAAATATTTTATTTGGTTTGTTGGAGCTATTTTCTTTAAATATTGGAACTTTATGTGTCAAGAGAATTGCTAACTATTATGGTATTCTGAAGAATCCTTCTTCAGGTCACTCTAAAATATAACATTCTCAGTTGTTAAACTTACCAGGTTTGTTCTTAAATTTTGTTATTGATGGTCATTTTAAAAGTCTGTCTTCATTGTGAATTGCCTAATTATGTACTTGTCTGTAGTGGTTTATTACCTATGCTTAATATATATGATGGTGGATTTTTCATTTCTCAAACTAGACCAAGAATACCATCTTTGTAAAAAGATCTGCCCACCATTCCATGGAAATGAATTATGAGTGATATTCTTCCCATTAAGTTTTACAGTGTGTCAGGAATAGATGGTCTCTAACATTAATGAATTTTAAGAGATATAAAAACTAAGGATGTTCTAATGTTTCCAGGTACTAGTTGAACAAATAGTAGAACTTGCATGAAACCATTAAATCTTATCTTGAAAATAAGTGAAAACAGACAGATCTGAAATGAGATTCTGTTTCTTTTCTGTGACCCCAAGATTAAATAAAACGCACATATACTTCCTATTTTATGACTTATACTATGATAAATTAAATCCTGCTTCAAAAATTGGTATGCTTACCCCATAAACAAGTTCTCCCACCATCCCATTCCAGATTTTTGTCTCTGGATCCCTTGCTCCATATTTTCCATCAGGAACAATGGCAATTTTGTACTTGATACCAATATGTTTTGCAATTTCTGATGCCAGATCTACACAGTATCCTTCAAACTTGTCATTCCCTTCAAACGTATCATGGTTTTTCTTGAACATAACATATGGGGCTTCCTATAATGAAAGAAGTAGAACTGTAAAGGAGAAGTGTACCAAATATAGTCTGAAAAAAACCAAACATGTCATGAACTGACTGAACAACACACACTTTATAAAAAGTTCATGGACAGTATTAGCACGTTTAAATTAAAATGTATGAACAGAAATCCTTCTGGCAAGCTATACTCTTTACACTAATTTGAATTATACGTTTCACAAGAATTATCAACCTTACTTTGTTTTAAATGGAAGACCTTAGTGTAGTATATGCTAAATTTAAAGCATGAATAGATATTGGGCCTATACAGTGCAAAGAGTTTGAGATCATGAAGGTACAATGTAGACTTCTGACTTCAGTGAGTAAGCATATCTTCTAACACAGTGGCGTTACTGCCTATGTAATTTCAGATGCAGAGCCTGAGTGACTTCCTTTCTTGAGGTTTAGAATGTATAGATCCTAAGAGGCTACATACATTTGGGTGAGAACACAGAAACACATTCCCGAGAAAATATGCATCTCCCCTTTAAAATAAACAGTGCAGATTCTGCAAGGTTGTTCAGGATGAGCTTAAGTGATATGCATGGACAAGAATGGTATTAAGTTGACAGTGACTTTACACGTCGTATGAAAAAGAAATACCAAGTATTTTGGGACAGTGAGTGCCGTTGAAAACAAGTAAAACCTGTCAAGTGGATCTTGCATTCTCTGTAAAAACGATACTATCACAATAGTGAACATTATGCAACTGGGAAATCAAGGTCATTTTTCTTTTTAGTTCTGTGTGAATTCAGACTTCAGAAATTATTAAGTAAAACTATACTTTTTGATGGTATTTTAAATCACTTCACATAATTCATATTCAGACCCAGTTCCAGCTGAAATATTTGTTTAATATAAATGGGGGACTTAGGTCACCCTTTGTTTGAATTTACATCACCAAATACTGGCAACTTCGGTTTTCCCTGTGCTATCCCTGGCAAATGTTGGTGTTTTGGCACTAACCTTGGTAGTACTCTGCCCTATTCACATCTTTCCTATAGATATAATTAGTACAAAAATAAAAATAAATTTAAACATAGTGCACCAATGTCTGCTTCACTGAAACTACAAGAAAATCATCTGTTAAGCAACAACAATTTTGTAACCTCTATTAGGTGTCTAACAAGGGAGGATAGGCGGTATTACACGAGTGCAGTGCAATGCCTTTGCCTGCAGAGAGTTTGCACCTTCAAAGGAAAACTGCTGAGTATTATCAGCAGCCTGCACCATTTCTTGTATTCCTATCCCTACTTAAATCCCCTTGATCTCAACCACTTCTAGAGAGAGAGAGAGGGAGAAAAGCAGGGAGATCCTGATCACTGCAGTGATTCTTGATTTTCAGAAGTATTTTGGCCACCTGTATAAAATATTCCTCCCTCACACAGGCTTTTTGTTTGCATGAGAGGAAGAGCTGAAATCTGTGTCTCTCCACATACGTTATTGCACACAAAAATGTTTAAAATAGAGGGAGGTGAAAAATACTCTGTCCTGTCTGTGATTTAGGCAACTGCTTGCTAGGAGGGCAACCAAGTCTGTCCACTGTCCTACACTTGTGAACTCTCCTTACAAGCTTCAGCTACATTGCTTGCTGCAGCTCAAAAGCAATTTTGCTTTCCAAAGACCAGAGTTCGTGATTTCTAGCTCTTCTGATTCAGCCATAAATCTGGGGCCAAAGGCATGCAACTAGAGTCACACCAGGAGATAATTCTGGCAATGGACTCAGAGAAGATGGGCACAGAGTATGCCAGATCAGCTCGCTCCATCTTCCAAAACCCAGACACAATGCTTCTGCCTGCACCACTGGCAGGGCTGCTGCAAAAACGCATTTTAACTGTTTCTGCACAGCAAAGCACAGTGACAGCGGCCTCATTTTTTCTGTTAAAAGTTAAGTGAACTTCAGCCCTCCTACCCAGGAGTTCTGTGAGGGAACACTGAGAAGAGAAGGGGGGTGGCCCAATACTGTCCTTGGTAGGTACAAGCAGAGGCCATCCCATCCAGTGGAGCGACCACCAAGATCTGACAGGGATCTGTTGGGTACTTGAAGGAACCACACTGGTTCTCTTCCCCATCCACCTCCCTTTCTTACACGGATTTCACTGATTTAGAGCAAAATACAGCAGGGAGCACTTTTTGTAATGCAATTATCTCATAGAGTAAGGTAGCATGCCTTGCTGTGGCTGCTTTCAAAGAAGCAGCAACTGAGTATGATCTGCCAGTGTGAAATGGTACAATTAAAGATAACACCAACACCTACTACCATTTGCTTACTATGTTGATCTTTCCATCCTAACCTATTTTATACCTCTTTAATTATTGTGCCTACTTTACCTGCCAAGTAATCAGATGTCTATTTTCAAGGTAGAATTTGATGGGGGAATGCAGGTGGGACTGCATGTGAGTTTCTCATAAAGACTGTTTTTTTAAAAAAAGTATTCAAATCGTTGCCCTTGTTTTAAATCCTGTCTATTTCAGATATTGAGGGTGTTTCAAATTGATGAGGTAATCAGTTGGTATAATAAAAAGACACTGAAAGGCAAATTTTACTGGTTTGCTAACAAGTAACTTACACAGATGAACTTTCAAGGTCACACTGTAAGGTCATGAAATATCCAAATTGATCAATAGCATGTACTTAGCCATATCTTGATGCTATTTTCTATGTGTGGCACTGAAAAAGACCTTTTTATTCTGCATAATCCATTGCAATAGCATTTTCGAAGCTAGTAGTAATGTTAGTGTAATCATGGTAGTCTAAAAATGAAAGAGATGCAAGTTATCTGTGGAGAGGTAATATCTTCTATTAAATCAGCTGAAATAGCTGAAAACATAGGCCTACTTTTTCATTGTTTCCAGTTATAGCATCTTGTCTAATAAAAATATTATCTCTCCCCACCATCTTTGTGCTTACTATATTTTTGGACTATGAGCTTTTAACCTACTGATATAAAACACACATCTGACTTACTGTTGAATGAGGTTTAACATTGCAACACTTGCAAGATTTCAGCTGCTTAAGAGTATTCTATGAGGTAGTGAATCAAGAAAAAGCCCACATTGAAAAGACCAATGACTAGCACGGAACAGATATTTGAAATGGTGCAAGCTTTACTTATATAATTCACAATTTCATAACAATACTTAACATTTGCAAATACAAGTCGATGTCTGCAACAATTACCTTTATAGATGTAAACAAATCATTCCACCACATTGCCACAAATTCATGTGTACAGTTAAATGCTCACAACTGATGATTCATTTTATAGGGGAAGCCAGACAAAGTAACTAACCCAAATGACAAACAGATCTAAACTTGGTTTTCCTATTCTAAAGTGGATTTCAAAATATTCACCATTGCAAAAATAATTTGTAAAAGTGACAAATATCTGTGCAAGGAAATTTCTGATTTTTTAGAACAGGTGTGGGACACATTATCACACTTTATTCTGAAATAAACTTTTGTAAATGTCAATGGAAGGTTTTTTTGGTGACTTTTTTTTTTTTTTTTTTTTTTTTTTTCTGAATAAAGTGTCCAGGATTCGGTTTGAAATCTTTATTATTTTCATGCAACAAACTTCATTTTTTTCTCCAGTCTGCTGAAGAATTCAATTAATAAATTTTCTAATGAAAAAATATTTTTCTATTATGCAAAAAAGGCTATAATTAGAATTTCTGAGGTAAGACTCTATCAAGAGTATATCAGTCAAAACAGTGATGGTGATTCTCAGTCACCTAATGAAAATTGCCTATCATCTTAGATGCCCTAAGGTGACCTGCTTGAAACTATGGGCCACTGAATCAATTCCTAAATCTTTGTGAACTTACAAACTTGGGGCAAAACTTACCCCACATGTCTGAAAAAGTACATACACCAGCTAAAACATCCAGAGGGAGAGGTCACATACACAGCACGAGACAGGCAAGGGTCACCCTGCCAGTGCAAGAAATGGGGGACAGGCTGTATATCCTAGAGCATCTTAAATGTCACTGAATGCAACTGAATCAATACCCTTTGTAAAGTCATCCACATCTAGGTGACTTGGCTATAAACTGGATCGTGCCCTTGAAACTTTATCTGTCAACAGCAAGGATATCTCATTAAGATCTTGAACTGTAAGCCACAATGCAGATGCAGCTCATCATCAAGCTTTGGTTTTAAAGGAATTTTATGATTTTTAAGTTCTGTGGTCTCAGAGTTAAGTAGAGTTGGTTGTATCATCAAATGTGTTTGAGAGTTTGGATTAGTCTTCTGAGCCTACTTCCCTAAATTCTCCCTCAACAACTTGTGACCATATTTCTGAACCTGCAAAATTAGAGGTGATCATTCTCCCTAGCTAGACAAGTCCCTCGCTTTACCTTAGTGTTAGAGCAGGGCTGCAAAGAGCATCCCTTCTCCAGTCATGCAATGAGCCTACTGTGCATTTGGAGGTGTTACCATCCCTCCCCAAAGGGAATGCTTCTGCACAGGTAGGAAATCTGTCCTTTCCAGAGTGCAGGAGGCTGTGCATCTCATGAGGTGCAGAATAGGAACTATAAATGTCAATTGGTAAAGAAAATCAGATGCCCCTGCTGCCTCCTCCCTCTGGGCTGCTACTGCACCACATAGCTAACTGGCCGAGAGCCTAAACCAAATATGTAAAATAACTTCTACGTCCTCTCACTATGTTACAAATGAAGAAAACATTTTGCCAAGTAGAAAACACTGTACTGAGTTCTTTGAGTGCAGAGCTAATTCATTATAATGCAGTTCCTATGCAACAGCCATACAGCCACACTACAGCAAAGTAAGCATAGACACGTAAAAGCTGAAGAAACAGGGGACAAATCAACTTGTGCTGTTTGGCTTTAGGCAAAAATTAAAGCGAGCCATGCTGAAAACCTGTAAGCTTTTCCTATGCTGCCATGACATCTGTCTTTGAAGATTGCAAAGTCTGACAGCACTTCTTGCAGAAGCTTTTCAGTTTAACGTTGGAAAATATGCATGCAATGAAAATTAAATGTGTCATCTACAATTGTTCAACTTCCCTTCAACATGAAGAGGGCAATGAAGAGGTGAAAAACTCTCTGTGGCATTTGCAACATAACAAAGAAGAGAAAAATAACAGGACTCTGAAAATTATTCTAGTTAATTATTTCTTTTCTTTGTGTGTGTGATCATATGCTTGCAGATGCTAAATACATTGTCCTAGCAGGCCAATAGTAAGAATCATGGTTCTGTTCTGCCTTTGGCATCATGTGTGGAGCTCCCAGAGGAGTACATGGGAGATAGGCATGATAAGGCAGAATTCACCATATATTCTTATTCAAACCAAATTCCAATATATTTCTCTTGCACTGTGATTTTGTAACATGAAAAGGGGACAGTTTTGGTCAAGAAGCTGCGCTGCTTTCAATTAATTGCATTTATCCAAAAATGACATGCTGCTTAAACACAGGGCATGCTTTGGAATATTAATTCAGCTTTTTCGTTTTGCAAATGATCCCACCAGTCCCTTAAATACAGGGGCTGGAAAAGTTCTTCTGAAGATAACATTTATTACGCACATCAAAAATGCTTCAATGCAAACAGGACAGGCAAGATAACACATTTTAAAAGCTTTCTTGTTTTCCTTTTTTTTCCTTTCTGGTGAACAGAAACCTTTTCTATTACTTTTCATTATTATATTTTACTTGCTTCTCCTAAGCTTGGAGCTATTTATGGAAATTACAGTATTCATGTGTGAGAGCTTCAGTCAAAGGTATCAGGATTGGTTTGAGAGGAAAATTTCGACTGAAAGCTTGTAATTCACATCGTTCTCTTCTCAGCTTGGCAAAGTTGAAGGTTAACATCATCTGTTCTAGACATTTCAGATTAGTCACAGAACTTTTCTTGGTGGTTCAGTGCCTGGTCATCCAGTCAGAGGAACAGTAATCCATATGGAAAAATTAGCTCAATGTTACTAGACTGGTGGTTAATACTTGAGCCTTAGTTAGGAATGTTCGCAGCATCTTGGGACGCTTTTCTTCCTTGATCAATTTCTTAAAATAGGATTCTTCATCAGAGGCTGAAAAGAGGAGGACTGTACTGAAGTATATTTTTTTCCATCACCGAGTCTTTTTTTTTTTTTTTTTTTTTAGGAGAAAGATACATATATTTAAAATTTCCCATGCAAAAATAAAATTAAAAGTTACACGATTTGGTTAGGAGTTACATTCTGAATTCCTGTATAGTAGTTTGGTTGTTTTGTATCCTGTAATGATAACTTTCAATAGGAGATTTGTTAAGACATACTTAATGCATAAATGCTGATATACACTGCTGAAAATCTGGTAATTAACTGTATTATTAGTTAGAAAATGTCTGGACGCTTTCCTTTGGATTACTTTAAACTCTGTATTGAGTTAGAAAAATTATTTCTTAATAACACCTATAGAATATTGCTTCTCATTTGAGACACAGTTTATCGGGTTAACATGTCATGTCTAAATGAAGCAGGTGAAAAGGGCAGTGAACTGAGATGTAAAATCTTAAAAGCGGTCACGTAAAGGTCACCCTTTGCCAGTTGGCTTTGATAAACATCAGCTTTAAAGGGCATGTCTGACTTCAGAGGAAAAAAATGTTAAATATTTTGTTTAAAATACAGATTTGTAAGAAACAATTTTTTTGAAAAATTGTGAATTAAAAATCTAAATGAAAGAAGTAACTCATTCTCCTTTGCAACCACTCTTTAAAAACAAAATAATCCTGGAAAATCAAACTCCAAATCTATTTGGATTTTTTTAAAATGGAAATTTGACTGCAATGTTGAATAAACATATTAAGATTGCATCTACTAAATTCATGTTTCCATTCACAATTAACAGTAGATAATCCAGTTTTGACTGGCTGACTGAACTATACTAATTAGAATTTTAGCTTTTGCTAAAGTCAATTATTGAGTTTATAGAATTTTAGCTCTTGCTAAAGTCAATTATTGAGTTTATAATTTACCGACAAAAAAGGACAACTGGCATTACAGTAATCTCGTTTTATACCCTCTGTTCTATTCTGTCATTTAAACGTCTTGGGTTTTTCTTTTCTTCCAGTTTCTTGTGAGTCAAGATTTATCAATTAGAGGTTGTAAGAACTCAAATCCCTGAGACTTATTTTAGTAAAAAGTGGAAAAGACTGAATAAAAGAAAAAGATTACCACAACTCAATATTTAAAACCTGATTTCAAGTGAATCATTATATTAAATGCATACCACAAAAATCTGTGCAGACATGACAGTCAGTATAATTAAGATATATGGCTCTCATCCTCCCACTAACCTACGAACTGACTAAATTAGATCATAACTAGAAATGAGATTGTGTCACACACCAGTATAAGCATTAAAAAAAGAAACACCTTACCAAAATTGTAGTGACAACTACTGTTCTATTCTCAATGGCTGCAGTGTCATTTCCAAGTGTAGGTTCATGCTGAATCAAAACTAATTTATCCATGTCATTCCAATAACCAACCTGCAAAACAAAATTCATATAATTTGCAGTAAGGTCTACATTCTGCATAACTACAAATATAAACTACCGTAAGAACAACAGAGTGATCCAAAGATGGTTTTGTGCAAAGGAAGTGCTGTCATGTTAGATATGGGAGTAGGCATCTATCACTTTGGGCGTACCACCTTGCACCCCTGCTGCACAGAGCCAGACCTGGTGTCACCTCCACTTCGTTGTTCCTGAATGATCTGGGCTACTTCAATCAGATGCACAAGGTAAATCTCATTTTCTTTAGCTTGAAGCCTTCCTGAGGTGTAAATGAGATATAAAAATTTTTTCTCTCCACAAGAATATTTTAATTTGTTAGTCATCCAGATCTTTTGGTCTTAGACAGAGGAATGAAAGAAATCTGGATGACAGTTTTGCAATCCCATGGCTGATCTCAGTTTCTTGCTCCATGGGCTTCCCAGGAGACCCCAGCTCCAGGATTTACACCCGGCTTGTTCCACTTAACTGCTAGCACTGACCTTTTAGTACCTACATTAGAAGCCCTGTTATTTATGCTTTCTTTACACCCACAGGACAGACAGTACCAGCAGACAGTGACTCAGCTCATGCAGAATAAGCATCCCTCCTAGAAAGGTGCTTGCTTTTTCCACTGACTGTAAGGTGTAGTGAGACTGAATTCTCCCTAAATATATCTCTGTGCCTATCGGGAGGTGGAACAAATCAGGTTTTTCCTCCCCTTGGCTGCATTTAGGCTGCCATAACCCTTCCCTGAGCTGTTTTGAGGTAAAATATCTGCTTTTGTTTGTTGCTGGCAATGAACCTCTCTAGAGTCAGATTTGAATCATTCATTCTTGTAAACCCATGGAGGAGAACCCCCAAACCTATTTTTTCCCCCTCCTTGCCCATTCTCTTTTCTGCAGATGGATCATGGCTCTCTGTGTATCCACTGACAGGGCTGCTGGGGCTTCTTCCTCTGACCCAGCACAGACAGCACTCAGCTCCATGTCAAATGGACAGCATGAACACAAATGTGTCAGTAGAATACTGTTCTAATCCCACCTCAAGGGGCTCCCCTGCTTGCTCAGAACCTAATAAATTGGGAGACTGATCTTTCTTCCCAGAATGATTTAACAGACACATGATTTAAAAGGTTTCTGTCAAAGAGATGCAATTCAACCAGGCACAGTTCAGTTTCTGGGAGCACCTGGGGACAAGTTAGCAGCAACTGCCCCTTGGTCCCTCCATTGATGAATTGAGAGCTCATGAGACCAAGAGTTGGGAGAGAGAAATGCCTTGTCTATCTTACTAGAAGAGGAACAGAAATTTTAGTGGAAAGTGGGCTCCAAGCAGAGCTTCAATGTAATTGTCAGGACCAAAGGACACTCTGTGCATTGGATGAAAAATTTCAGTATGATGGAAACTGGCTAAATGATCAAATCAGTCATGTAGTCAATATTATTTCCAACACTATTGTAGAACTATGATTAAATTCACCATCACATAGGATTCCGCCTCCATGACATGTTCAGCTCAATGCAGTGATGTGATATGAGAGCCTAAAAGAGCAGGAGAGTTCAGATTCCTGTCTCATATGCATTTTATATATTCATATATATATATGTATGTATATATTCTGTATTTTAATAAAACAGCCAACCTTCCTCTTGATTTCTACACTTACTATTTCATTGGTTTCCTCCTTGAGAAAAATGCATGGAGAGGCAAGTAATTTTAACAGTCTGTAGAGCAATTTGACTGAACACGAATGATTTTTTTTATCTATTAGTGAAGCAAACAAGTACAAACTGTCCATGCACAAGTTCTGGTATATTTAGTGGAAATTTTCCTTTTCTTTTTGCGATTGCTCTTACCACACTGGAGCCTTGATTTACGTGTCTGCAGCTAACAGGAAGTGTCAGCAGTGCTGATGTAGTGGAGGAGAAGGTTTTCTTTCTAGTAGTACGCACTGCTAACAAATATTCTTTTTCAGCCAGACAGCCATACAGCCACAGATACAATTGATTATCGAAAATGTGGAGTTCTTGTCAAAATACTGTGACCAGCTAAAGGCAAAATATAAACACCAAAATCTGGCAGTTTGGGGAATAATTATGATAGTGAATGATGATTTTTCATTGTGCAATTCTCCACTGCTATAAAGTTCAGAAGGAAAGCAGAAAATGAATGATGTACTGCGCTAGAGAAGTAAGTACCAAATGAAAATTCAGACAGAGATAAAGACATTATTTTAGAAATGACAGGCATCTTTTAAAGGAATTTTAGCTTTTGTGCATTGATGTGAGATTGTATGTGCTTGGTGCAAACTTGCACTAAAGTAACTCTGGAGCTAGACTACTGAATAAATATGAAAGATATGATATGACACTTGTATAAAAGTATAGAGATACACAGTCACTTTGACAGCACTAAATAACAGTATCCTTTCCCATAAATACATCAACTCCACATGGTAAAAAACTCAAAGTAAAGATTTGAATTTAGCCATAAAAGTACCTCCGATTCTATTTGGGTTGCAATTGAACATCATAGCAGTTGCACCCGCTTATACAGAGGCTGAATTTATTATTTAGGAAAAAATATTGCAAAAATATTTGCTTCAAAGTAAATCTGCCATAACAGTTTGAATGGATAGTGCTCTTTCTGAAGGCCTGTAGGCCTTCTGAAGGCACCTTGTGGTAATCACTGAAGTGATCCTCTTGGAGCTCATAAGCCACTGAGGGCAAGATAATACTCAAAATTTTTGATAATTAACGTTCATATTGCCAAGTTGAAATTCAGAATTCAAATCTTAGACTGTCTTGTGCATGTAAGGTAATGTATATGCTTTGTTTACTTTTTCTTTCCCTTTTTTTTTTAAACTTTGGTGATAGGATGCATGGCGAATGACGCAATTACAAAATTACTGAGCTGGGAAGGGACCTCTGGAAGCCATTTGGCCAAACCCCTTGTTCAGCCTAAAGCCAGTTGCCCAGGACTGTGTCTGGATGCTTCTGAATGTCTGCAAGGATGAAGACTTCACAATCTCCCCACACAACCTGCAGCAATGCTTGGTCACTTGGTATAAAAAAGTATGTTTCAGTTTGTGCTCATCACCTCTGGTCCAGTCCCTGGGCACCAGTGAAAAGCCTGTATCACTTGATTGCAACCCTCCAGTCACAGGAGCTATTCATTACGTCTCTGTGATCCTTGTCCTCCTACCCTTTTCCCTCACCAGCAGTTTGTTACTGCCCTGCAGAGAAGAACCAAGTAAGAAGTGCTGTGTAAATGAAACTCACCTGAGCATAGGCTAATATTTTCCATTTTACTAAACTATGTGGAAGTCTGCCTCTGCCTAGATGTGCCGGGTTTTAATGGTCTATTCACATATTTAAAGCTGTGGACAGCAAGAATCACTTTTCTAAAGATTAGAGTCATGCGTTACTCTGACTGGAAAGGCAGTTTTGAAAGGATAGTGCTGGGTGACTCATAAGTCATGTTATGTTGGACATGAGAAGAAGACATTAATAGTGAAGGCCTCTTAGTTCAATTAAGTACAGTAATTTCTCACATATTATATAGGATTTGTCAGGCTGGACCACAAAACTGGCCCAATGATCACATATAAAGCACTATCTAATACATGAGAAATAAATTCTTGTGAGTAGCCAGATCTGTCAAAGCTGTTATGACTTGTTATATCAAATACAGGTAATGACTTAGGAGTAGCAGAGAGGCATGACTGAAAAGCACCTTGGGTCTCTAGTACAGCCCAGACATAGCTCCTCTGAAATCACCCTCCCCTAAACTGTAGGCAAGAAGAGGGGATGGGGACATCCTTCCTCTGGTGCCAGACACACACCTCCCCCATAACAGATGACAAGGGTTGAAACACCAACTCTTTTCAAAACTTTGCTGACAAGAAAATTCCCTAATGAGTTACCGAAGTTGTGACCTAATTAAGCACATCTCTTTGCGCCCTGCCTTCCCTCCTGTACAACTGGGAACAGAGGATGGAAAGGGCATGATTCACTGTTTCCTTCAGTGCACCCCAGCCACCCATACATCCTCCTGGCTGCCAATGGTGCAGCGCGGAGGCTGGAAGGAAGCAGGGCTGGTAGCAAGATCAGACGCATTTTCTAGCATAAGATAGTGGACTTCCCAAGAGAGGAAAGACAAACCCACCTTTCTCAATTTATTCTTCAGCCATCTGTCACACTTTCAAAGACAACTGCACCAACACGCCTTATATGCAGGCACATGCTTTGCTTTGGTCTACAGCTCTATCCTGTGATATAGTGGCAATTTTTTCACCCAGGTGTGTAATTCTGCTCTGGATCTGCAGTTTAACACTGCCTCCTCAGCACTGTGGCACGTAACTGTCTCCAGGGACACACAGTTCACCTGTGGTGCTATTTACTGCGCTTGTCACCTCTGGCCAACAGCAGAGGACTATTTAACTCAGTTTTGATTGCTTTGCCCCTACTCAAGCAACCATGAGTATCCTATTCACCATCACCTGCCCCCCTTTTCTTGTTCTGATGACCTCACAAACAAAATAGGTCACAATGACTCAAAAAAAAAAAAAAAGGAAAAAAAAAAGAGAAAAAAAAGAAAAAGAAAATCCTTGAGCCTGAGTAAGTTTTCTGCTTTTATTTGTTTTATACTATGATAAATGGATACATTTCAGCACAGAAGAGAAAGGATCAACAGAGTACCCAGGCTTATCTTTTCAAAGTGATTGGGCTGAGTGATAATGAACATTCAGACATGAAGGATCTGCTTAGACATGTGCATTTGCTTACAAGCAACCACGCCAATCAAGCACACAGGATTAGATACTGCAATAAATTTCAGAAAATATAAGTATTCAGGTCATTCTCTCTTCCTCCTCTCTCCTCTTCTTTCACCCTTAAAAGCCCTGCGTTAGTTACAGCCCATGATTCATGTTTACACTGAATGTACAAATCAACTTGCTTGAAAATGCAAGTAATTTTCAAGAGAAATCTTGGGATAAGATACAAGAAATATCTACTATTCAGAATTCTGACCATTTTCCATCACCCAGCAGCCTAGCAACACGTCATCCAGCTGGTTTTCATTAGTATGCTTGACTGACTGACATCACACCACTCCAAGATGCACACTTGGTTTTGTGTTCCCCAATTAGAGGCACTGAATAATAGCATCCAGTAGAAAATGCAGCTAAAAACTGCTTTCACCAGAAATATCCATGTACTCAACGTATTGTACCTTTTCAAACTGCAGAGTCCACTTTAATAGAAGTTTGCATAACCATTTAATCATACACAACCCATTTATATGATAGGAGGATAGCAATGTCAGCTCATACCTTCCGAGGGCCAGTATTTTTCAGCTCAAAGACATCCATGGTGTAGTTGACTCTGCGACCATAGTGGTCGAACTGAACATTTCCGGTCAAACCTTGTATTCGAACCTACAAATGGAAGAAAAACCACCATGAAGATCCAGTCTTATTTTAAATGTCACCAAGCAATGCAAGTTATCCTGGCTACACCCTTAGATTATCATAAAATGCTACTGTAGAACAGTTCAAAGAAATAAATTTGGCTATTTTCTTCATATTCTTTTTTCCTGTCAAACCATGCTCAAAACAGGCTAAGATATGTCAGAATCTACCTGCTAACAAAGACACACAGTGGGCCTTCCCTTCTTTCCTGCTGAGCAGCTCAACCCCTTCCAGCTGCAGGTTCTGAAGAGAAGTACACTTTTTGTTATTCTCATCACTTCTAGGGTCACATGAAAAAACCTAACGGAAGTTTGGCCTGACCTCACATGTCTTTTTAGCTCTGGTGGGTTAAATGTACAAGCAAAGCCGTTTACTATCATGGAAGATCATACAGGGCTGATACGGATAGGGTTTGAGAAGGGTATTTTCAAAACATTAGAATGAAGAAGGCCTTAGCATTAGAATGTGAAGTCTTATGATTGGCTGTGGCAGTTTCCCACTACACATGCCTCGGCTGAAACCAGAACATATTTTCTTTCTTTCAGCACTTTATTGTGTCATTGAAAGATACCCAAGCTGTGGTCCTTGTCCCAAAGAAGTTATGGCCATATTGCTGCTGGCTTTGATTTTATCAGGATCTGGCCATGAAAACCTCTCTGGCAGAATTTGAAAGCCCATGCTGTCTGCCTGAACACAGAAGCCTGACTTAATGTTTCTCTCAATTGTTACAGATCTATGCATCTGCATAGAATACATGAAGCATACAAAATGCTTTATGTCTCTCCCTAAGAGTCAGGATGTGGCTTGAAATCACTTACTCTTTTCCTCTGTCCATTTCTATCTGCTGATTTTTCTCCAGGACTGAAACTTTGTCTTCCAGGCACAGAGCTGCCAGCTCTGTCAGCAGTCACTTCTCCTCAGCAGTTTCTCCTGAGTGGAGTCTGCTCATTTGCAATGATTTAAATTCTACTGCAGGAGTTTTATTTTCTTTACTGTCCCATTCAAAGGAAAGGCTAAATCATCTTGACAGAGATCTGGAACTTTCTAGGCATCCAGATGCATCAGGAATTCAAAATCCTGAAATAACCTATAGCTTTGGGTTATTTCTTTTTAAAGAAAAAACCCCAAAACTACCTATGTGATTCCCCTGGCAGAAGTCTACTTTTATTGAAGATGACAGAAACATATTCGAAAGGTTATATTATGTGGTTATACCTTTTTCCTTAAATGACAATATCTGTACAGCCAGGTTATTTGCAATAGTAATAAATGAATTCAGTGGTGCAGTGGAGGAAGTTCCAACTATTTCAAAAGATCTAACAGTAGCTTCAAATAATAGTAGTTCCTCTCTGCCTGCATTCCAAATTACAAATCAGAACAACTTGAACAGCCCAAGGTGCTTCCAATTTCCAAGTAAAAAATAACTTTCCCTCTCCTATTACTACCCTTGTGCATACTGTTTTGCAAGTCATATAGTGTGCAACTGGTAACCAAAATTCTAAAAAATCCCTAGAACAAAGCCTCCCCTTACCTGTTTTAATGTCCTCTCCATATCAATTCCTTGACCCCATGGGGCTGCAGGGTTGGCAAGACAATCACCAGCATTTCCTCTCCTTGAAATATCAATTTTCTGTCTTCTGAGATTACGGAAAGTTTCAGCCATCACAAGTACTCCATCATATGTCAATGCAGATGTATACTAAATAGATGGATAAACACAGCCTTTCAGAGTTGACAAAAAAAAATCTGCTGTTTCAAGATAATTCTAGTTTGTTCATTATGCGGCAGTTTCCACACCTTCGTTTAGAAAACAGCTCTCCTCAAAATCAAAAGCAATTTTGTCTAAGGGACAAATGCAGAACATTTCAGTAGATACAGCTTTAAAATTGTATTTCCTAAGGGTAGGAAAATTAAGAATTATTAAAAAAAACCATGACAAATTAAACTTGATATATTCAAGTATTTTTTTTTCCCACTTGACTTATACAATAGGGGAATATCTCCATCCACCCAACTTGCTCAAAAGAAAAGAAAGATACAGTAACTCACTGAGAAAATATAACTGAAAAAAATGCACAGCTAATGAGCAGACATCCAGGCTACTGGAACTGTTAAGAACGATCAAGAGTAGGTTCTCTGTATTGGAAAACCTGAGTTGGCTCTCTGCCTGATACATACCCTGAGCAGTCTGTGTTTCTACACTAGCTACAGCAACTGCTTTAGGTTGATAACACGCCAAATGAAACGTTTAGAACAAGTCTTCAGCAGATGTTAGCCTGGAGCCACATAAACAAAGGAGTGTTTTCTCAGTATGGTCCTCTGATAAAAACAATGCATCAGGAAAAGTTGTTCACATGCCCAGGGCTGCTATTGGTATGCTCTCTAACTTCCAAAATTCAAATTCCATTATTCAAGTCTAATTTCCTTCCTTTCCTTTGACTTGCAGATTATAAGGTCTTTGAGACATGATTTATCTTTATAACCTCAAATTTTGGTTATCCCTAGATGAATTATGTGTGATTCCAATTAATCATGCTGACTTCTCAGAAGCAGACAGAACAATCCTGTTTTTGTGGACAGGAATCTTAGAGGTAGAATTTTTCCCGTCACCAGAAACCGGGGATGTCTGCATTCCAAGCCTTGGGTTTTGGTTTGATTGTTTTCTGGGTTTTCTTTTTTAACATAAATTTTTGGAGTTTCACTGAATTCTGTAGCTATGTCTTGTAATAGTCACATTGATGCTTTCTCTAGCCTTTGCCAAGGTACCAATGTCCCAGCCAAGCGAGGGCTGGTTGCTTACCTTTGCATAGTGCCTGGCACAAAGGGGCCCATTTTCAAGCATGTCTAGTATGCACTAGTGCACGTAATAACAGAACTACTTTGATGAAGTCATACTTACAGCTGTGCTGTGATTTACCTGCTAGGAAAATTATATGTCAAAGAAATGTTTTCTTATCAATTTGTGAAGGATTAGGATATTGGAACACTGGGGTGAGATTTAATTTCAAAATCATGCCTGAATGTGATTTCTACATGAGGTTTTAAGGTGGAAAACTTCCAGAGGAAACTCCATATGAAAATTTAGAGGTAGCAAATTTACAGTTACAGTAATATCTCATCCAGAAGAATTCATCTGTCAAGAAATATCTGCCCTCCAAAGAAACCCAGATAATTAGACTAATCAATGTAAGTTTTACTGAAATTAAGTTGTCAGTTAAGCATTTGACCTTTAACTGCTGTCGGTAAATGGGTGAAGTTGGAGAATAAGTGACAACAGACATTTAAGTGCATCAGCAAAATGTATTGCAGTTTTTGTTTCCACCATAGGAAAGGATAGGCATGATTAATGGCTAGTAATAGTAAGACAAACTGCCTTCTCCTCTGCCGAAATATTAAAAATCATCATTCATGTATTCAACAATGTTAATCAGAAATTAGAATACTGGAGTGATTTCTTTGGTAGTGCTTCAGATCAGGGTATACCTTTGGTGGAGTCTCAGATCCTGGGTATTCTCTCTGGTCCAGTTTCTTCCAGCGCTGCATCAGCTTAGTTACCATTGGAGTACTGAAATCCACTAGCTGAAATCCAGTCACATTGGCACCTCCATGCATAAATCTCTCCAGAGAAATATCTTTGAATCCCTAGAAAATAAATTTAAGATTCTGTTTGCCCTCCTACACCACTGTGGGTCCAATCTGTTCTAGGTCAGTACGGCAGAATAAAGAATGCACAACAGCAGGATTCCATTAGAAGGCAAAATTTAAAACCAGAGAATAATATTGAACCTTTATTCATAACTTCCATTTGTGTAATAAAGAAAAAAAGCCAAGAAATAAATTTGCCACATTATTGCTAGGGTGGTCTTGACAGCTAAGCAACACATTGTTGGGAATGGCAGACAGTTTTTAAAGAAATGCCTTTGGCAAATCAACTGAAAAATGCCTGCAGAATATTAAAGCCTTCATCCAATTTCCATCAAAGTTGTCAGATTGGAATAAGCACTGTACTAGCGCTTTAAAAAATGCATCCCTCTTTTTTTGCATGTTTAAAAAATGAACATTATTCTGTAAATACATTTACTCCAGAATTCATTTTTTAGGCTGAAAATGAAATAATATAATAGACATTAGAAGGCAGACAGAACATGAGGATCTCATTGTTAGTGCAAGGAAAAAACATCAGAATAACACCTCTGTGGTAGCTCTTAAATCTAATATATATTGAAAACCTAGAGTGAACCTCAACACTGAAAGGGAAGATAAAGCACATATATCTCCTGACATATTGGTTTCTCTGGCTAATCTGTTCAGCACAATTCTTTACTAGAATTTGCCTTTAGAGACAGAACTGAACTTCAATAAACTGCATAACACAAATTGCTAAGGCACTAAGAAGGAAGTATAAATATTTCTCCTCCTTTCCTAGCTGCTATGTCTAAGGCTAGCTCAGAGGTATCTTATTTTAATTTTCTTAAATTCCTCTGATTGGTATTTATCAATGAAAACACAAGTTAAAACACAAATCTAGCAATATTTAGGAAAAAAAAATTGTCGGGTACTGACCCAATATCCGAGGGAAAAAACACTTGTTAAGGACAGAGATTTGATTCATGTCCCAAGGGATACTGACAGTAAATCTAAAAGGTGACACATCAGGAAGTCATATTACCCACATAATTGAACAGACAGTAGATAACGAAATGTGCCCCTGCTGAAGTAGATTAGATGTGCCCATTTCCACTACACGTCTCACTAGCAGATTACTGCAACATCCAGTTCCTTGTTTACAGGAACTATTTTGCATGAGAAAAATTACTTGGGGAACTATAAAATTGTAATGTTGAAAAATCTAATTTATAAGACCTAAGAGTACGGACACCTCATTTGAAACACCTGAGGCTTTAAAAATAATCTGAAGTGCTACTAAGTTAAGGTTCAAGTCCAGGAAAGCACAATAAAATATTTCAGGTCAACTAAAATTCCTTGAGGGAGAGTAGAAAGAAAACAGTTTAAAGCATGCATTAGACTCCGTCCTACATTCACTGTGCTTTGCCAGGCAGGTATTTTGGCTTAAAGAATGAGTCATTTAAATAATAAAATACTGCATTTGCTCTTTCTTTGCCCTCTTCTGTACATTAGCTGTGTGAATGTCCACTTTAGCCTTAAAGTAAAAATACTGAACTAGAAATTTGACTGGAAATAGCTGATCCTACCAAAATGAGTGTTCCCTGGGGAATGTATAAAAGTTATCTCTAGAATTCTTATGTTACTAATAATAAAAAGATGAGTCAAAAATCACTGCAGTTCTGTAAATTCGAATTCAGATTCAAGATACACGTCTCCTACCTTGATTTTGATAAAATTTAAGTGTATTACTTATTATATTACTGTGCCCTTCATGTCTAGATAGCTGCAATAAGAAACCCAAGTTCTTTTATGCATCATAAAGAATGTATTATGTACAACCACATATTAGAGACAAATGGGAAATGCTGTGTGAAGTGCTATAACTTCAAAGTAAAACTGAGTGTTTCACTTACCGAGCAGGGGTATAATTCTAGAAAAGTATCTTACCAGGTTGGCAACAATATAATGGTATCCTTTAACATGCTTTCCCACACTCACAATCTGTGGGAGAGAAATAAGACAAAAAAGGAAAACCAATGTCATACTGTTTTCTCTATAAAGGTGTTTTCATAGAAAGCTAGATATAAACTGAAATATATAGCACTAGTAATATAATGTTGGGAGTCTTTTTGCAATAACAGCTATAAACTTCTAGAAGCTTAATAATGGGAAAAATTTAAAATTACAGTGAGTAATGAACTGGTAATCTGAGTGCCTTCTGTATTGAAAATGTTACTGTATCATATACTATTTTACCAAATGGAGCCATTATCTATGGGATACAAATTCAGATGGAGGATATCTCACATTAGCTAGAAAGCCTACCTACTGATTTACTCTTTTGTTTGGAATGAGTGGAGAATTTATGAACGAAACTGGGGATTCATCTCTTGGGATCAAACCTGTTTGTTCTTGATGTGGTCAAATACTAATAGTGGTATTCATCTCTTAGTAAAAGGCTAAAGGCTTTGGGAATGGGCATGAGCAAGGACAGAGCAAGGTTGTCTGAGTGTTTAACCAAAATATAGCATCAAGAAATGCAGAAAAGGCAACAATCACAATATGGCAAAATCAACCAGAGGATTTAGACAAAAACAGTGTACACCTGCACATTGCATCAATACTGTTGCAATTTCTATGATGGAATGACTCTCATTTAATGTGCTGAATAAAGAAAATTAGGTAATATTTTGTCAGTAGAAAATGGTGATAATAGATGCATTGCAGATTAAAGCTCCTCTTACAAAAGAAACTAACCAATACTAATAACCAGAAACTAGTAACTAAAGTACTACCAGTAACATGCAGCTTGCAGTTAACAGTACAGTCCTTTGAACTCTTACTTTTGATAGTCTACCATTCATTTAGGAAAAGTCTGCATTCAGTTCAAAATTTTACCTCTCCAGAAAGCATGTTAGCTTCCCTCCAAATGAAGGAAAGACATAAGCAAAAGTTTTCCATGAAGTGCGGGTTACTCAGTAAGTAATAGGAAGCTTATGGATCTGTTTCCTTTCCTGCTTTGAAATCTTAGCTCTAGACTGCCTGAAGAATTGACAACTTCCACTCTTTAGGGGTCACACCTCATGTTCAAAAGACAGAAAAAACATTCACTACACCTTGCAGCCTTTTTTCCCAGTGCCGTAAAAAGTGAGTAAAAATGCATTTTAGAGATGAAGAAAAGCTGATGAAGGGCTAAATATTTTGACCAAGGACATCCAGGAGTCCATTAGCTAAATCTAGATTAAGACTTGGAAATACTTGATTCTGGACTCTATCATTCCAGTAAATCAATTCCCTTTTGCAGCAGAATGGATAAGAAAATCCAAGGGACGTGGCATAAGTATGTGGTGAAAATTGTTTTAATTTAATTACTTTAAAGTAATAAACTAAATAAACAATTTGTCTTTTATCCTTTTGCTCTCTCCCAAACTTTGCTTCATATGTACAGTTGTCCTAGGGTGACTTTATGATGCTTTTATCCCCAATTGTCTGTTCTGTTTATGCTGGGTGTTGAGTTCTGCACCTTTCAGACTGTTCCGAGAGCGGAAGGGGAGAAGAAGCACGCAGTTTGTTATCAGGAGCTGCACTCGCTGCCCCGCATCCTTCTGCTGGACTGCACTGTCTGCAACACGGACAGTGAGAGAGGGAGACACGGAGTTTTTCTATGCTTTTTCGCTGGTTTTGCTTGTTAGCCACAGCAAGGAAAGCTTTCCCAAGACTGATTCTTTTTTCCCTGGAACTGTTCAAACCTACTCTGGACTGAAAACCCAGAAGAACACCAGGAGTTCGCACTTGTGGCCCACCAGGGTCCATGACACAACATTTTCCAGTGCCAGAGGCACTGATAAGAGACTGATAAGAGAAAGCCAAGCTAAACCCCATGACGAGCACTTTCTGAATTTGCCATCTCCTCAGAACAAAGAGAGCTTCCATTTTTTAATACTATTCATTTTCTCATGTTTGTGAATACTTTGCTTGCTGAAAAAACAGTTTTTTCCACTTGTCTCAAAGGAGGTTTACATCTCTCGAACCAGGGGTGAAGGAGCCTCTTGAATTTGCTTTCTAGAGGGACCTTTTCAGAGATTTCCTCCCTAAACTTGCCCTAAACCAGGACAACAGTCTACAGCTAAAGTGCTTGTATTTAAAAACCAAAACATAAACCTAAGAAATCCCAGAAGACACTAAATACCCAAGAAATGACCAGATTGTTACGCTTCACATAAATGAATTTTAGACTTAATAAAACTCCCAGATCAGTGATGTAATACCATTGCTACCATTTTATTGGAGGTGGCAGAGAGGGAGAAGTCACAACTTTACCTATTATAAGCTCAATACATGTGAGGAGGATACTGAAGTTATTCATTTACCATATAATAAAAAGTTTCGGGTCAATGGTTTCAAAAGGAATATGATCCCTGATCCCAATAAAGCTTATACATCTCTACTCATTAAGCAGTGCACGGTAATTAAAATATTTGCCTCCCTATTACAAGGAAACTGATATAGGTTAAAAAATTCCATTTTTAAATAAATACCGCATCACAACCTGAAAGTTATTAAGTGGACAGACATAATTTAAGATCATAGAGTCACAGAATGGTTTGAATTGGAAGCAACCTTAAAGATCATCTAGTTCCAACACCTCCCAAGTCTTTCTCGTCAGATCTGGTCTTAATCTATTCACCCTCAGCATGGGCAAATCTCCTTTTGAGATTTATTTCTGTACTTGTTCCTAGGAAATGCACATAGATACTATTGTAGAATGCCTGGATTTGATGTGAATAATACATAATATTTTTTAAAAACCTGAAATTTAATATTTTCATTATATTCTGTCAAAACTTGTTTCTTTGGATGAGCGACACAAGCACATAGTTATGTATCACGTAGTTGTCTTAATTTCCCTTATAGTCAGTGGAAAGAGCAGGCACTTCAAGGAAATGACTCAGCTTATTCGAAAACACATGTGTAAAACTAATTAGGCAGTTTGTGCCCTGAAAGTGTGTATTTTTCTGCATTGACTAGAAAAAGAGTTGATGGGGATTAGCTCTGATGTAGACAACTACATTTGATATCCCTAATGTTAACTGAGATGAATTTCACCCTAAAAATGATGATGATGTAACCAAAAAAGGGAAGCAATGGCTTCTATTTTTAATCATGATTGGGTACAATTCTGATTTTGAATTTGGAAAGTACTATAGTTATTGACCACGTAGACTTTGAAAATCAGGAATTGGTTATAATTTAGGGAAAAAGTGCCTGTTTAGTGCAATAGCTTTCTGTGAACAGGTCATAGTTTTGAATATCCAAAATACACATGCAGTCACCTTTCTTTCTCAAATACTCAAAGCTGTAGATTATGATCTACAAAACAGGATATGAATTCTTGCTACCTGAACCACCCCCTTTTGCTTCACTGCAGTTCTGTCCTGAGACACTGAGGCAATGAACTTCAGACTCTTTGTAACTGGGGAAGGAGCTTGACAGCTACTCAGTCTGGAATGTGAAGTCTCTCACTTTCCTTCTCTATGCTTTAACTGGTTACAAGTGGCTAAAGTTTTGAGAGATGAGACCTCAACCATTCCATTCATATAAGAGTAGCTATTACTCAGAACCCAAAACAGACCTAAAATTTTGGCAGATGAGAGAGTGTTCCAGAAAGCATTTGCTACAGAAGTTCATTAAGTCCGGGGGCGCAATAATATAATCTGCTTCCCAAATTGTCATTAACAGGGAAGACAAGAGTCATTCCATATGTTACCCTGTAGTCACACTATTGGTGAATATATCATTTCTGTAAATGAAACAGAACAGATTAAAAAAAAAAAAAAAAGTGAGATATTTAGGCCATCAGGCTGCCAAGTTTATTTCAGAATCTAACACAATCTTGTTTGGTTGGTTTTTTGTCTTCCCAAATATCACTGTTTATGTAAGTGTCTGCAGAAAGGTGAACTTTAAAAAAACCCAAACCAGCATTAGAATCTAATCACATTATAAAATGCATATACACAAAAGAAACTAAAAAGAGCAGTGTATTGTGAGAATTTTTAGTTGCTGATCTACTATAATACAGTTATGAAAATGCCTTATTCTGATTTCAGAATTCCAACCTTTTACCAAAAAGCAACTAGAATTGCACCGACTTTAAAGTTTGGTAAAAGCGGTGCCAGTGAGATCCAACTCAGGCTTTTGACACAACTCTCTGACTTTATCTTACAATACTGTTCTTTCAATTTAGCTGAACAATAGCCTGGTCTACTATTGTAAAGAAGGGCTACCAGTGTCTGCTTTGATTATTTTTTTTTTTTTTTGCTGTGTGTAGCAAGGTCACTGACTTTGATAAAACCATTTGCAAACTTGCATCAGCATCTGAACAGAGAATCTGGCCCCAAGTCATCTTCTGTTCACTACTACTGTGAAATGGATATTGCACATAACTCATTTTAAAATAACGCCTAACTTCCATAGCATGAAATGTCCCTCGTTATGATTTACAGAAGATGGAGGTCAGCACAGCTGGAGTGAAAAGGACTTATTTTTAGTTAAATCTCTTCAAAGGGTGATAGCTGTGCATTACCAATTGGACTTTAACAAAGGTTTTCCTCTTTGCTATTGTGTCACAATCCACTGCCTTAAGAAAAAGAACACCTGCAATAAAATGAAGTCTGTCTAACGCAATATAAAGAGAGTGGAGACTTGTTAAAGACAGAAGATTGAGACCTGACCTGAAATATTGCAGCAGAAATGACGATGATATAAACCACAACTGAAGTGGGATTTTATACAATATCTGAAGCCAGGATAAATCTTTCACAAAGCCATAAAAAAAGCAATTGAGAAACAAGCCTAATTTTAAAAACTAGTGCTCAGAAAAGGACATTCTTATTGCGGAGAGCAGGGACAGCCACTAGAGAGGATGCTAGAAAAGGCAGAAAACAAAGCAGATGTGGCTCTGTCTCTCTTGTGAAGGCAGGTGCTGAGCCAGAACAGGGGTGTGCACACCTGCCCCTCACATATCTGAGCAGAGAACGATGCTTCCCACACAGACCCCATGCTTACCACCAGCTGGCAAAGCAGAGAGCCCTGTGCAGTGCAGGAAGCTGCTGGGGAAGAAAACCTGGAGAGGTGGCTCAGAGGTCATTAACTAGCGCCCTGAGCGTGGCTAGTTGCTTCCTTCTGCTGTTAAAGTTGTTTGCATTCAAAGCTCACTCCTATCCTAAATAGGATATGCAGACTTGTAAGGAAAAAGTAAGCGAGGAAAGAGATGAAGGATGTAAGAAGAAGGTCACTTCACAAATCCTTTGAATCATTCATATTCATCTTTTGTCTCCTACTGCCTATTTGCTCTTTCAGTGATTGAAATAACTTATTTCTCATGTCCAAACCTCATCAGTTGTGTGCTGCAGTAACAGAATGCATTCTTATTCCTGTTCAGCGTGGGACTATGTGCAAAATACCAACTGCTTCACAGAAAGGAGCTCATGCAGAGCTCCTCCTGCCTCTGCAGGGTGAGGAAACTGCTGGTGGCAGTGCTGGAAGCTGGCTCCATCAAGAAGAAGAAGAACTATCAGTTTGCATTGACATTACAGTGTTGCTTTGAAGCAACTCCATAGTCCTCTAGGGGGAAAAAAAGCATGGAGAGTAAAGAAGGATGAAGAAAAGGCACTTTATGAATCTTCCATTCCCTCTGGGACCGAGATACACAGAGAGCTGCCACTATGTCCGTGCCGTGGTATGAAGTCCAACAACACTGCTACCAGCCTACACTACTGTGTGCTGAGCACATACCAAATGATTTGCTCCTGTGTTTCTGTGGGAGCAGAACTAGACCTGCATTTTATTCATGCAAATCTAATAGATATAGGGGAAAGCTCCAGACAGCCCATGCCGTTTCTGAAACAAGAGATAAAGAAATCTACATTATTCCACTAAGCTACTTGTAAAATCCATGCTGTCTCTTGATAAATACTCATCTGTGTTGTGCTAGTGATCCTTTGTGCCAACACTTCTCTGTGCTCTTGGAAAACAGGGAAGCAGGAAGGTTGGAGCTACTGCTCTGTGTAACTCAGGTGTCTGGTTAATTTTTGCCTTCCTGTATTATGCTGCAACTTATTGAAAAGTATCATGTTTTAATTTATTATCTTAAATTAAGCATGCTAGTAATCTAAATATGATTTGCAAAAATGCCAAGTGCTATCTTCAGTTAATAGACACGCTGGAAACTAAGATGAGAAAAAAATGTTTCTAAAACCAGCTAAATTGACAACTCGAACAATTTAGACAAATTCAGCAGTCAAACGTTACCTTTTCAAGTTTAGCACTCCTGAGGCAAAATGAGAGGTGATGAAGAAGGAGAGCATTATGGTGGCTTCTGTACTTTTCTCCACACACACATGTATTTGCTTTCATTTTGATGGTAATACTAACTACTACTACTACTGCTACTAATGCTACTACTGCTACTGCTACTACTACTAATTCTTCTACTACTGCTACTAATTCTTGCTGTGAGAATGTGCTCCATCTTACCTATTGGAGAAGATTTGGTTTTCAGTGCAAACACGTACTTGATATCTCTCAGCAATATGTCTCAAGACGCTTTAAGGCTGAGGAATCAGTGATGCCAAACAACACATTAAACAACTGAGTTAGTTAGACAGCTGTGGACAGCATTCAAGACACTGGGCAGCTACTTCCCTATTATGCTTGTTAATAACAATTGTTAGCTGTTATTAATTAGAGTTTATTGGCTTGCAATTTTTACAGGATTAATGATACCGGTACTTTGTAGCAACTTTACATCCATATGTAAGTTTTACTATTACACATGACGATGTAATTATTTTTATTATTATGTATCAGTTCAGCTGTGTACATTGAAGCATTAAATCTGTGCCAGATGCTCTGTAACAGTTTTCACGTCTGTGTTTAAAGGCAAATAAGCCCTGGATGAGCAATGAGGCTTGGTCTTGATGATACAGAGCACTGACAGAGCTGAGAAAAGTGCTCATCTACTGGGAAACATTCTATTTAATTCTTATGGGCTGGGGAGAGCAGGGTGCAGGAAATAAAACACTGGAATCAGCCTGTTTGGTACACCAGGAGCTAGACTGGTGATCTCTGACAGCAAAACTGATTCACTATGAAAATTCAGAAGAAAATGCTGTTCACAGTGGACATTGGAAGGCTCTGAACACACAGAAAGCTGAGGTTTCAACTTTGTCAGATGGAGACAGTGGGAAAGGATGGAGCTGCTAGAGATGGAAGAAGAAAGGAAATCCATTGCCATTCATGCAGAAAGGAGAAACACTTCTTTTCTGAATATAGTCCTCATCCCCTGGATGTGTTTATGGACATATCTGCTCGTCTAAATAGAGAAACAAACTGTCATGTTACTGCATATGAAAAGCCCTAGAAAACAGAAATTAGGAGTAGCAATATTCTCTTTCAGAAAGAAGTAAATATAAAGGTCCTAGGCAAATGCAATTGCAGTTAGCTTGTGCTTTCAACTTGCTTTGCTGAGCTTCACATGAAGGTCATTAAAGAGACACAATTAAATCAAATTTCTGGTAAAAATCTGCCTGAGAGGGCTATCGGAAATAAGGAAGAAATACTCAGACTACTCAGTAGCAGAGAATGAGGAACCAAAATTCTGGAGAAGCATCTGCCTGGCTTAGTGAATATCTTTTTAGATGCAGTCACACAATGTAGCACAGAGGTTGATCTGATCACCCCAGTATTCCTTCTGGTTTCTTCTGATGCAAGCATATTACGGGTTTGCAAGATTCAGTACAAGATAATACACAGTTCACTCACTCATAAGGTATTTCTATCTCAAGAGTTGCCTATAGGGGTGTAAAAACAAGCTCATCTGTGTACATCCGTGCCTTATTTCATGGCCTGACTCTCAGCCTGACTCACCAAGCACAGCAGGACAGGTTTGGTACACACTGGATAGGAAGAGGCCTTGCCAGAAAGCTCCTGGGCTGCTGGTTTGCATTTCCCATGGGCCAGTCATGCACCCTCATGGCAGAGAAAGCCAACAGCCTCTTGGACTACACTGCCTTCAAGTCGAGGGAGGTGATCCTGCCACTCTGCTCAGCTCTGCTGAGGCACATCTGCAGTGGTGTGCCCACTGCTGGGCTACCCAGTACAAAAGAGACATAGACATACTGAAACAGTCCAGAGAAACATCAAAAAGGGTATTGAAGCAGCTGTCATAAAAAGAGAAGCTGTGAGAGCTGTGACTGGAGCAGCCTGGAGAACAAATAGCTCCGGCAGATTCTAGCAATGATCTATAAATACCCAATGGGATGGTGTAGGGAAGAGGGTACCTGACTCTCCCTTGAGGTGTACAACAACAGGACAAAAGGCGAGGGACACAGGTTGCAACACAAGAAATTTCAGCTAGATATGAGGAATTAATTTTTTTCTATGAGGTAGTCAAGTAGTGAAACCGGAAATGAAAGTGTTATGGGACCTCTGTGCTTGGAAACATTTAAAATTAGGCTGAATGAGTAGCCTGATTTAAGGTTTCCCCCTTGAGCACCAGCAGTGATCTTCAGAGGTGACTTTCAATCCCAACTACTCTCTTACTTAGTTTATGAAATAGAACTGTTCATGTCAGTACTTCAGAGTCTGAATTTCAAAACCAGCTCCAAATCTGTCTGAAAACAAATCCCGCTGGTCTAAGAGTCCAGTCTTTCTTTTCTTCTGGGATCTTATTTACTCAGCAATGCGTACTATGTGATGACAATGAGAATTCTGTCAGAAAAAGGGATAGGGGAACAAAACTGTTAACTTCCAATTTCAGCACTTAATGCTTTTGGAAGCTTCCTTACATCATTTTACATATCCTTTTGGTATAGATTAATAGCAAAAAGAAAAAAAATATTGAAAGACCAGAAGAAAAGGGCTAAAATATTTATAATTAATAACACTATTCTTCATGATCTAAATGACTCTTCGCTTACACTTTTCAGTGTAATTATAAAATCTGTTGGGAGTATTGACTGCATTGTATACCTGAACACATTTCTGAGCTCTGAACAAGCTATAAGAAATAGCTATGAGAGCAGCTATGGCTGAGAAAATGACAGTCTGCTTCTCCAGTGATAAGGGTTATTAGTCTCTGAAAAAAGTAAAAAGAACAAATACAGTGGTTGAACAAATAAAATATATTTTCACTGAAATCTTCAGAATTATTTTCTGTGATAATCTTCAAATCTTACCACATTGTTTTATAACACTTCAGCATTGCTTGCAAAACAGCAAACAAAGAAATAATGGAAGAAATCTATGATGTGCATTTACTGAAGGTAAAGTATCCCAGCTAATTAAATGCAAGTACAACCTAGGAGAGAGCACCAGGACATTTCCTTAAATGTGTGGTTTTAGCTATATATTTTCAGTCATCTTTCCTAAGGAAATCACTTTTCTGCTACTGAGCTCTCTCTGGGTCTATTTATCAATTTTCCAGTAAAATATTTTTTAACACATATGGCAATTTCAGTTATACTTGAAAGGCAGACAATATCTTTAAAACACTTTCTAACACAGCTAAGGCATTAAGTCTGTACATTATTAATAGTGGCTGCTGGGTGGAGAAGAGAGATCCATCTGCTTTAGCCACCAAAAGGACAGGAAGCACCTGGACACTACACCTCCTGTCTGACAGCTACTAGTCAGCACATGGGTACTGACACCTTCCACACATTTATTGATTAGCCATAGGAATTGCCTTTTCTTTCTTGCTCAATGCACTTCTGGGAAGAAAATTTGTATGGTGCTTGTGGAAGAGGTGGTCTAGGAGAGAAACAAAGCCCACAAAAAACCAGAGGGAATATCACTTGTTTTAGTACATCTGAACACCTTTTCCATCTGCTATATGTAGTTTCTATATTGTTTCAGATTTGAATTATACAAATTAAGCAATAAATAAATACTAATATCACTAAAATTCTGTGAGAAAAAAATTAAAAATAATGGTTTTGTTAGACTGGGAAGCCTGACTTGGGATTTCATAACTTCAGCTTAAATAGATGTGTGGAATTAGTTTTGTTTGAGCTTTCGCAGTAATAAATAAACCCACATTGCTTTTGTTGGCATATTTATTTTGGAGCACGGATTCTGCATTTCAGACAGAAATTCAGTAAAAACATATCAGTTTAAAATAATAATTTTCTAATTTCAATAGATACACCCTTCAACCCTAGGCTGACTTGACTTCTGATTTTCACTGAATGAGCAAAAAATGCAAACAGATACACTACTTTTAAAAGGCAGGAAGAAAAATAACATGAAAAGAAGGGGTAAGAAAAGAAGCAAAACTCTCAATGAGCAGTTGTGTGTTTCTTGCTGTGCCATATGTGGCAAATGACTCCTTTGCCCTGGACTGCTCAGATGCTGTACAGCTTGCTGCCAGTGTTAGTGGATTAGTTGGAGGGAACTGGAAATCATGTTACAATGGGCTTCAAGCATTCGTTTCATCTTAAGCAGAAAGTTCTTTGTATTAAATTCATGGGAGCACTTTAGAAATACAGCTTGCAAAGAAGAGACACAGAAGCAAAGAATTTTCCATCCCTTTCACTGACTTTCATCCTTTCATTCAAACAGAATATTTTTGTGCTTTTAAAAGACCACCTGCTGAAAGTGCAGCGGAAAAAGGGGTGTCGGTAAACAAGGACACAACGGTCCGTGACAGAAAATGAATCACTAGAAATTCATTCTGCTACATAAGCTATAGCTATTACATAAAACTGTGGAGATATCGTTTTATCTTTCTGTGTCTTTGTTTTAGCTCCCTTTCTCTGTCTTGTCCCAATAATCTGTAAAGGTAATGGTAAAAAAAATCCCTGATTTTATGCCTGTAGGAAAACTGAGCTTTGTCTCTGTCTCTAGTCACTTATGCAACACAAATAGAGGGCTATCCAGTTTATGTTTTGAATTAAGAACTTTCTGCAAATTTTTTTATGGCTGTGTATGAACAGATGAAATAAAGGGCTAGGTAAATTAACGGGGAATCAGATTTAGTGACGTTGCTTACAAGGTTCTAGAATGTATTCTGTTAAGCATAAGAAGTTTTCTATAACCATTAAGCCCAGATGTGCTTTCTCCAAAATGGAAACACACTTTCCAAAAGCTGTGTGGAAAGCTGGCAGGGAATAGATCTTTGTAAGATCACAGAATCCTAAAACGTTTTGAATTGGAAGGGACCTTAAAAATTATCAAGTTTCAACCTCCCCCACCATGGACAGAAGCACTTTCCATCTTATTTTTACTGCTCTGGGGGCTCCTGCTCACCTGTGAAACACGCTGGGTTTGGGTTACTCCTGCGGGCGAGCAGCAGTGGTCATATCAAGCATTGACTCCCCTTGTGTTACATACTGTGGGTCTGCCCCAAGCACCAGCACTGCCAAGGCTGCCCCGAGAGGCCACGGGGAGGGAGCAGTCGCTGCCCAGAGCCACACCACCGCCAGCCACACACCAGGACTACACTGGTCAATAAAATGGGTGCAGGCCTGCTTCCCCTTCCCAAAGGCAAATCACAAGCATCACTTAAAGTGGGCAAGTAAACAAAACACTTCTGGCAATAGTCTTGGTGTTTGTGTGGTGGCTTCCAGAGCATGGGATGTAGGATGGTAAGGTCTGCCAGGGGAGCATAAAGGATGAGTTTCACTTCCAAGTAACAAAAAGGTTTTCCTGGTTTTGGTTGTTGTAAGCTTTTAAGAAGGTAAGGTGTTTCACCATCCTGAGAATAAAGGATGAAAAGGAGCTAAAGTTATCTTGGTAGGCTTAAGTTACAGCAGATTATTAAGTGTAGGTGGAGATCTGTTGATTCAGGCTGAAGACACTGTCTCTCTTACTGATCACAGAGGCAACAACTCTTTCATGTGTGCAGAAATGGACGTCTTGCTCCAATGTTATATTTAAACAGGGCTTTGAGCTGAGCCATGCCAACGGGCACTAACATCAAAACCAAGCAAAATGTTTCCAGTAATCCCCAAATACCTCCAAGTCAGTCTTGTGTGGGTGGACATGACCAAAGGAGAGGAGCACAGCTTTACTAAGAAAACCATCACAGTCTTGGCATATCCTCGAGATGTAAGATCTGAAATCTTTGCTGAGATGAAGACAAGAGGGAGCAATCCAAGCAAACCAGATACAAACCCTTGAGTGCAGACTGAATCCATCTTCTGGATTTAATGTAATGGCAGCCCTACTGTCCCTTTCTAGAATGGAAATCTGAAAATCAAACCCCATTTCTCTGTATTTCACCATGAAAAGAAATATAGGCTTGGCTCTTCCCAAAACATCACAGCTAAATAAAACCTAAAAGAAAGATCTCATGATAAAAAAATGCACGTTCTGGTTTGTGCATGGAAGGAGTCTGGAATTCAGATACATCGCTGGGTTAGAGGAGACAACTTTTCCGTGAAGACAAGTCCCAGATAGAGAGTGTGGGGGGTAGCTTCTAACACACACATACACACATACCCCAACACACATGGAGAGGAGAAAATAAATGAGAAAAACTAATAAACTAAGAAATATAGGGGACAAAAGGAAATAGAAAATGTTGATATTAAAGTTGTACAAGAAGTGAGGAAACAGCAAGGTGCTGTTTTTCTCTGCTGGCAGGTGAAGAGGGCAGCAAGCAGAAAACACCAGGTCAGATAAGTGGGCAGTAGGTATGGGCAGAGGAGAAGCACATTAGCTCACTTCAACAACACAGAGAGTGAGAAAGCCTCCAGCCTTCACTGTCTGAGATACACAGTCATGAGAAGTGTGAATGTGTATGTGCATGGGCAGTCAGTTGAGAAGAAACCCACAAGCCCACAAGCCAGTTTCCCTCCCTTCATTAGCATAGATTTAAGGGTAAAGCACTTTGAGTTATGGTCTCATTACTGAGATTTAATTACTTTTCCTAAATGTTCTGCAGAACATTTACTTGTACATTGCAAAGTATTACAGTATAGTCACAACTTAGGCTCTCAATTACAGGAGAACGAGGCAGGAAAGAAGTTGAGTTAATTAGACTCACTGAAGCTTAATCAATTCCTCAGTGTATGCAGGGAAGAATATGGCAACTTTTAGTCCATCTGTGAAGCTGTGAAGCCACCTTACCTGTCTGCTACAGATTATTAAAGCCCTCAAGCAAAGGGAAAAAGTCAATGGCTGATATTTGAAAATGGTTGTGATTTTGCATTTTCTACATTGGGATAATTTCTTTTTGCTAATTTCTTCATTCCTATTTTTTGAAAACTACATGTTTTGTGTCTGAGACTGCTTCTGACTGTCCATCCTTAAAGCAGCATCTGGTCTTTGAGGGTCATATTGGAACCCCAGCCAGCACCCCAAGCTCATTTGCAGGTCAGCCTGTCTAGGAAGACCCGGACCTTTACAGGGGAGAGTAAATCTGCAGCTCTTCTGCATACTTTCTCTAGCCTGGCTGTAATGCCATTCCTTCTTTTTAAGTGATGATCCTTTAGAAGGATGGATAGAATCTCCAGGCATATTGGGAAAGAAGGGAATTCAAATGATACACCACTTCCAATTTAATTAGGTCATGCAAATATAGATATGTATATGTTAGATATGTATAGACAGTGACTACTGAGAGAAGAAAAGAAATCTGTAAGCCCACAAGCCAGTTTCTTTCACTTCACTGGCATAGATTTAGGGCAAAGATTTTACACTTAAGAGCAAATAAACATAAGCAAAAGTACAAAAAAGCTCATTTCCTACATAAAATTTATCCCACCCAAAATTAGACAGTAGCCAGATAAATCACTTCCTAAAAGTGATACAAGTATGCTATAAGTCAGGCGCTACCTCCTACTCCCAATTCTCCCTGTGCAGTTAAGGAAAAAACAGCTCAATTAGCTTTAAGGCTTGTCCTGTAGAGGTGTGAGACAAACTCACCATGTCTGATTCAGCCTGTTGTGGCCAGGCACTCCATTTTTATTTATTAGCATGCCTGCATTAGCTACCTGTTTTAGGCATGCAAAATCGAGACCTGTATGAACTGACTATGCAGCTGCCGATCTAGAAGGAAAACAAGCAGCATCTCCTGGATGAAAGTAAAATGTACATGTGAGATCAGTGAGATCCATACATGCACTCAGTGACTTCATTTTTCCTTTGAAACTGGATAGTCAGTAGGAGCACCTATGCAGGATGGTGGGTGTACTTCAAGACTTGTGGTAACAGAATGTATCTTTTCTATATCACATTTGCATGCCATGTAAAAGAAATCAGGTAACATGTTCAAACACAAAGTGAGGGAGAAATCGTTTTTCTGAATGTAACTTAGAAGACCCTCACATGGATATTCTGTTTTACTATAATGTAGGCTGAACTGGGGGAGGATTCCATTATAAGCTCTAGAAAGTATGTGTTAAAACATAATGGCATTCAGAATAAAGAAGGATAGAATGGCCGAATTGAGTATCTGTAGCAATACGGCATTGTCTGTTCTTGTCTTGGCAATAGTCATAGAAATCAACCACACTATTAAATCTCAGTTTCTCTCTTTACCTTCTGCCAATGAAAGCAAAATTGATGTTTATATGACATTGAGTACTATTTTATGCATTTATGAGTACTATTTTATGAATTTCTGTATCAAAAATGACATTTCATTTTTCAGTGACTTCAGAGGCTGATGCATCATGAACAGTTTTCCAACAAAATCTTCAAAATTCTCTAATGCATTATCAAGAGAAGCAGAGTGGTGGCACAGAGTCCAGCACCAGCAGATGGCATTCATTCCCTGCAATTCCTGCAGCAGCAGGAGGCACTGAACAGTGAACCTGCACCACGGCAACGTAATATGTGGGATCATATGAGATGCAGATAGTTAACTGTAAGTTATTTTCCTGTCATTTGGCAAAATTTTTCTTTCAAAGCATCATTTAATTTTTTCCATTATTTAAGAAAGAGTTTACACATAAACACTATATAGAGATAGATTTGCTACATCAGAGCAGCAGGGTTCGATATTCACTTTGCACACTGGTATAGATAATACCCAGTGCAAGCCAGTCTGTCTGACCCAGTATATCCTTTCCCCAGTAGCATGCTCCCATGAATAACTGATGGAAGAACCTGACATCTCTTCCCAGTTCAATAGCACTTTTATTCACTGCTCTTCATAGTCCTAAATACCCTACTAAGGTGATAAAACTATCAGTTTAGATATTTGTAACAATAATTTTGAAGCTTTTTATGGCTAGAAATACATGACCTATTTGACTATTTGGCAAACAAAAAGAATTATGGATTTAAAAAAAAAAAATTTCCCCCCTCAAATAAAGCAGAGCTTTACCCCCATGAAGGTACAGACTGAGAACACACTGGCAATTCAACAACATCATGTTGTTCCAGCAGGAGGCATCAGGCAGGGAGGTGCTGGGAAGTGGGACCAAATGTGCAGCTGCCCTGACTGCTGGCAGCTTTTGCCACCAAGGACCTGAGGGGGAGAGGAGAGGCTCCCTGCCCTGACACGCCAGCTGCTAAGACAAGTATTGTACATGAAAAGAGAATGGAACAGGCAAGTGAACACAGTAATATAGGCCCATGAAGTAAAAAAAAATAAAAATTAAAAGAATCAATTTCATTTCCGTTGACAAAATAAACAAAATGTAATCTCATCTGGAGTTTCAGTAATGTGTTTACAGTAACATTAAAAGCAGGTGTTACCTGTTCTAAGAGATTCTGAAGCCTCTCTATTTCACAGTCTATTACAAATTTCTTTTCTTGCCTTCGGTCCAAATCTTCTAAAAGCCGCCTGTAGCTGGCATCGTTAAAATTCTCCACACAGATGGCACTGACTTGCCAGCTATTTTGTCCTGCTTTTTCCATAATTGCTTGAAGTATTGAATAACCTAAAAGAGAAAGATACAATACACTAGTAACACAATCATTGCGTTATTTGAATAGGAATTGTCCTTAATCTATATTATGTCTCTTAACATATGCTCCTGCAGGGAAGGGAATAAGAGAATATTTGAATTCCTACCTATGCTGCTTGTCATGATCAGCATACAGTATGCAATTAATAAAATGTAAAAATGCTGTGATCAGAATGCTGGGAGTGAGCATTTGGATAATCTTCATATGATTCATGCACACAAAGTCTTCCACTCAAGCATTCAGCTTTTCAGATTAGTTTTGTACAGTTTCTGTATCTGGACATTTAATGACACAGCAAAGGAAAAATCTGAGCCTACTCATTCAGCAGAAGTATTTGCATATCCCAGAAGCATTTAAATGCTTTGGTTTGGGTTGTTTTCTTAAATAACAACACTTAATCTAAGTAGCTTCTAATGTATCCTAGCCAGAATTCTTTGTTTAACTTAATTATACAAATACATTTATATGCCAGTATAGATGTATGAATAGAAATGATATTGAACTATTTCAGAGCTTGCATATAGCTTCAATCAATGTATGCAAAGAGATTAGAGGTCAATGAATGATGGGCACCAGAGAAGCATTAATTGTTACAACTGGCAGGATTACTGCTCTTTATCAACACCACTATTTGATGCCCCTCGTGTTGTCTTTGAGGCCATTCACAGATGGGAAAGGCAGTGTCCTGTCAGAGGTCTCCACCTGTAGCTGCAGGGAAGTCTCAGGCTGCCCTGGATCACCAGCCCTTCACCTTCTTCCTGCTCTTTTTTTGTTTGTTTGTTTGTTTTTTTTTTCCACCGGGGATATGCAGTACAGAGGCAGCAGGGGAGCTTATGACATGACTTGGACAGCTTCCAAACCTCATCTTGACTTGCTCAATCAACCCCTGAAGCAGGAAGCAGGTATTATTCTCTTTTTCACCCAGAATAGGTGGGGAATTTGTGTAAAACAATGAAGATTGCACACCTCACACCCAGAGTTAATGTTTAAAAAAGACGAAAAGAGCAGAAGGACAGATGTTTTTCAGTAACACATTCATAAAAATGACAAAATTCAGAGAAGGTCCCCCTGTCTAGAACCACAACAGGATTGTGGCTTTTAACTCATTAGCTGGCAGAATTTTGCCCACTAGCTTTAAATAAAAGATTTCACTGCTTAAAAATTTTCCTTAGTGATGTGGTCACCCAGTGGTATCCTCTTTCCCTCTTCAACAAGAGTGTCCCACACCTGAGTGCAGTGACCCCTAAGTATTATTTTAATGCACTTAAAGATGCCACTGCATGGCAGATTCCCTGCAGAAGAACTATGAGGTACTCCCACAGATTTCAAGAGGAATCTTAGTACGTTACCTTTCAGAAACAGCACTTTTGAGTGTGTGGTTGTTAACTAAATAATTAGCAGAACACATAGAACACAACAAAAATCTGAGTTTGCCTCCAGTCAAATAAAACTAGATGATAGTGTTATTGAAATACGAAGTTTTTTGGACACATGAGAAACTAATTCTCTTGCAAATCTAGGAGTAGCTATTTTCCTACTGGCTCTGATAGCATTTGCAGTCTTTGAAATATTAACTTAAAATATAACTTTTCTTATCATTTTGACATTATGCACCAGCACTCCAAAATGAACATTTATTAGGTATTTTTCCTCCAATTCAGATGACATATTTTAGATAAAAATATTAACAATTATAATAAATACATAAACACAGAATATATTTTTTAACATAAATGAGATACTTATTTTATCAAACAGTATTTTATGGCAGGAAATGAATTCAAGTACTCAATGTATCGAGAGTTAAAATATTTCTTTACTCAGTATATATTTTTAACTCGATGACTGTTATTTTTTTTTCAAAGAACCATCAGCTTTCCTGTTAATTGCAGCATAATTATTCTGCTTTTCCTGTTGCTATATTCAATCTCCTTTTTGCCTGTAATTATCTCTGCAAATCATGACGAGATTCTTTCCCAAGCATTGTATTTCTTGCTTCATTTCCTATTCATTTCCATATATAGACATACATTAAAACCACTCCAACGTTACAGGGGCTCCTGCTTCACTTACACTGTAACTTTGACTTGATCTTTGCCACCAAGGCAGTCAACATTTACTTAATTCAGCTTCCTGACACTAATTAACATTTTCTTTGATTCAGAATGAATGGTCTTTGGAACAGCAATTGACATTCCCTCCTTCCTTTCTTATTTGATTTGGACAACTTCACTAAGATGTGTTTTGATCAAACTGCTAATTTATCCCAGCACAAAGCATGACAAATATCAGACAAACACATAGAAAACCTTTTCTTCTATCTTGGATCAAGGTTTCACTTGCCACATTTCATTAGCAACTGCCTTCATTTAGGTATTTGAAGCTTCTGTAGCTTCTCGTTGGTAGCTGGCACTTAGATGAAGGTTTTCACATGTAGGCACAACACAGCTAAACAGCTCTGAGTGGATATGGTGCAATATTCTCCATCAGAAGAGCTCAGAATCCCTGTGAAAGTCATCAGTGGCATGGTCATCTATTCAGTGTGCAGGAACAATTTTTAATATAAGAGAATGACAAGGATGAAGTTTACACAGAATGAATAAAGGCATTCACAGGCTCAGTTGGATAAAAATTAGACATGCTGCGGAGAATGCTTATTTGTCCAAAATAATTGGCTACAGCTGACAAGGAAAAAAAAAATGGTTTCTGCAAACATTTTATAAGGCAAAAACCTCTGAAACTAACCAGGGATAATTCTCAGAAACTGAATGCTGCATTTGTATTCAAGGAAAATTTCTAATCTTTAGAAAGATGTTTGCCCAAGTAAAGACAGCAGACATGAATATTATAGATGTCATCTAAAAGGTATTTATTTTGTGTTTACCTGCTGTTTATCCTCAGTTATGCTACAGACAGATGAAAGATTCCTTTTATGGAATAAATTCCCTCCCATTTATTGTGAAATACTATTTGTTGCATAAAAGCATACAAAAAAATCCCTAGGCTAGCTCATATCAGATGAGCTGCACAATCCGTGTTTTTCTAAACAGTATTATTTAAGAAAATGTTTAGGACTATGCCAATATATAAAAGTAAGCTAAGTTCTCTCATAAACTTTTATAGCAAGCCTTCCTCATCAACTAACTCAACCTTGAAATGAAAATAACTCATTTATTAAAAAAGACAAATTGTTGTGCCAAGCATAAGTTTGAAGCCTGGAAATGTGTATCAAGAAGTTCCTGGTCCTTCATGGAGCTTGCCTTTTTTTTTTTTCAATTACCAAATCTATGAACTAAATAGAACAACAACAGAACTTTCTGAAAGCTCAGCTGAAGTCCTTCCCAAATGCAAGGACATTATGTGCAAGAAGGACTTCTTTTTTCTCTTTATGGGACTGGGGGAATTTTCCTCAAATGAACTGTGATGAGAAGTCTGCCAACTAATTTTTATAGGTCATTGCTTAAATGTAGATACTATTAACAATGGCTCAAGGACCAATAATACCAATTCCACCTCCATATCCTGGAACCAAATCAGCAACAGGGCAAGTCTGCAAAGATTTTGTTTTCTTGATCCCATCTCTCCTTGTTTTTCTGTTCTCTGGTCAGGTAGAATTGTGATGACCTACCATACTGCTATATTTTTTTTTTTTTTTGTCCCAAAAGATAACACCCAGTCATAATGCTAGGGGGAAAAAAAATGAAACAGTCCCCCCCCAACCCCCGCAACCATGAAAATGAGAACTTACTCTATTTATTTCCTGTAAAATCAAATCTTGAAAATGTCTACTGCAAGAAATCTATGTATTCAGGTTGATGATACAGTTAAATACATTACAAACAAAAACTCAGTTTTATAAGCCTTCTTCCCTCATTCCACAACCCACTGGCATTTTTTCATCAAAAAATGTATCAGTCATAGGAAAATAATAGTATCTGTGCACCTGGGGGCCAAAGTGTGTAAAATGGGCAATTTTGTAGTCCAAGATTCCTCCTACTCACTGCAACACTTTTGTAACTGGAGTCTATACACAACCTTCCTCCACCCAAGTAGCTGAAATAATGAGAAAACTTTTTGATTTTAAAATTTAAGTTACCTTTCAGGCTTTTTTTATTTGTCTTCATCTAGGCTTTTCCCTAACCAATTGCATTTCAGAAGGCAATGATTTGATTTCATTTATTTCACTTTAAATAAAGAGTAAAATCTGACATCTAAATCTCTTCAGCATGTTCAGAATAAACTGAAGAGATAGAGGAGCATCATCTTGACTTATTTTTTTCTGCATTCTGCGGAATGCACATTTTTCCTTTTTTTATCCTTTTTTTTTTTGTTTCTTTTTTATTTTTTTCTTGCTTGCTTGCTTGCTTTCACTAGAAAATAGTTCAGTGATCAATTACAGTGATATAATTAAATTTCAATGACTTTCATCTTCCAGCAGCCTTTTTTATTCTGGGAAACCATTTCCCCAAACCTCTAAGCACAAGCAATCATTCCTGATGGGCTTGCCAGGAGACAGACAGCAAAGTGGCTGTTTGCTCCAAACGGTAGCATCCCCAGTAATAATTTATATTTTGGAACCTTTGTGCAGTAAGCTATTATTAATTTTCTACAATTAAGAGGATGCAGTATTAACATACTATGACTGTATTTTACTATGGTTAGCAGACTAACAATACTGAATCAGCAAGGTAACAGGTTAATAAACTTGGAAACAACATATGCAATATATTTGTTATGATACCAGGCATAGAAAACATCTCTGACAAACATGGGTCTTTTCCAAAGGTGGGCTTATATGAGCTTATATACTCCATGTTACCAAAATGCAAATTCATTTGCTTCTCTTTCTCTTTCAGGGCCAGTTAATTTTCGAATAGGAATAAATGTCATTCCCAAGATTTACTATGATTACAAAAGCCCCATACACAGGTGGAACTACTTCACGAAAGCTACTTCCAATGATAGGAATAAATATTAGTGTGAGTTTTTTATAAATCCAACGCACAGCAGAAGTGAAGAATAAACAATAAATCATTTGGTAAAGATAAGCCAATATATTTAAAATTCAGGACTGGATTCATGTCACTTAATTCTAGCTGTTTATAGAATAGTTGTCTAAGTTAATCATCCAAGCTTTCAAAAGAGAAACATGTGTCCCATAAAAACCCCATTTTTCTGGTCTTAGATATCTATCTGAAAGGTGCTTTTTCTTCAATGAATACTGAGGGAGTTTGGACATGAGGTTTAGTGAAAATATCTACCATTTATTTTATCTGGCCAAATCTTGTCGAGATGAATCCAGAAAATACAGTGATGAAATCATACAAGAAATTTACAGTAGGACTGATGCATGACCATACATTTCACAAATAACTACAAGCACTCAAACTCATGTATATTTCATTTTTCCTCGTTGTGTTTATTACCTTTTTATTAACATACAGTTTTGTTTCAAATTTTGGTCAGCACAGAACTTCCAGAACATAAACAAAATCACTTGTAATCCTGATTTTTTTCTACAGTGTGAGCTGGAGCCAGAACATTCAACAAAAAGTACATACAAACTGGTTAATTCAGATGACAGAATGGAAGCTGGAACTACAGGTGTGTTCTGAGTCCTTCTTGGGTCTGATTCACAGAAATGATACAGAGGTTGGAAGTAAGACAGGGAAAACAAGAAATAGTTCCATCTATTCCTCTCTAACTCTCCATCCCCCAAGACATATAAATTATATTTAAAAAATTCTAGACAGATATCTTTGTTCTTAAAAATCTCTAAAGAGGATTCAGTCACATCCTAGGTAATATATTCATTGCTTAATTATCCTTATCATTGGGAAATGTTTTCTAAAGTCTAACCTAAGTCTTCCCTGGCATAATTTAAAGCCACTCATTTTTGTCCTATCTCTAGTAGACCTCAAGAACAGTTTGTTCCCTTCTTCCTTAAAGCAATCCTTTACGTAACCGAAGACTGTTGTTACATTTCTTTTTTATCTGCACTTCTGTTTCTGAAACATGATTTTCTCAGTCTTTCCTTGTGGAAAATGTTTTAGTCTTAATTCTGACAATTTTCCTTGCTTTCCTCTGGATATGTTGCAATTGAGCTAAGTTTTTCCTGAAGTAAATTGGTGAAAATGTGATGTATTTTAAAAATGTATTCCAGAGTACACACAGTCCTCTTAAATTTTTATCCTCCGCAAGCTAAACAAATACATTTTATATTTCTTCATATATTCATAAATCATTAACAAAGATACTAGAAAAAAACCCCTGCAACCAGAATGGATCAACGCTTAATACCTCTTTATTTGACAGTGAATCTCATATATACCTTTCTGAGTTTGAGTGTGATCTGTGTTTAATAGATCATCAAGAAAAATTTCTTTAGCTCATTGCCATGGGTTAACCTTGGCTGGATGCTGGGTGCTCACCAAGCCCTCTATTCTCAACTGGATGGGATGAGGGAAAACGTGGGTCAAGACAAAGAAACAGAGAGATCAATCACCAATTTCTGTTGCGGGCAAAACAGTCTCAACTTGGGAAAATTAACTTATTGCCAATCAAATCAGAGTAGAATAATGTGGGAAAAAAAATCTTTAAATACCTTCCCTCCACCTCTCCTTTCTTCAACCACGCATATGGCTGTGGAAGGTCATTCTTGCCCAGAGAAACTGTGGATGATCCATCCCCGGAGACATTCAAGGCCAGGTGGACAGGGCTCTGAGCAACCTGGTCTAGTGGAAGGTTCACTCTCTGAAGCACAGGTATTTGAACTAGGTGATATTTAAGGTCTCTTCCAAGCCAAACCACCTATAATTCCATAATCTGCTCCACTGTGGACCTCCCTGGGCTGCAGGGGCACAGCTGCCTCGCCATGGTCTGCACCACAGGTTGCGGGGCCAAGAGTGCATCCTACCCTTTCTTCTGCACTGACACTGGTGTCTGCAGAGCTGTTTCTCTCTCATGTTCTCACTTCTATCTATGTTGCACAGCTTTTCCCCCTTAAATACATTATCCTAGGGGTGCTACCACCATTGCTGATGGGCTTGGCTCTGGCCTGTGGCAGGCTCATCTTGGAGCCAGCTGGCTTTGGCTCTATCAGACATGGGGCAAACTTCTGGCAGTTTCTCACAGAAGCCACCCCTGTAGACCCCCACTACCAAACCCCTGCCATGCAAACCCATTTAGAAAAATTTCATGGAAACATAAAAACTTACACTAGAATGAGACACGTATGTTTTTTCCCAATGTCTAGAAAACAAATTATTTTGTAATAGGATGAAAATTGCTTTATCTCACCTAATCTGTTTTTGAGAAATCCATGTTTGGGTTTACTTAGCTTTCCAAATTCTGTCTACTTTTAAAGAGATCTACTATGATGTAGATTGTGAATTACACCACCTATACCATCAATGATCAAGACAATTTTATTGTAAGTGGTTCTGAAACAAAACTGAGGAAATAACGAATCCAGTTTAGCCACCTTTTCTATTGTATTTTTGTTTCAAATTTTTTGGAATATGTGATGATAAAGGAAACTACCTTTGAGTTCATGTTTCTTGCATCCCTGACAATTATGACCTTGAATATTTTCTTGGTGTTTGAGAGACACCTTCAAAACAAGATCCTGAAATGGTGTATGGTCAGAATTTCTGCCATTCTCTCCCTTAATCCTGTCAAGACTGGTACCTGTGTAGCTTTATCTGCAGTATTTAATAATCCTTTCCTGAGGACAACACAAAGCTACAAGAAAGTGCTGTCAATGTATTATAACCATGACTTCTTTTTAAAAAACCAAAGTCTTAAGTGGAACAACATAGTCTAAGAAGCGTGCTTCCAGGGAGCATATGGTAGGAGGTTTGGCTTACACCACAATGGGAATTCATGATCAAAGATTCAAGCTATGTCAGGTCCCATTTATGCTACACCCACTCAGCAGCAAGATTTTACCCCTCTCTGCATTTCAGAGTCTGCAGCCTTCATATGAAAAACACTATAAAGGTGTCTTATCAAAGTGTCAAGTGATAGAGATAATTTGAGAGGGACTGAAGAAAAGCCCTGGTTTTGAAGCCAGTCTAATAGTTTTGGTTGGGCTTTCACAGTTTCCAGGTACCATTACCCCTCCCATTTCAATAAATGCCTTCAAAATAATGTTGCAGTCCCATAATCTTTCTTATGACAAGCATGCATGGAGATGAAAACATCCAAAGGTAACTAGAAATACATGCCAAAATCAAATTTTAATACCTTGCTAGCATTTTATATATTATTTGCTTTTATTTGTCTATTTTGAGTTATGCCATAGGCTTCAGCTACAACTGGCTCAGGTGAGAGGTCATTGGCTCCTCTGTAGTTTACAAGCACCAAGGAGACACTTCCTTAGCAAATTTTAGCAAGTTATTACTTCAGAACTTTAAATGCTAAATTAGGAACTGCATGTAATTACAATGTTATCAAAACTTCACAACTAAAAACCTCCAGCAACTGAGATAACAAGTGGAACAAAAGAGAGGGGGTAAAAAAGAAGCATGTGTTATGCTTACCCTCTGTCTACTTTAAAAGAAAATAAAATCTACTTTGGAAGAAAATGAGTTCAAATATTTCCCTTATTACCTTTTGCCAAAATTCTTAATTTTGCTAAAACCTATAGTTTGTAAGACTGACAGTAATAAATTACCCTTCTTGCACAATATCTTCATTCAGGCATAGCTATTTTCCAGAAATTGCTAGCTTGCTGACAATTTACCTCTCTAGTCTCAATTTAACAGGATTTACTTTGCCCTGTGATGGTATACAAATGTACACAGACGTTTCTGTAAATAACATCCTAATGAACCATGCCAAAGGATATTAGCACTGCGAGCTAAAGCTCTCAGGAGCTGCTGGTATATCTTCAAATTAGCAGTACTTTTATTTATTCTTGTTAATGTGTTATGGTGCTCTCTTTGTAGTTTCACATACTATTTTTCCCCATAAGGCATGTGCCTCAATAAGATACCTGTGCCCTAGGACAGAACTGACTGTGGATACTAAATAAAGATCTTGATGTCAGGTCTTCTGCCTCCATTCTACAGGGATTTGTTAGAAAAGTAGTGTTTTACTATAAAATATCTGGCAGTTTCTGCCTATTGGCTGTGTCATTTCTAGTACCTGCCTGAGAGAAAATAGAAAGAACAGTCTTCAAACTGAAGCAACAGGTATTCACATTACCAAGTATTATTTTGAAGGAACTCACAACCTTAATTCCATCCCTATGCACTTGTGGCCATGTCCATATTTACTAGTGGCTACAAAGCAGATAATATTTAAGATCTTACTCCTTCCACAAGTTCTATTTGTAGATCCCAGGCACATTATTTATGATTTTAAATTCCATTTAAGATGTTTTTTAAATCTGTATTTTGAAGTATTCACCTTTTTCAGAAAAATGTAACAAGTTCTGTGAAAACAGGACTTAAAATCTCAATGCTACAATTATGATTTCCATTTGTCTGAAGTAAGTTTGCAATAATTCTTACTGTATCTTTTAAACTGACATATGGACCACTACAAGTTTATTAGAAGTTAATTGCTCCCCCAAGGGCTAACAATTTGGATATAATCCTAAAGATCTATGATTTTCTTCCAGTTCTTAAAATTAATTCAGTGCTTTTCTTATGTAGACCAGCATAAAGATGAGAGTTGTTCTTTTTGAACTGGAGCAGCAACTTGTGAAACATCTGAAGATTTCATATAGTGGCTTTTATTGAAGTGTAATGACAATGATCATTCCCCTTACCCAGCCTCAAATTCAGTTCCAGGCCCCTCACTGCAAGAAAGACATTGAGGGGCTGGAGTGAGTCCAGAGAAGGGCAGCAGAGCTGGGGAAGGGTCTGGAGCACAAGTCCTGTGAGGAGCAGGTGAGGGAGCTGGGGGTGCACAGCCTGGAGAAAAGGAGGCTCAGGGGGGACCTCATCACTCTACAACTGCCTGAAAGGAGGGTGCAGCCAGGTCGACTCTTCTCCCAGGTAATAACTGAAAGGGACAAAAGGAAGTGGCCTCAAATTGCACCAGAGGAGATTTAGATTGGATATTAGGAAACATTTTTTCATGAAAAGGGTTGTCAAGCCCTGGAACAGGCTTCCCAGGGAAGGATTTATGTCACTATCCTGGAAGGCATTTAAAAGACATGTAGAGTGGCAGTGAGGTACACGGCTTAGGGGTGAGCACAGCAGTGCTGGTTAATGTTTGGACTTGATCTTAATTTTTTCCAACCTAAATTATTCTATGATTCCATGATGCTGAATAATGCACCTGCCAGGCACTTCATCTGAGGGACTGCAAATATCACTCTCAACTAAACCCTGAAAAGGCTCAGAATCTGAGTTTCTTTTAAAAAACCCCAAATCTTACAATTAAAAAAAAAAGTCAGAAAACATTTTAATTAGTTCTTTTAAATGTTCCAAGACATTACAAGTGTACATATATATGTATGTAACAAGTAAATACATTTATATGTATGCACATCTGTAACTACTTTATATGAACCTGTGCAAAGCAGCATGCAAAGAAATGATGCAAATTTCAAAGAAGGGAAATGAACAGAGATTGTTGATAGTTTTGGTTTCCTCTACTCCCTTCTCACTCTTTTCAGTACTCCTCTGAAAAGAGCTGGCAGAGCAAAAGGCACTTAGTAGCCTTGCCTCATCTGGGTGTTTTCACAAACATTGCTATCACAGTCATTGACATACAGAACTGATCTTTTCCAGTAATGCTGTAAGACAGCTAATGTAACATCTAGATACTAATACAGAGAAACAGGGAAGAGAATGATATGATCTTCACAGAGAACACTGGGCTACTCGTACGTGGCTGAATCTCCTTTTGGCGTCCACATTTAAAAAATTAATGTGCTAAAATATTTGGTAGAGGTCAAAGAAGCAAACCGAGATGATTTGAGGCCAATATATAAAACATGCCTTAGAGTAAGAGAATTACAGGAGAATTTATCTCAACTGAAGTCTTGACTAATTTGAATTTGGTAATTCTGAGCTAGTTCATCCTCTATCCTTCTTCAGGCAGTAGAAGGAAACAGGAATCTTCTTGAAGGCAACTCATAAAACCCTCCATCATATGTGTCATGTACTTTTTGGAGGAGAAGACACACCTCCATGTTTAAAATGAAAAAATCCCAATATTATTATTTTTCAGGTTCAATGTCATGAGCACTATTAACATAGGTTTTATTCTTCTATTTTGTATCCACATTTCACATATGAAGATAAAACATTTCATTTCTGTAGAATTAAAAGTTAGGTTACTTTTATGCTTCTCTTGTGGAGGATGGGTGGCTACACATAGGTTTCCTTTGATTATTCTGGTGAAGGGATTTGCATACAATTACAGAGACAATTTCAGTTCCTAGCAGGAACAAACACAGAATGAAGTAAGTACTCACCATACGATTAGACTAATTTATTACATCCCACTGAGGCAAGCTATTTGCCAAGAAGAAATCATAAACTCATGTTCAAAGCTAGAATGAATATATTTAACAATTCAAATTAAATTTCAGCTGTAGGAAGTGACATTTAGTGGGAAACATGGAAATGGGCAAGGTAAAATGAAAAGATAACAGGTAAAAGAATACAGACATTGAAAGCTGTGATTGGCCTGTCTGAAAATAGATCAGGACAGAAAATTATTAATAAATCCTGGCAAGTTTCTAGTATGAAATATATGTTGATCTGGACTTTGGTTAGTTTTAACCCACCTTGGCATTGATGTCTGAAAATGAACACAGTGACCAGTCAATAACTGCTCCATAAAAGCTAAGTGCCTGTGACGTTTTGTTATACGATGGCACTTGCATTGACCATTTTGAAAGCAAATGATCTTAAGAACTTCATTCATTTTAGAGCTGGGTATTTTTCTTCCCCTGAACAGTTGTTTATTTGCAGAAAAGCACACTCTGGTGTAATCCCAAGTCTTAATAAGCTGAAGTGAGCATTACTGCCTTGGACTTGCCAGGAGACAAAAATCACTAAGGTTTCAAAAGAGTGGAAACATCTCTGTAATAAAAATGGATATTGTTTAAATATTTCCTTTTATGGCATTTCCACAAATAGAAACAATAGGCACAACTTGATACCTGCATAACTGTTGCCCAGGAGAGCAGTGGCAAGAGATTCCCACTCGGTATTCCTGGTCAAGAAAGCATGGAATTCTGCAAGTGTCACTGCACGCCCCTGAGTACACTTTGTCCACGATCATTAGGACTGAGCACGTCCTGGGTGGTTTAGTCAAAACCCCTCCAGCAAACCCACAGTATGAAAACAGTGCTAAAATAGTCACCAAGGCAGAAAATGATAGAGAAAATTACTCTGCAACATGGTACAAAGAATATTTATCAGAAAGGTGGGAAAACTTTCATGCAGCCTTCTCTTCATTGGCTAATTAGTTTATAAAAGAATAACTGAAAAAGCTGCAGAGGATGTGGGAATTGGCTGCAAAAACTTAAGGAAGTGAAAAATAAGACATTACAGAGGGACTTTCTGTATCTGAGAGGAATGAGAAGTGAGAACGCAGGAACTGCTCAATAGATATAAGATACTTTTTAAGTCCTAGAACGTGTATTTGACATTTTAGACTTTAATTTAATTTGAAAATAAAATAGTATATAAGGTTGAATTTCAGCTGTACTAGTGCAAAATCAGAAAAATTCCACTTTGACCTTTCTTTTTTTTTTTTCATGTCTTTTCTTCAGTACTTGGAAATAAAAGTCTATTTCTAAAAATCTACAGCAGATTATAATCCATTTAAATAAAAAGTATTATTTAATTTTCCTTAAACACTGCTTCCAGGAACAACACTATCTATGCTTATTGCTTAAAAACTACTGTGAAAAAACCTGCTGCCCACTAATAGTTCTCTGTGTATTTTGGCTTGTGCTTCCATTGCTCTCTTTAGTGTGATTGGCAAAATATTCTTTCACAATATAGTATCTTAAATGCCATAAATTACTTCAACTGTCTTATTTTCCTAAAGAGATACAACGCAGATTTGAATTTTCCCATTTGCTTAAAGCAATGCAATGACATCCAACCTATTCAACCTGAGCCTTGAAGCATTATTCCAAAAAGAGCAGTGGACCACAATTATTCCTTGAAGGCATTTTTTCTGGAAGCAGAGTGTAAGGAAACGGGTATCACCCCAGGCTCCCTTTCTGGGGATCCTAAAGTGTCTCCAGGAGACCAGGCTACAGCTGTAAAATTGCACAGAATTCCTTAAGCACATTTTGTTTTGCTTGTGATATTGAATTATGCCCAGTGGCAGCCCAAAGGAGCACTCACATGGCAGCTTTGTGCCGTGACTCCAGGCTGGGATGCGCGCGGTACAATGTCCCAAAGTACAAAAGACAGGGCGACCTCATTCCTCCTGCTTAAGTTACCTGCTAACTCAGGTTCCAAATCATTGAGCCAAATCTCAGGCTAATTAATTGCAAATAAACAAACAGCACCATTACAGAAACTGGACGTTTGCCTACGTCCCTTAGGAGATGGTTTCATAAGAGACAATTTGCACAGATATAAGCAGCAGCAGCAGGCACTTCCCTGCTGAGCTGTTAACACTGGAGATGATAGGAGGACAAAAATCTCAATATTGACACACTGCAGGACATTTACACCAAACAACCTTGCTGCAGTTGGGAGGACTGAGTAAATTTGCAAAGTCGTCCTGTGTGGTGGTCTTCCCCACATCTCCTCCAAGGACCTCTGTCCTGGAGCCAGGCTGCTTCCATGGCCTGGAGCTACTCTGAAGCATCATGTTGTGTCCTCTGGGGTTGCTCATGACAGACACAAAAAAAAGGTTTCTCCTTAATACAACAAAGAACATATAAAACATCTATTCATGGAAGAATACAAGATACCAGTTTCAGCATACATTTAGCATTTGATTGATGATGTCATCTTGACTTGTGTGTCACTAAATGAAGACTTAAAAAACCCTTAATGTCTTCATTTAGGAATGTATTTGTGCAAGAAAAAGAGTGGCAATTACTTATTAGATATTTCTTTAAGGTTTTATCTCTGTCTGAGAATGTTAATATTCACTATTTAGCTTTCATCTCTATGGTTGTTAAAATGAACAAGTCCTTTTCCAGTGAAAGAGTCTGGTGTTAATGCATTTTTATGATTAAAAAGGTTATTCTGATCCTGAGACAACTATCTGAAATATAGGCCTGTACAATACAGCCTAGCATAGAGAATGTGGATACAATTTTAGGCATGTTGATGGGATATAATTGTATTTACATAAGTAATGTTGTGCTCTAAGGCCTCATTGTTCAAGGTGCTGTACCAAGTACATGTGCAGGAAAAGGTCTCAAGAGACATGACTTTGGAAACTAAATAGACTCGGAGGTAGGACAAGTTGTTTATTCCTACTCTTTTAATTAGGTCAACAAGACATTTCAAAGGCATTTTTCATATTTATCAGTCTGAAAACAAAACAACTTGCTTCTGAATCGATATTCAGTAATTCATTTAAAAGTAGGATGATCAAAAATATACAATACAGATTAGACATATACTGAATGCACATATATTCTGATTTTTATTTTTATTTTTATTTTTTCTTTTGAAATATGTTTAAGAGTAAATACTTTAAATAATTTACTTTGCATTTTTCTTTCTATCATTCTTTTCCAGCATAACAGATAAGTCACTACACAGTCTATATTCTAACTTGCATTTTCACAGAATAAGAACTAGAGAAGTGCTCTGTGTGTGGGTGTTAGGATTACTTATAAAAGGCAGGACAAATCCCGTTGCATAACTCATAAAATATTCGTATTGACTTTAGCTGGAACTACTCATGGGAGAAAAAGCTGATTCAATATTTGAAATCTGATATAATTAAAATTTGAGAGCATTTAATTCCAAAACTCATTTAAAACATTCACTGAGTTTTACTGTATAACAACTAATTCTGTGTCAGGTGAAAATGTAATTGACAAAAAGAAGTTAAAGCTAATAAAGAACCAGATATGAAAACGAAATCCCAGTATGCTGGCAAAACTTTACAGCTGGAGGGAAGGCAGGCCAGAAGGAGACCCTCCTTTGTAGGACTAGGACTAGACGCTAAAACTAATGTCCTGTCACAAAGCACATTAAATGTTATACGTGAATTTGGGTAGTAAACATGACAAATCATGGCCTAGACTGCAACTGATGTTTTATTCTTATGTTCAGTATTGTCTTGATGTACTTTTTCTCAAGAAATAGATTATTCACTTTTTAGACAATGGTCATCCATTCTGTGCAACTTATTATAATATATCCTCCATATACATGTACCTTCACAGCTTCAGGGTGGTCACAATGTATGTGGCACCATTTTGGCACTTGGTTTAAAAAGCTGCTGTATATGTCTTATGATCGTTTCAAAAAGATATGAAGGGACAGATTCTGATTTTTAAATGACATGCTTTATTTGGAAACGGAACTCTTAAAACATTGCCAAACATGTCTACCATAGATAAACATAGTTTTTTTCTTTAGAATTCATGACATTTTTGACAGTTCATTGTCAGCATGCCAGTATGTCCATATTAGCTATTTCCTGGCTGAGGAGCAAATTTTAGGTGAAGTATATGACATATTCAAAGGATTGCAATAGCAAAAGCAACCTTCTACCCTAGAATGTACTCAGTCCCTTAATATCCAGGATAGCTAATAGCTGGCTAAGAAAGAAACTTCAAAAAAATCCCAGCCTCCCATGCTAACAAACACTACAGAACATTTCCCAGGCAGGTAACTTGCAGCAAACTGGTATTTCACCATTCAGTTTGAAAAGCAACTTCCATTGTTGGCATAGTAACTTGCTCCAGGCACACCCCAGGCTTGCATGTCAACTGAAACCCACGAGGAACTGAACTTGTGGTCTCATGCCACTCAAAACTGGTGCCAGAAAAGGTCTTTATGCTGCAACACAGTAATACTCAAATCTGAAAGCTACATTGTCTTTAAGTAGCTCATCACATCTTGCACATTCTTGCCTAAAAGCCACACTTCTCCACTACAACTCTGGCACTCCAAAGGGGTTTCTATCCTGCAGGTTTAATACAATTCAGGTTTAAAAAAGTCAGCTACACATATATTCTGACTTGATGCTTTTAAGATACATAATTAAAATATGGCAAAAGACCTAACTTTCCTATATTAGGAAGGCCTGTGCCAATGCCTAACCTTAACCTTGGGAACTTCTATCTGTATTCTGGAAAGGTGCCTGAGAATCTGCTTTTATACAGTAAACCTAATAACAGCAGGCATGTTCAAACAAATAGTTCTCATAAATGTCACAGGCCGAATTTCAAAGTAATACAACTTGCAGTACAAGCCACCTGTATGGGATGAACATATGAAGAGTGATTTAAGAAAGAATGAATCTAGAAGGTGCTGTCAGTCACTTGGGATTGCACAATGAACTTACAAATTTTATACTCAATTGGCTCTTTGTGAGTTTGGAAAATGTCTTGATTTTCTAACAAAGTGGAAGGAGAAAATCTAGCAGGAAACCAGACATCTGAAAGAGCAGACAATAAAATGGGCACATCAGATAAATTAGCACCCTGGGATTTTCTTTTCCTGATATTGCTCCTTTGGTCTTTTCAGGATTTGTGAGCTAGCTTCATGTTGGACTCTCCCTGAAGATTAAATGTATGCTTCATTAGAATACTTCATTGTATTTAAAAGGGGTTTATAGGCACCTCAGTAAATTTACAGAAATCCAGATCCACAGACTTTGTGTTGGATCTGAGTATCTGGTTTATGCTCTTTTTCAACAAATACAAAGACTTAATCCACAAATGTGATGTATTCACCTGAAAAAAGTAAAAAGTCTGTGGAAAGTACCCAACAGCCTGGGAAACAACCCTACTTTCTATTTTAGTGCAATAAAATAATCACATTCAGTAACTTATTCCTCATTTTTTTAGAAAGCTGTGCCAAGCTACTCTAAGTGTCTAGCCACTCCAAGGCTGAAATTAAGCATTAGTGAGAGACTGAAGTAATCAAATTCAAAGATGCTGGTGATAATCATATGAAACCCATGACTGTTCCTCATTATGTAGCTTGGGAATATTACCTTGAGTTAAAACCTCCTCCAATTCTCTAGAGCGTTCATTCTTGTTACTCTTGCCCACACTCAAATATGCCAAATCAGGAGAAGGGAATTAAACCTTTCTATGGTATTTAGTCCCACCTCACCTCTAACAATTCAATAGAGAATTTCATCTGGTGCTTTTGCCTGCAATCTGATAAACACAGAGCTTGATCCTGGCATCCGGAAGTAGCTGGGCCCAATCCTGGATGCCTGCTGAATCCTCTTCTGTCCCCACAAGTAGGTCTTTGTACCAACTCACTATCCCAACAGGTTATATGCATCTTCTGCAGACTATGGAAGGAAAAAATGAGCCTAAAACCAGATTTATTTGTGTTTGTGCGTGTATGTACAGTCCCAGTGAAACCCAAAGTGCTTCCAATAATTATGGAGGGAATTCAGTCCATTATATGTCTATATACAGGCAAAATACAGTCAGCAAGATGGAAAATGCTTTTCAAAAGGGCGTTTGTTAATTGACAGGGTTTTTTGTTTGCTTGGTTTTGGGTGTTATTTTTTGGGTTTTTGTTTTTTTTGTGTTGGTGGTGGTTTGTTTTGGTTTGGTTTGGTTTTGGTTTTGTTTTCATTCTTCATGGCAAGAGACTGTTTCATTTGACTGGCTAAAAATCAAGGTTTTTTTTTTTCAATCTGACAAGTAGACGTAACACCCCAGTGAACAGCAAGAGGAGAAGTCTTCCTGAAAATATTGCTTAGGTATTGGGCATGGGATGAAGTCCAAAATAATGCAAATTTATTTCCTAAAAGCCCTGCCAAAGACCAGAGTATCTGATAAAAAAGAGGAGTTACTTGACCTGAACAGTCAGAAGAAGAACTCCCCTCCAGAGAGTGAGACACAATAAGAAACAGAGAGGAAAACTCTTTGAAAGGGTCAGGCATCTCATTTTCAGAAACTTACTTTTTCTTGACAAGTAAATAAAATCCTGACAGTTCTTGGCTTTTTTTCTTCTCAGAAGCCTGATCTTTCTTTTACCGCAGTGGTCTTTCTAGACAGACAACATTTCTGACCCTTAGTTTACAAAACTAAATCCTAGACTTCATGGAGAATTTGAACAGGATCACTTTCTATTTATTTTGGGCTCTTCATGGATTATTCAGATGATGCTGATTTTTCCTAATGGTTCTGACATTTGCAAAAGTAAAACAATACAAAGCCCAGGACTGGGGAAAACAATTTTACAGAAAGTAAAACAGCAGAAATTCTTATTTTGTACTATAAGTTCATTGATTGGTTATTGAAAATGGGTGATTTATACTGCTTATAGTCTTTTCAAAGCCTTCTACAGTATTTTTCATTACTGTTTGTTTGAATTTGAAAAGTGGATTTTATCCCTACAAAACTACCGTTATTACTTAGAAATTACCAAATCTCTTTCTTCCCTATCTGTACACTTCTGAATATGGTATCTTCCCCAAAAGTGCATGTATGCCATTTTCAAAAGTGGATACAGAAACACTATATTAGAAGCACGTGATATTAGAACAACACACATTTCTTTTTTCAAACATTAAAACTCATTCTGTGACAAAACACCTGGACAAAATCTAACCTTAAGACAAGAATCATCACTTTACCTTTCAAAAGTACTTCACAAGCTTTTCCCCACAAAGCTCATGTGGTGTTTTTTCCACAGCCTCCTTCCATTTTTACTAAATAATCTTATTTCAAATATAGATTAGCCTTTTGGCCATTTCTACATTACTTTGTGTTTGATTCAGCATTGTTCTTTAGTTTAGGGAGTTTTATTCCTTCCATTACTTTTATTCTCCTAATACATAGATGAAACCCAGTAATTTTTCATTTACATACGAGTCTCTTTCTTTCATGACATGAATGGTGCATAGTGATGATCATCCTAGCAGTTGTTCTCAGAATCCTTCTTTCTCAAAGAGAAGCCACAAGAATTAACATGGCTAAAAGTCTTCAGCACCAAATAATAATAAAAAAAATTTATTCATCCTGATCAGCCTTATGCATATAAATGTTAACAATCATCCTTTCAAAGCCCAAACCATTTATTTGTTTTAAGTTTGGAAAGAATTAAAAAACATTAATAAGTGTTAGGAAGCATGTAGACTATTTAACATAACTGAGCATAAAATCTCAGGAGATAATTGAACATTACAGTACCTTGAAGAGTGGTATCCAAGTAAATTCAGTTCTCCAGAGGTATGATAATCTAATTTCCCTGACACTTGTCTCAGGGCTATTTGAAAAATCTTTAATATGCAAAAAACCCCTGACACTTAAGAAGAAGGCAGATGAAATATGGGGCTCAGAGAGCAGAACAGTGCTTTCCAATGAATCAATGAACATCGTGAGTTACGCACAGTGATCTGCTACTCTCAGAATGTGTACTAATAAAGATGAGTGGTTAAAAAAATCTATTTAGGCAGCATTTTTGGTGGGGGTAGGGAAAGGCACAACTCATGCATGAGAAATACTTTCACATGCCTGTCAGGTCATCAGTATTGCTTTTTAAGAAACCATTATAATATATATTGAAAACATTAAGGATGAAGAAATACAATTATTTTCCTCCTCCTAGTAATGTATGCAGATGTGGCAAGATTTTATACAGGCTCAAAATGAACCTATAATTGCAAAAAAAAAATTATGTTCATGTTTTGAGGAAAAAACACATTCATTTGTGTTTTGAGGAAAAAAAAAGGCATGAAAATGAGAGTAAAATGTAAAAACAATTCTTAAAGAAACTTAAAAACAAAAAGGCACACGTATGTAAATTTAGAGATTAATTAAAACACAGGAAAATATTTTAAGTGCCTATATATCAACTATTTCTGGTTTTGTAACACATCTCTCTGGGGAAGAAGAGAAATAAAAACAGTAATGCTTATAGCACACAATCTCATTACCAGTACTTAATGTGTCTCTTTCTCTGTCTCCCAAATTCTAAATGCTAAAAAAAGAAAAAAATTACATTAAATTCTCCAAAGCCTTTGCTATCATCCTCCCCAGCATTCTCACCTCTAAATTTGAGAGATGCACATTTGATGCCTGAACTGTTAGAAGCATAAGGAAATGCTTGGCTGGTTGCATTGGACAAAAATTTATTGTCAATGGTTCAATGCCCAAACAGACAGCAGTAATGAGCAGTTTTCCTCAAGGCTTTGTGTTAGGATCAATAATATTTTTAATATCTTCACTAATGACGTAGGCCATGGGACTGAGTGCGTGCTCAGCAAGTTTGCACGTCACACCAAGCTGAGTGGTCCAGCTGATTTGGTAGATGGATATGATGCCATCCAGAGGAACTTTACTTGAGAAGTGAACCCATGAAAAACTCAGTAAGTTCATCAAGGCCAAGTGCATGGTCCTGCATCTGGGTCAGGGCAATCTCAGTACCAGTACAAAAAGGGGGGATGAATGGATTGAGGGCAGCCCTGATGAGAAGGGCTTGGCAGTACTGGTAGAAGAAAAATTGAACATGATCTGGAAATGTGTGCTGACAGCCCAGAAAGCCAACCATATCCTGAATTCTCATTTTCCTCCCCACAGAGGGGTGGAGTGGTGGGCAGTGAGTGAGGAGTTGCATGGTATGTATTTTCTGGCTGGAGTAAAAACCCCAACAGCCCCTAAGGCACATCACCAACCACCAATAGTTGGCTGCAAACTGGAGTTTTTACAGACAATTACAAGCCTTTCAGCATAATTAACACCGCCCACAGTACACCCACCTTAGCACTCATGCACCCAAACTGTGTCCCAGTTGTTGATAGCATAGAAGATAATGTCAAAAGCCCAGCTAAAGTCCAACTGAACACATCTACTCACAGATCTACTGTCTTTGCCCTTGTCCATGGAGTCAATATTTTGATCATAGAAAACAATCAAATCGTTCAGGCACAATCTTAATCTGGTTATTCATGCCGGCTATTCTAAATCACGTCCTTGTTTTTTATACATGCAGAAATGAATTTACTCCATAACTATTTATAAGACTGAGACAAAGACAGGCTTCTACTTCCCAAATTCTCTTTCCTCCCCTGCTTGAAGATGGGTATGAAGGTTTCCTTTTCCATGTCATCAGGAACCTCCTCTTGAACAAGATCTTTCAAAGACCATAGAGAACAGCCTTTAAATGATGTCAGCTGGTTTCTTCAATACCCTTGGATTGAAACCATCTAGTACCATGGGTCTGAATAAAAACCATTGTCTTAAAAGGTCTCTGACATAGCCCTTCTTCATTTCAATTCTGCCACTTAGCTCAATGATTTAGAGGGCTTGAGGGCAGACCTTCCCAGTGAAAATCAAGATAAAAAAGCATTGAGATTTTTGTGTACTTGTCCACTCTTCCACTGCTCACTGGATTGTGGACTCACATGGGATTTTTTTTCACTCCTGCTGCCAATATACTTTCAGACACACTTTACAACCCTTTGTTGACTCTTGTTCTACTCCACAGGTCCATTCTTGAGCCATGTTTTCTAGTTCTTCAGAGAGCCTGTCCCTTCTTCCATCCTCAGTGGACCTACTTTTGCATTTGAGCTCTGTCAGGAGTTCCCCATTCAAGCATCTGCCATGCTGTCTTGACTTGCTGCATATCAAAAAGGATAATCTTGGTACCTTGAGGGAAATGTCCTGGAAGATCAACTGGCTTCCTGGGCCCCTTCCTCTACAGGGTAGAAGTCTGCTGGACCATGCCAAGAAGATCCCTAAATGCGCTGCTCTGCTTAAAGCTAGGGCTCTGACTCTTCTATTAGCTCTCTGTGTCAACTTCACAATCACAAAGTTGCTGCTTGTAAGGCTGCCATTGCCTTGCCCATCTCCAGCCTTACTCTTCCTTGCTTGTAGCTGCAGGTTCAACAAGTCTACCCTGGTTATTACCTTCACTGCCTGTTTCAAGAAATCATCTGGATGTGCTTCAGAAATCTCCTATGTTGCTTTCACTCCACCTTATCGCATTTTGACCATTTATCAGGGCAGCTGAAGTTCCCCATGAGTATCAGAACCTGCTATTTTGAGGCTTCCTCCAGCTGCCTAAAGGTTTCCTCCACTTCCACCTCTTGACTGCATTTAGCAGAGGTACCATCACACCTGCTTATCTGTCCTCTGCTCCTGACCCCCATGATCCAGGCCAGTTTGCCCCATAGGGAATTTCCTGGACCGTGCATGTAACCCCTTTGCACAGAGCACAGCACTGGATCCTGTCCATCTCCTTCATGCCCTGCAACACTCCCATCCTTTTAGCCACAGCGCTGCTTTCTGTAACCCAGCACATTGGTGGCCTAATCCCACTTGTTTGTTCCATATGCTCTCTGAACCCAGGTACAGACAACTGGGATGGGACTACAGCCACAATTTTTTCACCAAGTGAGAACGTGAGAGCCTCTCCCACTACTCTATTCCTCTTGTGCTTTCTCATGGCCTCCCAATCCCCACTATGTCAAGCCCTCTGATACATTCCTGAATAAACACACATGCAGACAATTTTAATTTTTAGGCCTAAATGCATCAGTTCAGATTAGGAATCAAATTATTTTCTGTGTTATCAGAACATAAATGTCCTTCAAATGATTAGTATTGCTCCTTATTATCTTTTTCCTCCTTGCTTTACTTAAAATGAGCTGATTTAGGTTACATTTTAAAGTCAATTTTTAAACTAAAGCAAGGCCTCAAAAGCAAATTGTAGACTTCTAGTAATACTATATAAAAGAATATTTACTTTTGTAGTATAAAGAACAAATAATGATGCATCATGAAGAATCATTGCTAAGGAAACCATATTTGAGTTAGTTCCCATTCATTGTTTGCTTTAGACCTTTATCAGAAATATATTATTTTTCAACACTTCTTGGAGTATCCTCTAAAATCCCTGTATATGGGATAAAGCTGAAAATCTGAATACTTGTCTGATTTGATTGGATTTTTTTCATATAAAAAAGACTAATAATAGGGTGAGACATTACATATATTCCATTTTCTCTCTTTATTTCCCCATTAATTTCTCTCTTTTCACTTCTAGACATTAAAAGTGGTATAAAACGATCAGCAGTCAATGCAGTATGTCTCTAGTCTTGCATTAGCTCACATAGCAGGCCTGATAAATTGGCTATGATTTCAGGACTTTATATAGCTCTCATAATCTTTTTCTGCAGCAAAGGAGGTTTAGAAAAGCAACATCTCTCCTCTTGCATATTGTACTCTAAATGTAATATAAACCAGTTATATTAGCACTTACCTATATAATTAGTGGAACAAAGCTCTTAATAGAACAATTTAATACAGACCCTTCACACATTAAGCCAGTGTTATGCCCTTTTTGCTATCAAAGAATTTCTGAATTCTGAAACCAACCCACACACTTCATCTAAAAATAAAGTGGCAATAAGGCTACAGTGGAAAAAAAAGTAATTGTTTGCCTTTGGAGTATTTATTTTTTAAGCTTATAAATATGAATATACAGGTATATACTCTTCATGCACATTAATTATCATCCTTTCCTCCCAATGAGAACTTGAATTTGTACCAAAACTACATCCATTTGCCTTTACAATTACTACTTTAATCTCCTTTCTTTCTAAGCTTTCTGAATCCACTGCTTACAATCCCTTTAAGCATATTTGTCTGCCAGGTCCCTCTCAGATCATCTCATCTACTTTCCCACCTACCTGTCTATATCAGCTAAAGTTTCTGCTTAAACATTTAAACCTGTGTTCTGTCCCTGCTTTCCTAGATATTTAGCCATTGTCAAATGTATAACCTGTGCATTTGTGAGTCTAGCCTGTGTTTTTGACAGATGAAAATTGTCCTTTGCCTTTCTACTCTTTCCTCATGAGCTCAGAATCAACATTAATAATTTTTCCTTTTTGACCTGCCTATCGACTTAAATAGTGTGATAACATAAACAGCACGTCTTATTTATAAGGCAGGCTCTTAATCTACACATCAGAACTCAAATAATTTATCACATTAAACATGCTAAGGTACAATATTATCTTTGCAGTTTAAATTCCTTAATATTTGCATATTGTATCCAGCCTGCAGTCCAAATTCACCATAGCTTCCATCTTTTTTCTCATCTATTTCAATATTATTTATTAATTTCTGACAGACATAACTTTTCCTCACTCATATCCATCCACAATGTTACTAAACATCTCTTAGCTTACTGTTAGGGTGATAATATCCCCTTCTTTGTACTCCTGTTACATTGCTCTTCCTCCCTTATGGCACCAAATTTAAATATTTCTCACCACATTCAAGGCCCTTTCTGAGAAGCTCCACGATATTATCATTTATTTTACAGATGATGACGATGACTGATGTTAATCTCACATCCACTTACTAAATTTTCCAGCTTTCAACTCAGCTCTCTCCTTTGATTCTGCAGAATCTGTGAGGCTGAGCAGAACTCTGTGAGCATTTGCTTAGTCACCTCATTACCCTGCCTCAAACACTGCTGTTCCATACCACCTGTAAGAAAGCTTGATGATAAGCAGATTGCCGTGATGCTAAGAATACTTTTTGTGCCTCCCTATATGACTGAATTCTCCCATATTTTGCTCTCACTGTCCTATTTAATGCCTAGATGTAATCACTTTAAGCAATGGCGGTGTCTTTGTTTTGTATTTCTATGTGTCAGTAATTTACTACAGTTCTCAAGTGCTATGATGATACCAACAAATAATACTCATATGAACATACTACTTCCATTTTCTTTGTGGTTTGTCTTCGGGTAGTTCTGCTGTTCCATTTCTAATTCCATTCTAAAATTTTCATGCTATCAATCCATTAAGGTTGTTGAGGAAAACCCATTTTTGGAATATCTCTTGAGCAGTCAGGAAACCTCCGTGCAATACGACAAAAATGGTCAAAAAATCAAGCTCCCAATCAAAGCATAACATGAAGTGTAGGCATAGCCCACACTGTCTTGACTCACTTCTTATTATGTTTAATGAATCGCTTGTCAGCTATCTATGCAAACCAAGAATTCTGTATCTAAAAACCTGGAATCTTAAAACCAAAGGCTTTGAATAATACTAGATGAAACAATCACCTGGATATTTTGTTAGCAGCTATTCCATCCTACCAGAGGCAAAAAATAGTCATGACTATATCATACTCCCACATTCATTCCTTTCAGCAACTCTGCCATCTGTAAGTGAACACCATCTTGGGGAGCGAATGCAGATTTTTCTACAGAGTAGAAAAATCAGAGCACTGTGCAATGGTCCTCAGCCATTTTGTACCTGGGCCTTGTTGCTGCCACTATCTCCAATCTTGTCAAGACTCCCTCAAACATCTTTGCAGCCATATGAAGCTTAAAGTTGTATGCCAGAGTACATTGAGAATCAGAAGGAATGAGTGAAAAAGGAAAGGAAATAAGAAATGAACCCATTGTTGTTCATTTGCTAATGCACAGCACTTGTGACAGGGTTTACCAGGTAACAGTGATAATTCAGTATGATTAGTAGTTTTACTTTCTGTAAGTGCAAGAAAAGACAGAAAGTCAAATTACAACTGCAAGAAAAACAAAATAGGGTGCCTCAGTGTGCTCCTCTCTCTATGTTTCTGCATGTAATCTACGAAATATATTTCATAAGAGGAGGTAGAGTGTTGTTGAGCAAGTTGCCTTTTTCATGGTTTGGAAAATTGTATCTGACAGATATTGAAGAGGAATCATCTGCAGTTGGTTGTTTTGGCCTTCTATATGTACCTGACATCACTTTATTATTCGGGGGTGGGGAGAGGGGAGGATTTAAATAAAAATGTGAACTCTTGTAGCATAATGAGTAGTTCAAAAAGGCAAAAAAGGGGCATCAATTTATGTCATAAACTGGCTTCTTCCCTGCTCCAAGGATGTGACAGAAGACATATAGACTTTATTCTCTCTGCAAAGTCATTTGCTATGTGATTTGACAAATCACTAAATAGAGGAAACGAAGAAGAAAACCTGTGTTTTATATTAATTATCACTTCTTTTATAACCTTCAGATTCCCTTTTCATAGACTTCAATAGCTTCTAGTGCTCCTGTATCTCAGCATCTCAAAACCTGCACTTTATTGTTCATGTTTTTGCAACAGAGACCAGGTATTAAACCCATTTTACAGACAAAGAACTTGGACAGCCCTTATTCACTTCATGTAATATTAACATTCTTAATATGTAGCTGTATGCCAAGGCCTGGTCCTGGATAGGCACCTACAGATGATGTATTTCGGGGATCCCAGGGTAGGTATAATATAGCCACTTGTAGAACACTTGTATGTTATAAGATAACATCATTCTGTTTTTCAAAACAAGAGGAAGTAGTTAATAAATAAAATTAATGACTAAAAAATTAGAAATAAACTCTGCTGTGTCATTATTGAACTATATGGGACAAATTATATTACTGTGATTCCGTGAAGACTGTGAAGGGTTCCAATGACAAATACATCCCCCTTTATGGAATAGGGATAATTTGACCACTGCTAAAAAATACTGAAGCAAATTTTTGTATAAACCATTTCATAAGCATAATTATTTTTTCTGTTCACACTTTGTTGCTTCTTTTATCTCAAGTCCATGCAAAACTTCTTGCTGTTTGTTTTTTTTTATTTTCCTCATCAAGATCCTCATCAATTATGCTATTTTTAGTACTTTAATAATATTGATTCAATTCTGATGGTGCCGCATTGCTATTTGCATTCCCAAAGTATGTGTGTCACTGCTCTATACTAGAATGACATATTTCAGAATGCATGTGAGATAGCCTGTTTCCAAAAAGGAGAATGATACTATTACTTCTCAATCTCCCTCACTTTCAGTTTTTAACTTTGTCCTGGCACAATGTCTCAAAATCAGATCTAGAACAAATGCATCCATTTTAAAATTGCAGCCTGGCTGTTGTTGACAACGTAGTATTGAATAAATGTAGTTGTTTTTTCCTTCCCTCTAGTGCTTTCATCCTGAGTTCACAGAATTGTCAGTCTTTACATACAACAGCTGCACACAAGTAGTGACAGGAGAGACTTCAGTGGCTACAAGTGCTTCAGCTTCTCATTATACTATCTCATCATATGCTCCATTTTTGCGAAGTCACAACACAAATGCAGCCAGATCAGATGTTGTCTCAGTTACAGTATAGGGCCTGAAAGAAGCATCAGTTCAGGGATAGACTTCAGACATAATTACACATTACCGTTCAGGAATGTACACTGTTATCTGTCTAATCATCTCTCCTCCTTTCCTGATTTTGATCCTCCTGTCATCCCCAAATCAGGACCCACAACACCTTTCTGTAGACAACATTGGAAAAATTTACTGTGTGAACACATAAAACAATGAAAATCTGAATGAGCAACTTTCAGTAATAATAAAGCACACGTAAGATAGCTATGAAATGACAATTAAGTACAATAAAGCAGTACTGAGAAATGCTGAGTTCTGCATATATCCAGCAAAAAGAAATTATAATCTATGAGAACAATAGTTCAAATTTTCTGGCATACAGAAACTTTTAATCCTCTGATGTTGGATGTTCTGCATGAGTATATTTATGGTTTGGAGGAGCTATACTAAGATCAAAAATTTTCATCCTGCATAGTAATTCCATCAGGAACAAACACAATAAAAGGTATTTCTGCTGATGTTCATAAAGGCATTAAATTCAGTTATGAAGTTTTACACTGTATAAGAGGTGCTCAACTTATCAAAGAAAAGAAATAAAGAATTGTCTTTGTTGGAGAAAAGTTAAATTGCTCCTATCAGGAGCAATTATGCTGATTCATGTTGTAAACATCATTCTAATGTATGCCCACCAGAAAATGTAGAAGCATGACATTTAGTGCATCAAATTTAGCTTTGTCATTGCCTTATCTACAGGGTAGAGAGCTTTGCACATATCTCCCAGGAGAGAAAAATATCCAGTTAAACCCTCTTCAAAAATACCCTTCATTTATAACTGAAAACAGAATTTCAGTTGAAGAAAGAATTATTTCAGAATTTTCTTTTCAGCATTTCTCTACACTCTAACATAGACAGAGTGCACTGCAGTTCTATAAAACACCCATTGTGCCAACTTATCTAATCACAGCTACATGAAAAGAAGCTCTGAAATTTATTTAGATCACATAGTCAGCGTGATCCCTGAATAAGGAAAATGTGTAATTGCATAGCTCGGGGGCAGATTCGGGTGTGCACGGTGACCCAGAAAGTCACATTTCAGTCCCCTGCTTCCTCCTTGCAGTGGGAGCAGCCGGAGCCAGGCATGCACCAGGTGTACTGAGATGCCCTCCTGACAGCCCAGCTGCTGTGAGGAGAGTGCTGGGGGTCAGAGACGCAGCAGGCCTCTCATTTCTGCCTCCTTCACACTTCCTCCATTAGCTCACATAGGTGCAGCACACTATGGAAACAGCCCCCATCTACAAAGGCAATGAAGCAAAAAAATTCAGCCCTTAGCACTGTGTATTTGCATATCTAAGACGTGGGACATTTCCATGCCATTAGATTATCCCCACTCCTTGTACAACCAATTCCTCATGTGCTACTCACTGAAGCCAGGAACAATTTCAATCCTGACACTCACTGGTTTTTCAAGAACTGTTGTTACTGCATCGAGTGTCTCAGAAAAGGATGGGCTGAGGTGGAGGGGAGAAGATAATCTACAGAGTACAGAATGGAGCAGTGTCACAGCTTGTTTTCCCCACTGCTAACAGGACATATAAAAGAGCAAAGTCTAACACAATGTGCAGTTTCTGTCTCTGCAGTTAGTTTTACCTCAAGGCAGAGAAAAAAATCTTACTATAAAATTATACTACTGACATCATAACTAAGATTGAAAAAGGCTATTACTGGTGTAAGTGACTCCAAATAAGGTTCTTTATTCATTCTGAATAGCAATGCACAGTAAAAGAAAGACAGGCTCAATAGATACAAGCTCCAGACCAAGAATTTTCAATTCTCATAATGAAGGTAATCAAAAGAGGAGATTTCTCAGAGATCTGGGACCTTTATCACTGGAGATACTAAAAACTGATTAGAGAAGGTTTTGAGCAACCTTCCTAATTTGAATTTTGGATGTACTTGGGTGGGAGAATTTTCACATGACATCCAGAGGTCCCTTCCAACACAAATTATTCTGTGATTCTGTGATTTTAGAAGGGATATAGGTCTGTTTTGCTATTGACTCAGATGTCTGTTTACATAGGGTTTGCATGGCCAGGTTTTGGTGGCAGAGAGAGCTACAGGGCTGGCTTCTGTGAGAAGCTGCCAGAAGCTTTGCCCATGTCCAGCAGGGTCAATGCCAGCTGGCTCCAAGATGAATGTGTTGCTGGCCAAGGCTGGGCCCATCAGAAGTGATGGTAAAGCCTCTGTGATAACATATTTAAGAAGAAGAAGAAATTATGGCACAGATGTAAGTGCAGCCAGAGAAGAGCACAGTGAGGGCATGTGAGAGGGACAGCCCCGCAGACACCGAGGTCAGTGCAGAAGGAGGGGCAGGAGGTGCTCCGGGCACCAGAGCTGAGGTTCCCCTGCAGCCCCTGGTGCAGACCATGGGGAGGCAGCCGTGGCCCTGCAGCCCCTAGAGGACCATGGGGATGCAGAAATCCACCTGGAGCCCATGGAGGAGATCCCCACTGGAGCAGGAGCATGCCTGACAGGGTGCTGTGAACCCATGGAGGCCCGTGCTGGAACAGGCTCCTGGCAGGGACCTGCAGACCCGTGGAGAGAGGAGCCCAGGCTGGAGCAGGTTCCCTGGTAGGCCTTGTGACCCGTGCTGGAGCAGCCTGTCCTTAAAGGACTGACCCTATGGAAGAGGGGCCCATAGTGCAGCAGCCTGGGGAGCACTCTTGCCCGAGGGATGGACTCACAGTGCAGCAGTTTGCGGAGAATTCTTGACCCATGAATGGCAAAATGCCCAGGCGATGAACACAGTCCAGTAACTCATCTTTAGAACCTCTCAGTTCTCATTGAGCCAGATTGACAGGAAGAGGTGCTGCATTTCTTCACCATTTATGAGGTGTCCATCAGACACATGATGTTTTACAATTCAAAGAAAAAAAAGAAGAAACTAGATAAAAAATATAAAGTTATAAATTCTGCCATTGTCTAACAAGACAGTTTCTCACCCTCTTTTCATCTGTGCTCCCATTTTTATCACTGCCTCAAGTCTTACCAAGTAAGAAACCCATATAAAGACAGAATACATAAATGTAATCCAAGATGAACAAAACATCCAAGACTTAGTAGCAGGGGTGTTGATCAAAACTGCAGTAGCTGTGGTATCTTCTCAATGAAGAAGACAGAAGTTTTTCTTGTATACTACCTCAAAGCTTAAAATGAATTCTAATAGCAATTAAACAGGGCTTTTTGTTCATTCTTTTTTCAGGTTTTTTTGTTTTTTTTTCATTTTAGCAGCCGGATAAATCCTTTAAAGGGGATTCCCATTTCTCATTTTAAAATCGCAACTGGGACAGACCTTTATCAGGTTAAGAATCAGCCAAAAGGAAAATTATATTTCCTTTAATTTAACTACATGTTCTTTGATTAATTCTCACAATGTATTTTTGTACATGAGAGATGTACATGTTTTCAAGTGAAAGCCTGTTTCTAGTAAAAAATTATTAGGAACATTTTAGAGCATCAGCTTTCTAGTTAATATTCTCTCACTAACAGTAAATAGCTTTTTTATTTTTGCAGCCTCTCAATGTGAACTAGTGCTTGGGCTGTTCTGATTATTTATAATTGCATTATTCATTATCAAGTTGTTGCTATAAAGCACTTTGTTGTGATATTGAAAATCTGCAAATACATATATACTATGTGAAAAAAAAGTTCCAGGGGGCGGACTTTGGCCTGTTTAGCAGTTCAGCTGACAGAATCCCTTGGGAGGCAGTCCTGAAGGGCGAAGGAGTCCAGGAAGGTTGCACATTTTTCAAGAAGGAAATCTTAAAGACACAGGAACAGATCCTGTGTGCTGAAAGACCAAATGTGCTGAAAGATGAGCTGGTAGGGAAGACGCACCTGGCTGAGCAGAGATTTGGCTGGAACTCAGGATAAAAAAGAGACTTTAAGAAGAGGCAAGCAATTCAGCAGGGCTACAAGGATCTTGTGTGGTTATGAAAGGAGAAAATTAGGAGGGCCAAAGCCCAACTAGAACTTAATCTGGCTACTGCTGGAAAAGACTGAAAGATGTTTCTATAAATGCACTGGCAACAAAGGAGGGCTAAGGAGAACCTCCATCCTTTACTAGATTCAGGGGAAAACACAATGACAAAGGCAGAGGAAAAGGCAGAGGTACTTAGTATTAAGTAACTCTGCCTCAGTGTTTATTTGTAAAATCAGTTGTACGCCAGGTATCCATCCATTCCCTGAGCTGGAAGACTGAGATGGGAAGACGAGGGAAGTCCCCGTAACCCAAGGAGAAAGAGTCAGCAATATGCCACACCGTGTACACAGGTTTTAGTTTGTTTCAGACAACATGTGGCAGTCACTGTTAGACTGTTTAGACAGTTTAGACTGTTGTCTAAATAATTCAGCTGGAGTTTTTCTGGGCATAGTGATATGGAACAGTATCTATCCCTAATTAGTAGATAGTGATAACGTAGGGTGAGCAGCCCATGAGTTAGAATAAAAGTGTAATGTAGAGCAGAACAGGTAGAGGCGAAGTGCAGATGCCTGATGCTGTAATCACAAATTACAGTGGTCAGAGGCTGGTCACTTAGTCAGTTGAAGTGACCATCAAGGATAATAAAGAGAACACAAAAAACAGGTAAGACAGAATTTGAAACCAGTAAAGAAAGACCAAGTGAGACAATCTTTCTCAAAGCAGCTTTGTAATTAGCTAATTGCCAGTTTATCACAAGCATCACTTTTAGATAAGTGCTAAGAATATACACAAATACTCTTTGTTAACCAATGTAGATGTGTAAGAACTGATAACTACATCAGAGATCTATGAAAAAAACTTGGTTTAAAACTGAAGGTGGTTTTAGATTTTTATACTCATTTCTCTCTTTATATATATGTGTACCTTGTTACATTGAAGCATGGCATTTTTGAGCTACCAGAAAACAGAGGAATTTTTCTTCCTGCTTTGTGTTTTATTTTCATTAGACACTTTAATTATTTGCTACAATATTCACAGAACTTTTACTCCTCTAGTTCAGAAAATAAGATTCTATTTTTATTGGGTTGATGGCTGTCCTAAAGACTGACTGTGGAAGAAGCCCCAACATTTTGTAGGATATGGGTTCTCTTTTCGGTTTTGTTTTTGGTTTTTTTTGTTCTTGTTCTATATATTTGAACAAGTTTTTCACTCTATGATCAAAGAGTTTGTGGTCATTTTGACTGTCATGGCACCAGATATATGAGATATATCAGATATCTCAGATATCAGATATCTTTCACATTTCTTAGGCAAGATAATACCAAATAATACAGAAAGACACACATCTTTTTTTCTACTATTTCATCATCTACATTTATAAGTTTATTGCTCCGAAACCAAATAATGTTAGCTGCTAAAAAAGTAGCTTGATATTTAGTTTTTAGCATTTGAATGTTCCGATCTTCCCCACAAACATCACCCAGCTTAACTACTTCAATGGCATCACCTGGAGGTGAATTTTACCAGTTAACAACAGCAAACATAGGGACTGCTTCCTGTGAGGAAACTATGTGATTTGGCTTAAAAGTCAGAATATAATGTTGCTTCCCCACAAAAAATAGATTTTCACTTTATGTTGTCATTAGTTTTAAAAACAATTGGTTAGCTTTGTGGTAGTTTTTCAATCAGGAGTTAGAAGACTGATTACTTCTCAGTGGTTTTTTTGCTGAAGTCTCTTCTGTTATGTAGCTTATCTTAGAACTCTAAGACCTACTGTCACCTAGGATAAATTACCACAGTCCTACCACACGGAATGCAATTGGGCAAACTATCCAAGAGAAACTTGGGCCAGAGAATTTTTATAGACAGGTTTTATATCACCGTATTTGAGAGTCATTGCCATATTTTTTACTTTGCAGCTTATAACATTTGACACTGAACAAAGCCAAATCCATCCAGAATCCTACCTCTTACACTATGCAACACCAGCTGCTTCACAAGAAAGCCAAAAGGCAGTTGCTATGTTTTATACTCTCTATCAGTTTTGTCACACTCCCTTGCATTCAGATACTGGCTTAAAATCTGCCATGAGTTGTCTTCCTTGTAATCATTCTTCTTTGGCTCTACTCAAGAGTATAACTCAAGATGTTGTTACTCATCACAGTCTCCAATTGATAATTGAGGTATGCTACATTTATACCTTCAGCAATATCCTGCAAGTGTCATTTCCAAGTATAGCCATTTCAAAACTGTATACAAAATTCTTCAAGAGTTTTGAAATGGCCGTTTCAATCTAGAATATCTATAGATCTGTAAATCTACCATATCTGTTCATATCAACTCAAATGGAGAAAGAGAACTGGTCTCTTGTAACAATAGCTTTATTCCCTTTATTAGATAGGTTCTGTATTTCCTCTGATTAATTTCAAAGGCAATGAATAAAATCTACAGCTATCTGTCCCTGGTATTCAATTGTTAGCTTCCTTTCCCTTTAGTGATAGTCCTGTAGTTACAACATTTTACATTTCCCAGCATCTGGATCCGTTCCACTGGGCATTTTCTGAGCCTAGGATGGTGCTCCCTAAAGGTTTTCTTTGGCTACTTTAAAACAGTGTTCCAAGTAATTTTCCATGTAAGTTTTTGATGCCTAAACCCCCCATCTTAGTAGCTCTTCTGTAATCTTACCAAGCAAGAATAAGAGTTTGATATCCTTTTGCTTTCTGTTCACTAAATTTATTGAAGTCTTGTTGGCTATTAAAATTCTATCACTGAGTGAATCTTCTGCCCTCTGCATTTTAAGCAGTTAGACTTGGGTGTTGGTTTGCACTTTGATTCACTAGAAGAAGAATACAGAGGCTCTTTTTTTGCTAAAGATCAAAACCAAGTGTTAGATGTCATTTGAAAAGGACAAGGGACAGCAAGAAAAAGGTAAATTAAATGGCTTATTAAATTTTACTAGCAACAGGCAGTGACTTACAGTATTCACTATTAACCAAATATAAGCATTATACTAACCTGTATGCATGGAAAGTTGTGAGGAGTTAAAGCAGTTTGAAAAAAACTCCGGAAATTTAAGTCTACATTGATCTGTTTAACCCAAAGTCATCCATAATTTATTAACCAAAGAATTAAACAGTCATAGAAGATTGCAATAGTTCAAAATTACATACATTAAAATATCTTAATCTGCAAGTAAAGAATATTTCAGGCAGTCTCTGGCATACATTTCTCCAAGTTGTCTGCTACCAGGCAGATATCATCAGCATTTTCAGAGACATATATTTTCCTTTATAAAAAGGCAAAATACTGTGTTCCAATCATTAAAGTGAAAATATCTTTGAAAAGGTCTTCACATCCAGTACAACTCCTTCACACTTTTTTCAGTTGTTTCTCTGCATAAGAGCAGTGGCTAACAATGGCTCTACTTTTGTTCAGGATTGGAAAAAAAAAAAATCAATTGCTCATAGGCTACTACTATTTTTCCTTCCTTCAAGCTGTGTCATAGTCCATAAAGAAATAATCCATCACTGCAGTATATTTTCTTCACAGCTGTGACAATAAATTCCTCATTTTGTTCTCATCTTGTCCCAGGTAGCTCCACTGCCTTTGCTGGAGTTATTCCCGATTTTCACCACTGTCAATGAAGGCTGAATCAGGCTAAAGAAATAGCCACTGCCATGTGTGCTCTATGAAGTGTATCTATGAATCAGAAAGTATTTTAAAAGCTTTGTATCCCTTGTTTTATTAATTGAAGAACAGTTCATCTCAGATTTCATTTTCAGCCCCAAATGGTCCTTTTAATTCACAAGGACAAGATATGCACATACATTAGTCATGCATTAAAAAGCTTTCACATTTGTAGAGCTCATATTAACTCTTTGCATACTGTGATTTATTTTGATTGATGTGAGCTGCTCTGAATTTCTTGTCACACATACCAGTGGCAGACCAAACCTAATACTGTGACGGAAAGATTATGCTACATAAAATATAAACAGGGATAAGAAAATTCGCCATAAATATTTATCTGTTTGTACTCGCAGTTTTCTAATTTTATAAATCCACTGTGTCACACCAGAGTTCTTTAATACATTATTTTAATTTCAAACACCCTATTTGAAAATTCAAGTATATGTATGATTCAAAGTAAGGCCAAGCTAAATTCATAGGCTGTCATTTATAATACAATAATCCATGTGGAAAAAAGAAGAGGTAGTAAGAAGATATACACTTCTATTTAGATGAGACTAGGATTTAAATGTTCTAAGAGATAACATTGACCATCATCAATGAGAAGGTCAATACTCACTTGCCAAATGTACTGTAAACTTTGATGGTCTGAAGAGTGAGGAATTAATGTATAAGGCCTTGCATTGTCATGATCATTTGTGGTAACTAAATGCAAACCTGGTATAGTGTGTTTTAATTCAGACAAGCAATATTTCACCTAAAGGTAGTACTATTTTATCTAGAAAGTAAGCTACTCTGCCTTGCAAAACACCTGTACCAATATTGCTCACAACCAGTAAGCTCAATGTGCCCAATACAGTAATGTCCTCTCCTTGGGCTTAGATTGTAGGATGCTGGAGGAGAAGGTGTTTGCTCAGGGCCCAGAAAAACCATCTCACCAAGGTTTACCAAGGGTGACTGAGTACCCTGAGTTTCTGGAAAGGCAGAAAGCAAATTCTCTAGTTATTGGTTTATGCATTTTCTTCTGCCCAGGTTTCGAAAATTCTGACAGATATGGCAAAGATGGTACCAAGATGCTGGCAAACATCTCTCTCACCTACAGGAGCATTATTATCTAGAAGATAAGAAGAAATCAAAGAGAATAAGGGAGTCGGGGATAATTCCAATTAACTAAACTGTTAGTGATTGTTGATTTCATAGGATCTTTAGCAGTGTGCTGACTTTGGGGGTTCATTTGTTGGGGTTTTTTTGGCAGGATCATTTTAACTAAAGTGTAACTAAGCAAAAAACTTTCAAAGCCATTGCTTGATACTAACAAGAAAATGTTAATTACAAGACTTATAAAAATAACAGGATTTAGAGATAAATGTTTTGTCACCTGATTTCTGAGCCAGTGCAGTGTTCAGGTTCACAAACTCTTTTATACAGTGGAGAAGGACAGAAATTTCCTTTTTCTTGTTTTTTTTTTGGACAGAAAGGAGTGCTGAGAGCTTCAAAAAAACACTGGCTCTCCAAGCAAAGAGACTCAAGGAAGTAAACACTAAACAGTGTTACCTTTGAAATTAAGCCACATGGTTTTGCAGAATGGGATGAGATGAAGTGCTATGAAGTCAAGACAAAAATGATTTAAAAACATCAAGCTAAAATGAGAATTGACTATTTAAGAGCTTGAAACAGCCTCAAAGGAGATGCATCTTGCCATGCCATGTAGCTAGTTGTGGCAAAAAAAAAAATTAAAAAAATTTCTTGATTGCAGCAATGTTGTTTTTCAAATAATAATGTAACAGATTCAGTAATTTGACACAATGATATTCCAGACTGCAAGGTCTATATGAATCAGATACTACTTTGCATTGTTTTTAGCATCAGAATTCGAAGGAACCATGGAAAAGTAACCTGGAAAAAATTCCTGAGAGCATTAAACAGCTTTAAGGCTTCAGGTCCATTAAAAGACCTCAGGTCCTATTCTTCATATTGGACAGCCTGATGTCAGAGAGCAATGTGTAAATCCATCTAATAGGATTTTTAGTTAAGTAGATCAAATTTTATAGCTTCAGTCTCTGCCAGAGAGTGGATTTTCTTTACATGGTAAATAACTTTTTAGGCCTTCAGAAACTGCTTCTTTACTACAAATGGAGCAGAGAACCAGAAAGAATTTAGTGTCTTGTACCAGGTAGCTCTTTCAGACACATCAATTAAGGTATTCAGTTATAATCACAGCCAGTGTGGTATAACCCCTTACTAAAACAAGCAGTGCCCAAAGGGGATGTGATGTGGCATTTATAGGCAACTCACACACTTAGGGCAGGACAAGGCCAAGTCACAGCCACTGACAGGGGAATGCCAAAGTACTAGGAGCCTGTTTGCATTTCTACAAAGAGGTTTGCCTTTTACCACACTACAGTCTTAGAATTGCCACACTGATATTCAGGGATGCCATTGCAAGCAGTCAGAGTTGTCCTTCTTTCCAAACAATAGACAGAAGATGTAGGCTGCAGTGATAGAAGTAATGAGCTGCAGAACAGTTGCCTCAAAGTCTTCATACCCAATGAAAAACCAAAAGCTCTGCAGAGCACTGGAGACAAGCAAAGGATATCAAGCAAATATAAAATAAAGTTCATAACTGATGTATGGTAGAAGAGAGACATGAGAGAAGAGAGGGGAGAAGCTCAGAGTGGACCAGCTTATGCTTGTTCTCCAAGTCACTGGAGAAGGAAAACTTGACAGCCAAAGCAAGCCACTGGTAGCTGCAAGAGGAAGGAAAGGTGCCGGGAGCAGAAACAGGTGCCGCAGTTCACTGGAGCATGATCCACACCTATGCTCCCGCTCTGCACACATTCATAGAGTTTATAGGGGTCTCTGGAGACTAAAGGCCAAGTTCCCCTCTTGACACAAAATATTAAACACTTTTAAACCTAAAAGGAGTGCTTTTTAGTACTTCTTGAAGGTGTGGCACTAACTGAGCACAGCTGTCCTAAAGCATCTTCCACTATTAACTTTTGACAGTTCATCTGGACTCTTTAAGATCTTTGCTTTGACTTCCCAATGGAGCAAAAAGGTTGAAGCAGGATGAAAGAAAGAGAAACAAGTTAAGCTCACATTGCAGTAAAAAGTTGCTGCTGGAGATATAGTGGGTATGTATATTGCAGATATTATCAGCTATGGTTCAGTTTAGTAGTTTTTCCCTACTAGTTTAACCTCCACTCATACTCTTCAATTGTTTCAACCCTTCTGGTTTTTAGCCTAAAAACCAAAAGCTTTGCTCTAAAACGTGGATGTCCTCAGAGGGGCCAATGTCAGCCACGGCACAATGAGCTGCCCAGCCCATGCACAGGGCTGAGCCCAGCCAGGGGCTCCCCTCCAAGGGTGGGGTGTCTGGCCTTGGCTGCCTCGCCTGTGACACCACGGAGGAGCCACAGGGACACAGACTGCACTGCCCTGTCCCAGCTGTCTTCACAGGCACAAGGGGAAGGCTGTGGCCACTCGCCAGCTTTGGCTGGAGTTCATCCACTTTGCACCAGCTAAGCAGCATGACATGGACTGTAAAATCTGGCCTAAAGGTTTTTAAACATTTAGAGCTGCAGAGGCAAAAGGGTAGGCAGAAATAATGGTGTGGCCTGCCCTGACACACTTCTCAGCTCTGGGGGTAAGAGATTCTTCTTATTATCCTGGACAGAAGCTGAAAAATTACATCATACTGGAGGAATAGGACACAGGGGTTACTTTAGAGATGATTCAGATCTTGTTATTAGTTCTCCCTGCTTGGCAGAATGCTTAAAAACTGGCAAGGGAGCATTAGCATTGCTGGCTGAGCATTGTAACAGCTGCACAGGTAGAGAGAAGTCAGCAAGAAGCTCTTTCCAGCCTGGTGAAAAGGGATAAGAAGCAGAAAAGAGTACTGGCCCCGCAGCCCAATGAAAAAATCATGTGAAAAAACTCAAAAGCAGGTCAAATAAAAAACCAAACAAGCATTCTATCCTACAAGGTTGGCACCACAAAACTTAACTATGTCGTATGCTGATATTTGGCCTCTCTCCATAGCAGATGTCTTTTCCACAGGTCAGGCAGAGAGGGTGAACAACTGATTCAGTGGCTAGAAAAATGCTGAGAGAAAGAGAAAAAAATTGGAGATGGTCCAGTGTGTAGAACACGTTTCCTAAGTGTATGCGTAAGAAAGAGAGATAATCTTCTTCACAGTTCTTTCAGCAGGTGTTTATCTTTTTGGCATCGACAGCAATATTTTGTAGCTACACAGCAGACATGCAGAATAAGACTCCTTTCCACACTTGCAAAGAATAATTTCCCCTTATGAGACTCACAGCTGCTTCAGTCATTCATTGCTTATGTCCTCCTTCTCCAAATCAACACTATGAAAGTATTGCAGCTTCTGGAATTTACTAAGAAAATCACAATCTCCAAGTTGTGTTCATAAGAGAATGACCAAGGTGTTCTATTGGCTTCCATTGAAAGCTGAGGAAGATGCTTCCCTATGAGCACAAACAGAAAAGCTTCAGAAGAAATGCTGTGCCCTGTTTTGATGCTAAGATGGTAACCGTTTAAAGAGCCTGAAAAAGACAAGGATCAGTGTACACATAAAATTAAAACAATCCCTTTGCACCCTAATAAATTTTACTCCGACAAAAGAAAATTTTCTTTCCCTTCTGATATGCACAGAGGTGTGAGGATGTCTGCAAGGACAAAGTCAAAGACACTGTTTTCTCACCGTAGCTGAGGTAAACCCCTTGCTGAAATAACTGAAGTAGTTCAGGTCAATAACCTGAAAGTTAACCACTTCCTCATGTGATAGCTTGAATGAAGCTCTATAAAAACATCAACTGCTGAAGAAAAAGGTATCTGAGCTCTTACTATGGACAAAACCGAAATTAGACCTGCCCCAGTAAATAGACCTCTTGTAAGGACACATGGAATCATAAATCCTGAATGAGCACAGAGTATAGGATCTGTCCTGAGGAGCAGAAAAGCTATATAACATTAGATGTTTAAACCCAGTGGCCCAATTCCTTCTCAGTACAGGATGCAGTCAGTAGGTTGTGCTGAGCTGCTCTGAGGATCTGACCCTGCTTTTCCTTGAGAAAATGTATTTACACTAACTGCATTCCTATTATCCCAGTTTCTGCATTTACTAGAACAATTTTATGTTCAAAACACATGAAAATATTGTTTAAGATGTTGTACCTTCTTTTAGCCACCTTGGATTTGAAGTGAACTGTGTTTTTTAATAAAACTATCACTTTATGCTAAAATAAATAACAAAATGGCAGAGAAATACACTGTATTTCACATGTTTTGGGTAGATTAGGTCAGTTATTCTGAAAGTGAACTGGACACCTCCTACCAGCAATATTTTTCAGTGATCTCTAGCCTCATTAGGCATTCTCAGTACACCCAGAAGAGTAGTGTAAATAAAATACACTGTTTTCTGATGAGCTTTGATGAGCAGATGTTTGGGGTTTTTGTTGATTCATGTCTGGGATGTTTTTAAAACTTTTCTGCTTGTGCTCCATTTCCTGTTGGAGGAATTCAGAATGACCCAGATGAAAAGAGACAATTGTGACTGTGTCTGCCTGGATGTCGCCCAGGCCAGCAGCTGTGCAGTGGCCACTGCAACGTGCCTGACTTGCGGGAGGAGAAATTATGCAATTTTGTGTTTAGACTACTTGTGAATTCATCTTTTGGTACAGATGAAATACTGCACCTCTATGCATTTTCTATTATCACTTGTCTGGAAGCTTGGAAGTGCAGTTGAGATTACAAGATAATGCGCTTGGTGAAACTTGAACCTCTCTTTTTCCTGTTTGGTGATTCACGCACGTGAAATCCATAGACATTTTTAGCAGACACAAAGTAAGTAAACCAAAACTGGAATTCTTTCTCATTCTAAAACAATTTAGACTAAAACCAAAACTACTCAATATCTCGTTGCAGGTTTTGTTTTGTTCTGGGTTTTTGTATTTTATGTCTTTCATTTTATTCAAACTGTAATGTTGATGCACTGAAATATATTGATAACTATTTAAACAGCAATGTTTTTCTCTATGACAGCAACAGACTAATTTTATTACGTTTGATTTTTCTAATTTTTCAAGCTAAAAAGCATGATCTGTGATAATTGTAAATAGCAGAGAGAAAAATAGATGGCAGTGGGATGCTCCCTGACTCTGAAATAATGTATAAGAACTGAAAATGGATCAAGCTTACTCGAATGTACTGATAGAATAGGAAAACATGGCAAAAGGAGTAGAAGAATGTGTGGAAAAAAAGCCAATATCAGTTACCTAAGAGGAAAAGAAAAGCAGAATCAAGCCAATAAATCTGGGCAAATATGTGAAAGCAGGAATGCAGAGGTCGATCCTGAGGTGATTCACAAGATAATGCAATTGAAAAGAATTAAACCTCCCTGAAGCAGTGAAAATGTGAGCAACAAAACAGCTGAGTTTTGGGAGGCCCTACCAGAGTTTCTGAAGGGACAGAAGATAAAGTTGCTGCAGTTCTACCCACAGTCCACAGATTCAGAACCCGCAAGGGGACGTTCTGATACAGAGGAGAAAGGAAGTTCTTCTTCTCACAAGGGGTAATGAAGAGATCACAAAAGAGAAGGATGCTTCAAGTAGGGGGGTTTAGGGGATGTTTCACAGAATAACAGAAGTCCTGTGCAGAAAAGCACACAGTGAACGTCACCCTTGGCTTCAGAACAGAGATTTTCATTCTGCCTCAAGATCAAGAGCATGTAGCTGCATTAGGAAATACCTGGCAGAATGCTTTGCTTATTTGAGGAGAAATTGGATGTGAAATCAATCTAGAAAAAGACATAAATGAAAAGATGTATACAATGACTTACTGGTCTTTTAAAACAGTTATTAAACAGCTCAGAAGAAGGATATAATTTTCTCAGTAAAACAATTATTAGATAAAATTAGCTGGAACATTTTTTCCCTGACTCTTTCCTTGAAAAACAAATATTGAAATGTTTTTCATGGGAAAAGATTATTTTAGATGAGTTCCTTATTATGAGTAGTTTTAGAGCAACATAATCGAGATGTTGAGAAATACAAGTTGAAGGTTGAAAAAACAGTTTGGTTTTAATATATTGCTTGACAAGAATGAAAATACAAATTAAGAAGAAAATTTAATCTAAAATTACTGCTAGAATATTTTTCAGTAGCATGATTTGAATTTGTAAAATAAGAAGATTTTTGATATTGAAATTACTTCAGCTGTTCTGCATACAGACAAAGCTAGGAGATATAATTATTATTAGGCATATATATATATATATATATACACACATAAAAAAAAAGATAAAAATTTATCCACACCCTCAAAAGAAGATTCCACACAAAAATAATTGATTGGTCTGTGATCGGAATAGTCACTTGTGTTTAACGGTCAGGTTCATGACCTGTTTTGTACTCCAAATGTAAACATATGTAAATTTGGCAAAGCTGCCTTATTTTTACTACCGCTAGTTAAAGAGTCTTAAAAAGAGTTTTGAATGATTTAGACCTATTTGAAACTCGCCTTATCCCATTATATAAAGGAGAGTACTTTGTTTTTTACAGGAAGGATATCATTGTAGACAGAGATACCACAATATCTTACTTTTATGAAGTTTACTAACATAGAAACTGTTTTCTTTCCCCTTGATTTATTCATACATGTCAAATAATTTTTAAGAGACATCTGCAAACATGTTTCTCTGGTATGAGAGACTTCTTTGAATAGCACACTTAAAAATTGTTGCTTATATTTTTCTGTGTTTCATAGTTGTTTATCATGTTATGTACACTTGACATTTTTTATTTAGTTTTCTTGTTCTGAACTCACTACAGAGGAAATTTGGCTCCAATAGCTTCTAAGAAATAAAAGCATGTATTTAGGTCCCATATATTTAGGTCCCAAGCTCACTGTCCCATGCTGACTGGACTCATCCTTAAGAGAGGGATGATCTAGGATGCAAGTCCTTACTCCCAGGACAGTTTCTTTCTTTATTTTTTTCCCAGTGAGAGATTAACATAAAATGCGTAGTTATTCCAGGGACCTACACTAGCAACCAGTTTTGTATTCACAATCCTTCACTTTTGGTGACACTTCCATCATTTATTATGCCCAGATCTTCAAAACCACATTAAATGTTCTGCTTGCCAATTGCAGACGAAGTCACACTGGAACAAAATGTACGCCCCTTGTCCAAAGGAAAATGTCCTGCAGCATCCAGGTGTGCATTAATATTAAAACCCACCAAGGTAGTAGTGCAAAAAAGGGATTTTGAGACCCTAGGATTAAAGGACCCTCTGGTAAGTCTCTTTCCAATTGCAAAATGCTAAATACCTCAAACATGCATTTCAATTTTGGTAACAGAAGCAGCTGCTAATGCTGTTATCTGTAAATACTAGTGCAGGAAATTCCCTGTACAGTGGCAGAAATAGCATCTGTAGCACTGTGATAAGCAGTCAATCATTTTAAAAGGATGTCTACACCTCAACCACCCCTTTTGGAATTGACCAAAGACAAATTATTTGTATAAATATGTATGCAAATAGGATTCAGCTGTAATTTATGAGGGAACCACCTAAAATATATTCAATTTACAGGGAAAATGCATCTCAGAATAGCGAACATCTAAATGCATTGGGATATGCTTCTTTGCAGAAGCAGAAAATGTAGCCCTAAAATCACAGACTGCATACATGATAGAACGACAGTTCAATCAGCTGATTTAAGAATATGCAACTCCAGAAATCCCTTATACATAAACACAGATTTACTCTAAAGTGGAATTACCTTTACTTCCTGCTCCAGCTCTGGAGAATTAACCATACACAATGGATAAATGGCTCACAAATGTGCCACGGAGGCATTATGAAGAATTAAATTAGCCTCATATATTTTGATTATTTTTCAAACAATACGTGCATTAAAAAATGGAATTGTATGTCTTGATATTTGTAAATCTATATCTTGTTTATTTATTTTTATTTTTAAAAGTCCTGCTTTATACTCTATTAAAACTTGGAACATTCATCTACACATAGATAATACTCTCAAAAGGCAAGCTAATTTTTCCTAACTAAAAATGCATTTAGAAACAACTTGGCACAAGTGTTTGTTTTACATTCAGTATTAAACTGGCACCACGTCTGGTCTCTGGCAGCATTGACTATACTCCCCTTTGTTTGCTGCCACTCCGTGCTCCAGCACTGAAGCCAACACCTGTGGCCATATAAAAGGCTACGTTCAGCAGCTGCAGGACTCGGATGTCCATACTGAAAGAAATTTCTAAAGCATAAGCATTTGGATGTGTGGCTGGCTTCCTCATCAGAGTCTTTTCAAGGCCTTCTTTGGCGGTCCATGCTGCTGGGTGCTGTATCTATCAACTGTCTGAGCAGTGTGTAGTGGTGACATAGCACAGCCTCAGACTTAGAAAAGATGCTCTGGGTTATGCTGATGCAAGGCTGCCTTCGCTGAAGGTAGTTTTTTGCAGGGTTTGTAAAATGTGATACCACTGATATAGATATATGTAAAGAAGGGCAGGGTCTACCCCAAATATTAATATGAAAGCTAGATACTAGTGAATCATAACACAAATTTCTGCTTTACACTTTGCTCTCTGACAGTAATTTGTTTGATCCACAGAAAAGATGAACACAAGTCCAATCATTACATATGTAAAACACCTCCTCTTCTTTGGGATTGAATAATAATAAAATCGGAAATATGCTCAGCGTTGTGATTTGAAACTCGTAAGAGCAGCTGACCTTAATTCTATATCCAGAAAATCTAGAACAAAGAAGCCAATACAGAAAAAATGATATGAAGTCACTTTTTTTCTTAACTGCAGCACAACATCCTTGTGTGGCAAAGCTCTTAAGCAAATGGAAATAGACATTCAGAATTACAGACCATACTGTCCCTGCTCTCAAGTAGATACAGAATGTGTGTAAAAACCAGATAAAAATGACGTGTTTTCATTTAAAGGAATGTATTACATATGCAGGTAACAACAAATTAACTATTCTCTAATTCTCTGATATCATTATAACAAGCCATTGGAAGTTGCAATGTTATTTACATTTGGATGTTGGAATATAAAAGCATATAGAAGTTACAGGCATAATCTTGTATTACACATGTGCAAAACTGAGATAAATGCTACTGAGGAAAGAACTTAGCTCTAAGGATTCTACAACACTGTCACAAACAAATCATTAGAAAGGACAGAGATGACTCACTGGCATGGCAACTTAAAAAGCAATATTGAAAATTTTCAGTCTCTTGTATTCTCCATGGCACCCACTAAGTCAGAATAAATGAAAGCAAATTCTTCAGATTAGGAATATAATAAGCAGTAGTTTATTTCATGTTTTAGGATTTATATATTTTCATGGTATTTGCATATTGGGCTGCTCTCCAAGTTCTGAGTGTTTAGCCAGATGACCAAATACACAGAAAAGTTCTGATGCAGGATAATTGGAGCCACATCTTACATGGAATACCAAAGTCAGGGGACTCATCTATACACTTGATGATCAGTTTTGATTCCAATATCTACATTTTCTGTTAATTTCAACCTTGCTCTAATGTTCAATCATTTCAGTCAACAAGAGGAGCACTTTTGCTAAAGAAGTATTCTGAAAATCTTGGAAGATTTTTCACATGTAGTAAATTCCCATGTAGTAAATTGCATGATGACCCTGTTGATTTACCAGTATTGCTTCTCTTTAGTGGTAAGACAAGGGAAAGATGGAAAGTCACATTATCATTACCAATGCTGATTTTAGGATCCAGCCGCATTTTAGTTCCACATGTGCATTTATTACCTGTATTTTCAAGCTGATACCGCCTGCTGAGAAGACGAGGATGAGCTGGCATTTTGCTGGGACAGTTAACAATGAGCTAACACTGGCAAAACAAAATTTGCTGCAAGCCAGTTACTGACGAATAAAGCACATTGCCCTATTTCATTAAAAACATGGAATTTACTGTTACTGAGTACAGACAACAGTAGATCATATGACACATTTACTGCAGTTCTCTAAATACAGTGATGTTTGACAAAACATTTTTTTCTGTTTTGTGTATCAGTTTGGATTGGCCTGCATTAAATTACAATAAAACTTTGGTAAAAAAACAAACGCAGTGGTAGCTGGATCTCAATATGAGTGACATGATTCACTGCCCACGTACGAGTGTTTGCTGAAGACAAACAGCTTTCTATCAGATCTAGTGAGGAATATGGAGAAGTTCAAACCTGAAGACCATGATGTTAGAGCAGTCTAAAGATGTGAGAGCAGGTATTGGATACCGTTTCTTTTATCAATATTTCTTCAATGTCATGATGACGCTAATCTTTTTTTCACAAAAATTTGGTACAAAACTGCATGATGCAAGTAAGAAACTTCCATTTTTAGTGGACCCAGACATGAACTTATGTTTCTTTTTTATTGTCCAACATTTTGCCAAAGATCAGAAGGATGAAAAATTCATATTGTGGGAATCCTATCAAATTCTTCCTGGTGATAGCAATGAAAAAGTGCCGAAGACCAAGTGGATGACTACAATTGAACGAAGTCAGATTCCCAACATAGTGTTCTTTACAATCCAAGACATAATTTGTTTTTTCAGGCTTACCTATGATGTTAATCTAGAAGTTTAAGGCAAGAGTGATGCAGGTTTCAGCTTAAGAGTGCTATGCAGAAAAAAAGTAATAAATAAAGAACACTGGATGTCAAAACAATTCTTTTTCAGTATTGTGTTGTAAGGTCACCTGCAATTTGCTTTTATTAGCAACACTTGGTCCTTTTAACTTATTTCACAAATAAGAGCCTTGACTCAGTATTTTTATGCACATAAAAATGTAAATTATATGTTTATATCACTACTGACCTTAGTAAGTTTAGCTTTTTCAATTGAGGTGTTGAAATAACTTTACAACTTGATATTATATTACCAATATTTTCATGAGTGAGACACTGAAAAATTTGTTCAGCAGTGCAGCAAAAATATCGAGTAAAGCTTGTGTATGGTCAATTCTTTCAGCACCTAAATGCCCAGCTAACGATAACTTATTGAGTACCATGTTATAATGACAGTCCTTCAACCTGATTTTACAGTGTTTTTATCTAGATCGCTTAGAATATTTTTGATGTGATTTTTGAATAATAGAATACTCTAAATAGTTTACAAAGGCTATATATATATAATTGAATAGAAATAGTATATTATTGAAAGTTGCTCCATAGTAGAAAATTAAGAAAATAAAATTTTCAGTGTCCCAAGTACTGTGAAGAAGCCATTGCCAATTTCCTAGAGAAATCATGACAACTACATAAATAATCCTGAGGATACACAAGAGATCATCTGAGGTCGATATAACAAAGCCCATCATCACTGCAGATATTTACTAACCTCTTCAAAACCTCTGAAGTGGTAACAATCTTACCCTAGTGGTAAGAATCTCATCAGCTTATTCAAACCTGATTGAAACATTTTTTCCTAGTAAGACTTTAAATCTGCCTACATAATTCTACCTTGCCTACATCTTATCAGGTACAAACAATTGAAGCTTTTTCTCATTGGTCATGTCTTTTTTTTTTTTAATATTCTTTCTCTTCAGTGAACCCTTGAAACTTATATCTCTATGTGGTGGTCAGTGATCACAGTGTCATTCCAGCAATAGATCCTTGTGCCACATTTATACTGAAGGCCCTTGTTGTTGCTGAAAACAGTATCTGGTGCGTTAAAAGGGCAAGGAAAAATTTTTCTGAAAATTTTTGATGTTTTCTTTCCTAGGGGAAATCTCAACACATGACGCAGCAGCACGGACAGCTGAGTGAGAGCAATATTCATCTTTCACATCTCACATGCAACATTCTTTTTCAAAATTTCAAAATAACTTCTATTTTATTGGACACAGTATGGCTTTCTGTACTTACATTATACTCATGGCTCACTGCAACTCCTGAAATATATCCCAAGATATTAATTCTGAGACAGTTACTCTGAACTTCATATCTATGATTCTTCCCTACTATGTTTAGCCTTTATAGAACCTTATTATATTTTACCTTCTTGAACTATTTGAGAGATAATTTTGAACCTTGAACCCTTTTTGTACCACTCATACCTTGGCCAGGCTCAGTACCCACCACAGCTTTTCTTTGTGCTATCATGCAAATTCAAAGACAAATCCCTTGCACCTCGCCTGATACCTGATCTCACTTCTAAAATATGTCATTAGCAAAAATGTTTGGGTTACCGTTTCGAGTTTTCAAATTCTTATAGTTGAACCTCTGTTTTCTATTTTTTTCTGTGAGAATGCCAGGCCTGAGGCAGTATCAGTGGAGGTACTAATCATGGATACACCAAACCTAATGGTTACTGCTGAGCCAGATGCTCTGCCAAAACTGGAAATTAGATTAGCCTGACAAACTGATTGTAAATAAAATCCATAATCACCCTCAAAATAAGATGGAAAGCTTTAAACTTTCTGTACTATTATTTGCCTTCTCCAGACATCTTCTGTTGTCTTCTGGGACTCACTTATCCTCCACAAGTTCTTAGAGAAAAAAGCCTAGAGATTGCTACTCTGTGTACTGTAAGATTAATTCTACCAGGCCACCAGTACTTGTATAAACCTTCGGCCAGGTTTAGATTGTCACAGAACAGTTTCAACTTTAAAGGCATTGCTATTAAGACACTATCCAGAAATGTGGAAAAATTAAATTTACCTTGTGCACAGTGAGCTATTTTTCTCATCTGCAGCCATGACTGAGTTGGCTTTATGAACAAGTATTTAAAAGGAGTGGAGGGAAAGGAAAAAGCATTAACAAGGTACATCAGCAGGCTCACACATGATGCCTAATTTCTATATAATATTACTATTTTACAGTCTTTGCCTCTGGTGAACCAACTGCTAGGCCAGCTGGTAGCTCTACCCTTTGTACTTCCCACTTTAGTCACAGTCAGGGTCTGGAAACTCCTGTAGGAAGCACAGCTGAATTCAAATGGATGCTGACATTTTGTGAAAGCAGTTTCCAGCTTGCTGGCTGCCATCTTCTCTGACGTCCTATGTGTCTCCATGCTGCTCTACATCATCTCCTCTGCCACTCCCCGTCCTGGGACCCCTCCGCTCTGGGTAATCCCTGCAGTTTAACTAGCCACTTCAGCCATTCCAGCTCTCAATAAGGCTGCACATGGTGTGGAAAATTAACACTGACCTCCTATAGGCTCAATTCTTGCATTGCTCAAGTCTATATTGGATATTGGCAGTACTAGGTGAATGGTTGGACTAAACCTTAAGGGTGTCTTTCAACATAAATTATTCTACGATTTTATTCTTAAAGAGCTTCTCACACGTCACACAAACTGCTGCAGACTTCTGTGGCTTCAGGGTCCAAATTTTTCTTTCTGGTGCCATAAAATATTGTCACCAACTAGCGAAATCACACTACAGACGTACTTGTGCTAGGTCAAAAATCCCATGGATTTACAGATACAGATGTACAGATACACAGCTCCACTTGATTATATGCCTCTTTCTAAATTAAATACCTCTCAGTCACAATAAAACAACATATATAAACTGAATGCTCTTTTGCTCTACTCATTTGGTTTTTTTCATTTAATTCCCTTCAGAGATGACATCAAATACTACTGGAGCTCTTTTTCCTTGCTGTACTTCCCTTTCCTCTGGGTATCTCAAGGAGGCACAGTTTTTGTTTCAGCCCTTTCCTACTATGCTTTGCATAACTCAAATAAATATTCGTCAATCTGCTTTTTCCCTGTCCTATCTATGCTCCTGGCACTTTGCTGTTAATATTAATTGTATTAAGCATCAGGTCATAATTAAAGCTTTTTAAACCTGGAAGGAGGAAAAGAGAAAGAGGAATGTATTGAAACAAAAGGACCCTTCAGGCTTTAGTCTTCTGTGTCATTCTTTACTTGCTCACTTTTCCTGGTTAAATAATGAGCTGAATTTTCCTTCATCTTTCTCTTAGGTCTAATGTCTCTTGCAAAACCTGCTCTTCTTTTCCACAATGTCCCCTGTTAGATCCAATTAATTTTGTATTTTTGCCACTCTTCCTAGTATCTTCATTCTGTCACAGGACAGTGATTTTCCAGACTGTGAGTTTGGCAGAACATCAGAAAGGGAGATTTAACATAATAGCTGAAGCCACCACATCATCAGAGTTTGTGCAGTCCAAGACTGCTACAGTGTGTAACTCCAAGTGTGGTATGTGGGAATGACTCAGAAAGATGCAATAAAAGTACATTCCTGGTCTAAACTGAAGTCTTAACCTAGGTGGCTCCAGCATTAAAGATTGAGGTTCTGCAGGGAGCTTAGGGGCTGTCGAAGACATTCAACAGAACCAAGAAGCAAGCAGGACAAAAAGGCTTGAAAGCAGGTCTGAAAACAACATTCGTCTACCACTGCTGCTGAAGGTTTGCCTAAGTGTATTTTATTATTGTATCTTTTGTGAAGGACTTCTGCCTTTTACAATACTGACAGATGCTAAATACTGCCTTCTTCACTGACAGTTACTGTGTCAGGCTGGAATTCAGGCTTATTGCTTACCTTCCCCATAAAAGCTTATTCATAGCTTCCCACTTAAGCTACAAAGATCAGCTTGCAAGCCCAGCAACAAAATGCTGAGGGGGTTCACCTTCCTTCAATTTGCCTTGATGGGGCTGCTCAGAGAAACTGGGAGACATCTGGCATGTAAAGGAAGGATCTCTGACAAAAATCTGGACAAGGTTAATTTCTGGCCTCACCAAAAGAGATTCTATGACTCAACATCAATGATTTGTTTTTTCTTTTTACTGTTACTCTGATACTCTGATAGTAAGGTGATGCTTACTTTTTTAAAGTGTATCTCCGGTTCATATTGAAATTTTGTCTTGTGCAAAGGTGGTCAAAATTTACTCAACAATTATGTGTCTTTACAGTACTCTTAATACCAAAAGATACACTGAATCTTATTTTCTCCTTCATGAAACTGCATCACAAGGTCTATTCAGAATTTGAGAGACTACCCAATGTAGCATCCCCTGAATCCAAGCTGGAAAATATCATGTCTTTATCAAAGACATGCTGATGAGTTCAGAGTTGCTGAGTTCAATGCCTTAAGAATTAATTATTAACCATGCTGTTATAGACTCTGTTCTGAAACTGTCCTCGGTGTGATATCACATGCTTAAAAATTATGTCTCAATCTAATTTAGTGTGTGAATTTAGATGAGAAAAGTGACTGCAGGTTGTGCACTTCTTTACTTAACAATCTGTTGAACTTGTAAGACTACATCTGTAATTATGTGCTTGTTTTTTATTACCCATAACTATTTCTATCTTGAGTAGAAATACTTTAAAATTCTGCTATAGTTTTCTCTTTGCAGTTACCTAATACATTCTATAATGCTTCCCAAAACTCCCTTTATGGGTCCAGCAAGGATTAAAAAAAAATTTAGGTAAAAACAACAAACAATTATGAAACAATACAAACTCTTTAGTTTTCTTCCATTATTCATTTTGATTCAAGTTCAGGTATTTAGGCAGCATATCAAGGTAAAAACTCACTAAAATGTAGTGCTTGTATATACGAGAAAATTAACTTCTATAGCCATAATCAAATAATTAAACAGATTTAGTTAGGTCTGTGTAATTCCCTATTTCTTCCGTAGAGTAATTATACTGGAATAAAGCCACTTTAATTCCAGAATAGACTGTCCACATGGGGAACTATATTGAAACAGCTGTAGTAAAATAATTATTTGACTACAGCTATGCTGTTCACTTCCTCCGTGAAAGCAAGCCACCAACATAAAAATCTTGCCTCTTTCACAGGAGCTCAGCTATGCTGGCTCAGTCCTACTCCACAAACAATGACTTTGCCAGCAGAAGGAACACATAACTCGGAGAACAGCTTTTCCCTCTCAGTTCCTCACTGACTGGTGACCTACAGTGATGACCTTACAGCTTTTTGCCACTTAAACAGCTCTGAGATGCGTTGGGATGTGGAATGGAGACTGTGGATAGAAAATACACCCTTTTCTGTAATTAATATATATTTTGTAGAAGTGCAGTCCATCACAGAGGTAAGTCCAGCTGAAAGGAGTAGAAGATGGGCTGTGGCAGCACTTTTTCCCTCTGCTGGCCTGTGGATATCTCGTGCCCGGCAGGTATTGCCTCTGACCTCCACTACTCTGGCACAGCCTGAGGGCAGAGCCTTTCTCTGCCTTGACCTTACAAAGCTTGGAAGTCTCACAGGCTCACTCTCATCTCTGCTTACACCAGTGCAGATGCAGAGAAGAGGCTGTTCTTCTCTACTTCTTTGTACTGCTGTCACTTACAAAGTGAATTGAAGAGAGAATAGAGCTATAAAATTCTGCTTATTGAACTGTGTTTTGTTTCACTACCATTAGTCGAAAGATTTTAGTATTCTAGACTTAAAGCACAGGCTCTGGCTGGTCAATTACAAACTATGTGAATCCAATACCCAATTTTTTCAGATTAAGGAGTTCTTCCTTCAGCCACACAGCTACTCAGCCAGAGGTATTTCACCCCAAAGGCCCTCTGAAATTTGGCGCCCAAAGATCTCGATGGGACATAAAAGTTCACGGCTCTTGCAAAAGTCATTTGAACGATGAAGGTAAGAAAGGTGGGTCACAACTTACCTCGGTCTGTGTCATAGAGGAAAACAAAGCGGTTCCATTCATAATGATCCAGCAAGCTCAGGAGGGCTCCCCGCAGGGAGGGCCGCAGCTGCAGCACGAACTGGCTCTCACCCTCCGTGGGGAAACTTGGCGTGATGAGGGAGATGTGCAAGGCGCTGCAGAATGAGGTCAAGGTATGTACTGATCTCTTATCATATAGTCCAAAAATGGCAAAAACTCCTCTAGAATACTGGGAGCAAACTGAAAGAAAGAAAGAAAGAAAGAAACAGAGTTTAAGTGGTGACAAAATCTGTAAACATGTACTTACACATTCCAACATCCCCAAACTTTTATTCCAAAGATTTGCGATTCTGCCTGTACAGTTACATTCAATTTTCACACGTGTTTTTTTCTGGAAACCAAGAAATAAATAGTTAAATAACATTTTGTGACTTTCTGATCCTATTCATAGAACACTAAAGTATCTATATTGGTTTTGCTCTAAATAAAATGCAAAATAAATAACATATGTTTTTTGCATAACAGTAAAAAAAAATCAATATATACTCTTTTAGCCATAGATCTGCATAATATCAAGCAATGAGCATTTCCATTACCTTGAACTGAAAAATTTTCGCGTTCTAAAATGTGAAAATTATCAAAAAATGTTACTGATCTTGTAAGTAAAATTTGGACATTTTGAATTGTAACAATGTAGAACCTTTGCTCCCTTTTAAGCAGGAAGCCCTTGTGGTACATTAAAACACTTCTAGAGATATTGAGTAGAAACCTACTTCATGAACAATCTCCTTGACTTTAAGAGGGCAGTTTAAGTAAAACATAGCAAGTCAATGTGATCTGACTTTTGCCCCAACCCTTTTGTTTCTACTCTGTGCTAACTGAAAACAAGAAAACAAATGACCTGAATATATATTCTGAGTTTTGATCTGCTCTTGGACTGATTTAAGACATAAGGAAACACTTCTATTGATTTCATCACATTGGGTAAGGACTTTAATGATCTCTGAACATAAAAGCAGGCATATGGGTATTTTCTTGAGCAACTGCATTTCTATCAACATAAAGGGTCTAACAAAAAATATCCCATTTTTTTTGAAGCACAAACCAAATTATTAGAAACTATGTGATCATTAATAGTCTTACCTCTCTCAGAATACGAGAAAATGGCGAAAGGAACAGTCAATTAGGGGATCATCATATTTCCTATGCTTTTCTGTCTCCTATGCTCCCCTGTTCCAGATCCTCTCTTCTCACAGTTTGTTCTTACATGTTGCCTAAACATGTGAAAACTTAAGATACCCTCCCACTAGCCTGGAGTTCATAGTCATTCTGCATGTGCAGCACACTCAGGGTACAATGTACACACTTAGCAAATTCAAATCACTTCAGCTTTAATTTTTTCATTTTACATTTACTGCATAAAGAGCTGAAAATACAAATTGTGCATTTTTCTCCAAAGACATGGGTGATTTACCCAGTTCTGATGCCAGAACTGGAGTAAGTAGCTTGAGGGCAGTTTTGTGATTTTATGTTCTCCTCCACTGTTATGGCTCCCATCCTAATGATTTTTATTGCCAGATTTTATACCAATAAACTTTTCCAAGAGCTTTCTTCCTTTACCTAATTTCACCTTCAATATAAGCATCTCTTAAAAATCCTCTTAGTATTTTCTTTGCTGGACCACACAAAACATATTCCCACAGATCCCTAAAATGATCGGCTTGTCATTCCATTCCAATCATCACAGGGAGTGTTGCTCTCTGCTTTCCCAGCTCCATCTCATCTTGCCTGAGCACAGATGGCTGACATGTTGAGAATTTCAGTTAAAGTTTCCTGTGTTTTTTTACATTATTTCCCCATCTTAACCATAAAATATTTTTTCTGACATATCCTAAGACAACACTGTGTTTTTCTAAAACCTGAACCTCAGTGATGGCTGATGATCACGTTGGGATCAAAAGTCTGCTCCTTCTTCCTTCAGGGCCATTTGCAAATGACAAGTTTCTGCTGATAGCAGAGCATTTTAATTAGTCACTATTGTTTTCCATCACGCCACACATATTTCTGCACTCCTTTAAAATTATTTACTTCTATGCTTACAGTCTTAGTCTGCTCTGCTCGATGTACTTGTCTGCCTCTCCAGCAAATTCCATCACGGTACCCTGACTTTTTATCTCTGTGTCCATTGTAAAATTAGACACTTATGATCTTTCTCCTATAGTTGTGCTTCTCCAGCCTGCTACCTCCTCTTCTACCAAAATTTGTTGCCATTTTCTCCACAGTTTCATGCTTGCCTTTTGACTCTGCCTCCATTTCCATACTCCACTTCTCTTAAGAGCATGTCTATTTCATTATATTCTCTTGGCAACTGGAAGACAGAGATCAACCCTGTACTGTCTACCTTAGTAAGTTCTGGCTGCATTTTAAGTTATTTTCAGTCTATATCCGTATTTTAAAGCTTTCCTTCCTTCAAAATCTGTTCTATAACTTCACTGATCATACATATCACAACTTACTTAACAGCTCTAGTAAGAGGTGCTTGTTATTGCATCTGCCCTTCAGCAAACCAGATCTTGAAGAACTAGGGAAGAAAGATGTGACTTCTCTGCTCACATTAGTCATCACACCTCTTTTAAGATCAACATTCTCCTTGAGTGAAAATCAATGTGAAATATCTATTAGTTTTAAACTCCAACCAGATTTTCCTCCTTTTCTGTCCCATCACCAATATAGATCAGCTTCAATTATTTTCCTATTTCCTGTATTTTCATTTAAATATGTAAATGACCTTTTACTGTTGTTTTAATGTCCTTTAAAAGTTTCAGTTTTCAGTGGAAGCCCTAATATAGGCTTTCATTTCTGCAGCAAATGTCCTTTAAAACTCCTTTTTTAAAAATACAATCTTTCTTATTAAGAATCCTTTTTAAAAACTTTTTTCTTGTAGCTTCCTTCTATAGTCATTCATTCAGTCACAACCTGTATATTACTTTCCTCTGCAAAGGGATTTCTCTTTGTTTTACAAGTGGAGGATATGGCAGGCCTTCTCTATTTTTAAACACAGTTCAATTCACTCTGATGAGTGAAATAATTGAACACAAACCTCATGTAAGTGGTAGTTACTTAATGTGTTTCTTGTTTAGACAAAATCCTTCCTAAGGCTCCTTGTTGTTATACTTCTTTGCAATTTTATTGGGGCACAGAGTAATTTTTGTAACATATGGTCCTTACAGTAAGAATGAAAAATCCAAGAAATCAATGCCAAGCTGTGAAATTGTACACTTAGTGGAGTTAAAGCTTGAATTCATTCTTAGGATGGAGAAAAAAGTCAAACTTGAAATTTCATTAAATAACATAATATGACCCTGAAGTGCCTATAACTTAGAGTAACAGAAAAAAAATTCTTCATGTTCAAAGCAAACTATCCTTGCCCTAGTCTAAATCCAAATGTGATAAAACATTATCTGAATACCATGAAAGTCCAAAAATAGCCAATCCAAGAAAATTTGTGCTATTATACTTGAGATCAAGACTGGGAAATAACTGAGGAGTGTCCTTCTTTGCTAATGATAAGAAAAAATGCTCAGATGAGGGCTATGAGACTTTTTTCTTACTCAGTACAAAACCCACAGAGAGGAAAAATGCCAGTGACACTTTGGAGATGAAGCTTAAACATATGCAGAGATCCTGCAACACTCCTGAATCAATTTTACAGTAATCAGGAGTGACCACAAAATCAGCAAAGCCATGAGGATTTGCATTCCAACTCACTACTGTTCTCAGAAAATGCCTCCTGGCAAACATGACTACCTGAATTTGCCAATTCTTTTTTCCATTTCTCTTACACTTCTAAAGGCATTTTACTTATTAAAAATGCAATACATTATGCTTGGTAAAACAGTTGCATACTAGCATGCTAAGAAAATTTTATTCAAGACATTTTCCCTCATAAATACAAAGCAGTGACAAATACGCTTTTATTAGCATACTTTGAAAAATATTGAATAATAATTTGTCTTTAAACCAGATACCTCTTTGTTGCTGACAACTTACTATCTGTATTACACATAGTACTTTCTCCTGCAAATTATGCAATGCCATTGGTCTCACCAAAGATGAGATGCATGCGTCTGTCAGACTCACAGAACCATAGAATGGTTTGGGTTGAAAGGGACATTACAGATCATCTAGTTCCAATATTCCCTGTCATGGGCAGGGACAACTGTCACAGGCAGGGACCCCTGCCACTAGATCACGTTTCTCAGAGCCCCATTCCACCTGGTCTTGAACATCTTCAGGGATGGGGAGTCCACAACCCCTCTGGGCAAACTTTACCAGTGCCTCACCACCGTCACAGTGAAGAATTTCTTCCTAATATCTAATTTAAACCAACTCTCTTAAAGTTTAATGTCATTCCCCCTTGTCCCGCATGCTCTTGTAAATAGACTCTCTCCATCTATCTTGTAGGCTCCCTTCAGGTACTGGAAGGCTGCAATTATACCTCCCTGGAGCCTTCTCTTCTCCAGGCTGAAAGCTGGTTCTCTCAGTCTGTCAGTCTGTCCTCACAGGAATGGTGCCCCAGCCCTGGGAACAAGTGTCCCACCTCTGGACTGACTCCAACTGGCTCCTCCCTGTGCTGGGAGCCCAGAGCTGATGCAGCTCTGCAGGTGGGATCTCACCAGAGCAGAGCAGAGGGGCAGAATCCCCTCCCTGGCCCTGCTGCCCACGCTGCTCTGGATGCAGCCCAGGACATGTTTGGCTTTCTGGGCTGTGAGCTCTCATTGCTGAGACATGCTGAGCTTCTCATGCACCAACACCTCCAAGACTTTCTCCCAGGGCTAGTCTTGATCCTTTCTCCACCCAGCCTATTCTTCTTGAAACAGACTCCAGAAGAAACATTGCAATGCACCTTTAATAGACAAGATAGTGTTATTGCAGCAGCTGTAATATGAATTAGATGTGTTCTATTCTAGCACATTGTACTACGCGATAGTGCAACCACTTTAAAAGAATATGTGACTCGCAGGAACTTCAGTTAAGAAAAGACATCATAATGCCAAAATGGCAAAAAATGTATATAGACTGGAAGGGTTTACTGAGACACACAGTCAAGTCACATGGTCTTCTTTTTCTGTACAGAGAAATATTTTCTTAAGTTCCTGCTATTGTTTTAAAGACAAGTTCCACACTTCAAACACAAATCTTGTCTTAAAAAACAAAACCCAAAAAATTCTGACTTCTTATTCCCAAGTTATACACCATAAAATTTAAATCCTCTTAAACAATACATTTACAGGAAAAAAGAAGCGTACAGCTGGTCTGCCAACAATGTTAGTTTTGCTCAGCAGCAAACAGGTACCAGGTATGGGAACCATATATATAGGAACCTGGAAGACCTGCAGCCTAACACCAAAATAACATGGTAGAACCTGCATCAGTCATGACTCACTGACCCTGAGTGTTCCAGGACACAGGTTCTGGAATGAGCATTTTAAAATGCTTTCCCCTCTGTTTTCAACTCCTGTGTGAGAAGGCTTGTCACGGTCAGCTATTACAGATATATTGAGAGACACACCAATCTGTCATAAAAACACAAACTGTGGAAGTGCCAAAATTGAAAGACTCAAGACTGGCTTTCACTGTGGAAGTTTTCAGATAGGAGGACAGTCATTCATTCCTGTGTTTTCCCTTCCTTCTGTGCTTTGGACATCCAAACGGGGATTAGGGACTGTGATCGGTCAATGACAACTTGTGTCTGACTCCCCTTCCTCCTCAGGCTGCTCGCCCAATCTGGCATTGCATCTCCCCAGGACATACACTCCTCTGCAAACTTCTCCAGCAGGGGCCCTAGCCACGGGCTGCAGATCTTCAAGAACTGCTACACTGTAGGCGCTCTCCAAAAAGCAAACCCTTTCAGCATGGGTTCCCCTCAGGCCACAATTCCTGTCCGAAAACCTGCTCCAGTCTGGGCTTCTCTCTCCATTGGGCCACGTCTCCTGCCAGGAGCTGGCTCCAAGGTAGACTCTTCCTGGGCTGAGCTTCATTCAGGGCACTTCCACCTGCTCTGGTGTGGGATCCTCCACAGGCTGCAGATGGATTTTTGCCTCCCCATGGATCTCCATGGGCTGCAGGGCCACAGCTGCCTCACCAGGGGCCGCACCATGGGCTGTGGGGGAATCTCTGCTCTGGCACCGGGAGCACATCCTGCCCCTCCTTCTGCACTGACCCAGGGTCTCACTCCACTCTCTCACTGCTCCTATGCAGTGTTTTTTATCCTTTACTAAATGTGTTATCACACATCACTGACAAGCTCAGCTTTCACCACCAGCAGGTCTGTTTTGAGGCCAGCTGAAAACTCTGACATGGGAGTGGCTCCTGGCATTTTCTCACAGAGGCTGTCCCTGTATTTCCCTCCCCCAGCCAAAGAAGGGCGGACACTGATCTCCTCTCTGTGGTGCCCTGTGACAAGACCTGGCAGAATGGCCTCTCCTGTCAGGAGAGGTTTAGGTTGGATATTAGAAAAAAGTTCTTCACCCAGAGGGTGGCCAGGGTCAGGTGGAACAGGCTTCCCAGAGAACTGGCCACAGCACCAAGCCTGAGAAGAATTCAAGGAGCATTTGGACAGTGTTGTCAGGCACATGGTGTGACTCTGCAAATGATCCTGTGCAGAGCCAGAAGAGACTTGACTGTCTTTGAGGGTCCCTTCCAACCTAGCTTAATCTATGATTCTTTGATCTGGTAAACTCCAGAGAGCAACAAATTTAAAAAGTATACTTAGGAGATCACGTTTCCTTGTGCCACCATAATAGCACGTGGAGACTTTCATTTGAGGTGTGTCTGCAATGCCTTAGTGGTCCATGTCTTCATGGGTCACAGTCATATACACTATTTTGTTCACCTGCTGTGCACCTGCAAGCACTGGTGTAAAAATACTGTGCAAATTTTCCCAGCCTAAAGAGTTCCTTCCAAGAGGAACAGCCTACCCATATGGAGATGCAAGTTCTACATGTGAGATGAAGCACAGAAGGGGGAATCATTCAATCTAAATGTGAACCTGCCTCCCAAGGTCAAATGATTTATCAATTTATGTCTGTGAAATCTCTGACATCAGAAATGAGATTGAGCAGTATTTCTAAAATAGCTTTGAGATTGGCATTTTCCTGTTAAAATGTCCAAAGATCTTTCTGTTCATTTTGCACAGATCATCCCAACATTCTCTTTCTCCTCTGTGCTCTCTGATCCACCTCCTCCTGATCACCCCATTGACTTCCATCTCCTGGAAGAGGACACAGGCTAGTTGGAGCTCTGGAACTAAAAGATAAATGATCTAAATTCGTCCCTCTGTAGTTTTAAGGATCTGGCACCCAAATCCAGTACAGTTTTGAAACACATATGCTCTTCTTCAGTTGTGTTTGAGACTGCTGATTTAATACTAATTATGCTCTTGCATTAAGAAACATTCCCAACACTGAGACAAACTTAATGAGCTGAACTAAATCACTGATATAAGATGACAGACAGGATTATAAAAGAGAAAATAGTGTTACATAAAGTGGGTAGATGAAAAACATTGTAGATGTATTAGGACCAGTTTACTACTGTCTTAAAAATTGTCTGGAGTAGAATAGGATACCTCTAAATACAATTGTCCTAAATAGGACAGAAGGAGGGAAACAAGGAATTTTTTACAAATTATATAGTTAATACATCCAACAATATCTAATAAAACTCTATTCGTGTTCTATTTATAGACCCTGCACCCTCTAAATCATCATCTACCTTTGTCTTTTGATCATAAACTGCTCCTTAAGCAAATTAATTACCTTTCATTTAGGAGGCATATATCACATGTCAGGTAGCAACATATCTAAAGTGTTATAACCAGAAATAATATCACAGCAGTTCTTTAACCAAAACCAGCTTATTGTTCTAAAATTTAACACCGTATTAGTGGTTGAGGTGAACAAAAAGGGAATACATTAAGATCTTTCCAGCTTAATAAAAACCCAAAATCACCAAAAAAAACCCCAAACCAACAAAACAAAACAAAACAACAACAACAAAAAAAAAACCAAACCAAACCAAACCAAAACAACAACAAAAAACAAAACAAAAAAAACCAAAAAAACCCCACCAAACCAAACCAAACCAAACCAAACCAAAACAAAAAACCCCACAATGAATCACAAGTATTATCCTCTTGAGTATTTATTCTTCTCAAACATTTGTCCTCCTATAATAAGATACTGCATAATGAGAAGTCTGGCATGTTGGGTACTGAATTTCTGAAACTAAATTCCTCCCCTGGAGCAAGTTACTTTGCATTCCCATGTCTCAGTTTTCAAGGTTTAAACTGTCTGTTCTATTGAGGACTATAAGCACATGACAGGAAGGACAGTCTCCTGTTAGATATCTGTAAAAAGTTTAGCACAATGGTCCAGCTGTCTCAATGTGGCTTTTGAGTGCTACCCCAATGTGTATGAATGTTATACCTAGTGGGCCTATATCTTGCAGTTGCATTGTAAATTCTGAAACCCTAAAACAACGTAAGCCTTTGTCCTAAAGGTCATTGTGTTTGGTTGTATGCATAAGATTAAGCATGTACTAAAAATTGTGCAGGAGTATTTAACTGAAGTTCAACAGACAGATCCACCAAACACAGAGAATTCATAAGTTTTTTTTACTCACAGCAGTGGGTTCCTTCTAGTACTCTCCTCTAAGCAACTTACCAGCTAAATTTAAAAATACTCTCCTAAGTACAATGAAAGCCTTGGTTTAATGTGCTAGATCAAATGGCAATTTGGGAAATGCAATTCTGTTTGTTCAGCTGCAGATGTGAGAACATATTGCAAAATAAGATAGAAATTTACTACATTTTTAAATTAATTGTTACATTTCCAGAAATAATTTTTGTGAATTTTCTCAAAGTCTATTTCTGCTCAAAGAAAATTCCTGAAACAATATCAGAGTGATAGTGCATTTCTTGCCCATTTGATGGAAAATGAAATTGAATGGAGCTAAACTAACATGCACTGTATTTTCTTCTTTTAAAATAAATTTAAACTTTGTAATATAGTATTTTGCGTACAATGCCTTATATCAGATCACTAAGCTACAGAACATTAATTTTAGAAGGTTACCCTGAGAGATGCCCAAAATAAAAGAGAAGACCATTGAGACCAGGCAAGACTGCCTTCTAGATCCAACTGCTGAACTCTTCTCCATGCTTCATATGGAGACAAGATTTTCTCTCCACAAATTAATACATTTATGATAGTTTCTTCCAAGCCAATTGCAAAATAAGTTGTGAAAGAAGCAGGTGTGTCTTTGTATGCATAGGGGCACACAGGGAGAGTGGAGGAATATGTCTCACCTGGTTCTTACCACCCAAAAGTCAAGGGTTTAATTTCTGGGGTTTTTTTTCTGACTCTAAAATACAAAAAAGGTATATTCTGAAGACAGATCTTAAAATGGGTAATAAATTGCTTGTACTGATTTATCCACTAGAGGTACCTTTCTCGTTCTAACTGCAAAATGAAACCACACAATTATGAAAGGCTTGGCACCTACATTTAGATAGATAGATTAAAACCTGTTCACACAATCTCACTTTAGAAAAAAGACCTCTGTATTTTTAATTCCCATTCCATCCCTAGATTCAATATGATTTGGAGCGGCCCTTCCCTGAGGCCCATCTCATATAACTGACACAGATCCCTTGCAGCCAAGGGCTCCAGGTATTTCTCACAAAGAGATCATGTACATCTATTTTCCTTCAAAGTGCTCACAACTCTCATTTCCTGATAAAGAACACAAAGTATCTTGGCCATTTATAAATTTCTGTGAGGGAAACTGCTTTAACCTTTAAATACTTTCCATCTGAAAACTTGGGCACCACTAAAGTATTTTACTTGCGTTGATATATAATTCCACATAATTTAAATCAAATGGAATATTTTTATAGAACAAGAAAAAAATTCCACTGGGTTTATTTACAAAATTTCTTTTTCCTCTGTGCCTTGGCTAATTTCTTTACTAGAACACCCCTCATGAATTTCACATTTGCTGAGCACTAACAAACCTTTTCTCAATTTTAAAAGCACTTTGCAGCTCTGTCTACAATAAATCATCCAGTCTTTGTGCCTTTGTCCTCCAGTCCTGTGCACTCCATGGATCTGATATTTATAGCTCTCTGGCAATGCACGTACACGTGCGTATCTCTAACTCTGCCAAAACTTTCTTTTGGAAAGCTCTCCCATAGAGAATCCAAATGCAGCATTTACCTTTCATAGTCACATGAATGAGAATCCACATCGGTACAGAAGTCCTTTTTTGGCTGTTTTTAAAAGCTGATAAAAATATCAGTAGCATGTGAGAGTTCCTAGCTTTTCAGAATGATAGAAGTTTTTTTAAAAGTTGAACATGGTAGGAAGTTCCTATGACACTGGCAGGTTTTCTCAAGGACAAAGTCTCTACAGCCATCTTTGAAATATTTTTTTTCCGGCTTCAGGATAAAAGCTTAGAGAGGCATAACAGATTGCATGGAAATTAGACTGGACTACGGTAAAAAGACTGGTTTATGGAATCAATCGTAAAATTCCCAGTTGCTTAAGCGAGGTGAACATTTCACCTCTGTTACTTCGGGTGGTTAGAGATCTTCTTGCAAAATCCTATCACCTTTTCAGTTTGCCAGCTGAGGGAAAACTCATCCTCATTAAATGAATATCTAGAGAAATCATATTTGATAATTCACTAGATTGCCTGTGTGATTAAACATTTTTTGCTTCTCTGATTAAACATTTTCTCTCTTTCTTGGATTGAATCATTTTCTTACAAGACATATTACTTTTATTTTAAATTTGAACTTCATCCAAACATTTCTTTTTAGAGAAAACAAATTACTTTGCAGCTTGTTTTTCTCCCAAAATCTAAGATTTTATAAAACCTTCCCCCATATCCTATTTTACTGAAACAGAGCAAAGAAAAATATAAATTTTGTTTTAAGAAGAAATCCTTTGATGGTCCACTTGTCTACAATGCTAGCCTCATTTTGTTAGTTTTTTTTTTTTTAATTTGTCTTGAAAAGTGAAAAAATAGGCATATTTAAAAAGAAGTTTTTCTTCCAAGAAGAAAAAGAGCTGAAAAAAAAAAAGAATCAGCTTAATCAGTTTTAAATAGGAGGGTATCTTAGGAAGCATGCAGTTAATTACACAAAAATAGCTTTTTATACATAGCTATGCAATCACATGTTTTTCTTACACATGAGAAGAACTATTTGCAGTTTACAGAAAAAAATAGCGACAATATTATTCTTCATTTTGGAGAAATACATGATAATTTTGCAGTTCTCCTGCCAGCAAAACTGTTATTGACAGGAATTAACTGAATTTCACTTAAGATGCAAGGTGAAGCCATACAATAAGACTCCTAACCTAAATTGTTTTGATGAAGGCGTTACCATAATTTGTACCTCCAATCCTGTGCTCAGTTCTGGGCCCCTCACTGCCAGAAAGACCCTGAGGGGCTGGAGCGTGTCCAGAGAAGGGCAGCAGAGCTGGGGAAGGGTCTGGAGCACAAGTCCTGTGAGGAGCAGCTGAGGGAGCTGGGGGTGTTCAGCCTGGAGAAAAGGAGGCTCAGGGGGGACCTCATCACTCTGTATAACCACCTGAGAGTTTAGCCTGGCGGGGATCTGTCTCATCTCCCAGGTAACAAGTGACAGGAGAAGAGGAAATGGAAAGCTGTGCCAGGAGAGGTTCAGATTGGAGATTAGAAAAATTTCTTCACTAAAAAGAGGGTCATGCATTGGAACAGGCTGCCCACTAAGTAGTTAAATCACCACACCTGAAAGTGTTCAGAAGACATGCAGATGTGGCACTTTTGGGACCTCGTTTACTGGTGGACATGGCCCGTTATGTTTATGTCTGGACTCACGGATCTTAGAGGTTTTTTCCAGACTATTTGATTCTATAATTCTATTAAACTGGAGGGGCACTCCAGTGTTATCCATCATCTTCTAATGAGAGCACATGCCAGAGCATCCTACCTCATAGCCTGCATTTTCTCTTCAAAGCACATTTTCCTAATGTACTGGTTTTCATTTCTCTTCAGAAAAGGTTAGACTTCTGGTCTTTGTGGTCTTTTCCAGCTTTAATGATAATGTGATTCTCTAATTCACATTTTGAAACATTGTTGCTTCTTTATGTCAGATGTTGTGTTCTAATTTTACTGAACTGAAAAAAACATGAATGCTACTTTAATTTGAGGAAGCTCAAATACAGCATTTTTTAAAATATTGGGGAAGCTTGGTACAACACTTCCATGTGACTTTAAAAGGGGACTAGACATTTAACTGCTCCCTCTGGCTTAGGAAAAAACTCCCCACACCACTGAAAAATTTGGCAAAGGAAGATATAGAAGGCAGGTAATCATGAATGATGTAACAAACTTGGATTCATTCCAGCGTGGTTTTCATTCAAACTTGACCAAAGATGTTATTTTTTGTCTGGTTTTAGTTTTATATTTAGAATTAAAGTTTGTCCTTAGGAGAGTGATTTAATTTGATCAATCACTAGAACTCTATTGTTCTTTTGTTGGTTTCTCAAATTCTTATTCATCCACCTTAATCTTCCAGCCAGCACAGGTTTTCCCCTGAAGTGCAGTGATCCCTATCCAGCCCAGGTTTTTGAATGTGTTGACCCAGGCGGGGCTGAGGTTCTACTTTCTCTCCTCAGTAACTGAGTTTGCATCATCAGGAGTTCCCTCACTAGCAAGAGCAAAGTCATTGCTGACTTTGATCCATGCTATTGTGCAAGGATAAAATCTTAAATAATTTCTCCCACTTTGCTGTTTACTATTTAGAATTAGTGAAGCCATGGATTCCTTTTGGCCTCAGTAAGATTAACAGACATTCATCATATGATGATTAAATAACATGAAATAAAACACTGCTTCCTTGGCCACTCTTATATCTGAATATCTTTTAAAGATCCAGAAAATATGGTTTCTGATTTCTGAAAACAATTTTCATGTTAAGAGGATATGTGTGATGAAAATCTTACCTGTTTTTTTTCCCAATTTCCCATGGGTTAATAACTACTATTATCTAATTACACATACTTTAACCTGAAAAAAAAGCATTTTCAGTAATTTTTTTAATCCCATAACTGAGATTTACATATAAAAAGTTTCTGAATACTTTTGAAAAAAATCTGTTTGTCTTTCCCTTACTTCCTTCCTTTTATAGTAGGACGCACAACTTGAAACCAGAATTACTGTCAGATAAATGGAATGTGCTATTGCATCATGAGATTGTATACAACTTGATGAGAGAGACAGAACTTCAGAGGATCTAGAAAACTTCTGCTGCTGCCTTCTGCAGCCTGTGACTAGGTATTGGCAGGACAGCAGTTGTTGACAAAGTGCACAAGGCTCTTCTGAAGCTATTCCCCAATCAAGGAGGATCTTCCAAGCTGTCATTTGAGGGATGAAGATATATCAAGTGCCAGTTGTTCTATCAATATACCCACATTTGAGGCACTTTTACTTACAGTGGAGAAGAGATTTCCAGGCTCCCATGAGTTTTGTTTGCAATAGTGCAAGTGTGGTCTAAAGAGTAAATAAATTTTAAAAATAATGTGAAATTTACTTTGCCATGAACATCTAAATTGTACTTCATGATTATTTGGATTGTTTCTTCTTCCACATGAGGATTGGTAATGATAATTTTTTCAGAACTTAGGTGCTTCCAACAGCTCAGAATTACCTCTTAAATGGTACAATCTTTCTGTTTGCACTACTTTTCCTAGCCTTGATCTAATGAACTGCCTTAATGGTACCTGGAAGGATAGAGAAGTGAAAGCCAAGGAGTTTGTAAATTTTCCAACTCCTATTTTAATTTCCAATAGACATGTCAATTAACTCTTCTGAGTTTTCCAAAAAACAGTTTTCTGAGAACCCAAATGCTAACATTTAAGTTCATATAATTGGAGTAAAGAATAAAATGCTTTCAAAGAATCAGTAAGATGACTGTAGATACCCTTATTATTCATCACTGGCCTGTTCAGCAAGGATTCTTTGAGATTTCTTTCATCATTCTGTACTTCATTCTGCAGCCCTTCCTCAAAAATCCTAGGCATTAGTATTCTTAACTTCACAAAACCAAAACCATACCAAGAGATTTTCTCTCCAGAAATGTGAATTTTAGCCTGCTTGGATGACTACATACATCTAGGAATCATGGTTACTTCAGACATCTCATGCTAAACACTCAGATTGTTTTTTGTGTACTTGCACTTGGTCCTTTATGTTGCCTTGTTGTTACAAACATTTCACTCCACTGAGGTTTTTCCAGCACCTTGTAGCTTGCCTGTTTTCCCCAGATAATGCAGTAATCATAGTTAAAGAATTTTTTCAGATGTAGACTCTGCCCGCTATGGACATGTTCGATCAAAATGACACTAGGGAATTACTGTCTGTGGAGGGCCAGAAGTCCAAAATTTAAGAAACCCCAAGCTAGTCCCCTACCCTCTGCCCATTTTTTCCCATTGTGCCTTGCCATTTCCCCTCTACTCATTTTATGAGGGCTTCTTCTTAGCCTCTCATGATTATGCCAGTTGAAATCAGCCACAGTACAAATGGGTGATTTTAAAAACAAATGCTTGGCATGGATGATTGGAAATGCATGTCTTCCATTTTTGCCATCAAGCTGTTTTTTCTTTCTCTAAAAAAACTAATCTTTCAACTTCTTTTATGTATAAAAGACATTTTTCAATAGCTATAGGTCTCACATAATAACAAGAGTAATGAGAAGAAGGAATTACTTTTCTAAAAATAAACTATGGATGAACCATTTGACTAAGGTTATTTACAGTGAAAGCCATTCACCTCCTAAATGGAAGACCAGCCTCATCAGACTCAAGTGCAAATTATATGCTTGCCATGCCCTGTGTTTAATGACTTCAAGCTCCGACTGATATGAAAAGCAGTTTTCAGTGTCAAATGCCATGAACGGGGTGTGCTTGCTAAATAACTCTTTTCTGCTGAAACAAGACTTAAGAAGTTTAATACACGCCTAAGCATACCTGTCTACATATCATAATATGTTTCTGTGGATCGCAAATTTTTATATTCTGTACAGGTCTTGTTTTAAACACATAAAACTCTACTATCAAAAGATAGATGTTAGCTTAGATGTCTCTACAAGAAGTATGCAGATAAGCCTAATAAAGTACATCACTTTAAAGTACATCACATGTGTATAACATATTTGTCTTTCATATTTCCCCATGTTTAGTTAAGTAAGAAGAGTTTATTTCATTTTTATTCTGGGGCAGGAAATACTTATGGAAATGAATGTGCTATTGTCTGAGGGCCTAGCAGTTGATGAGAAGAGAATGTTTATACTGTCTCATAAAGCATTGTTACCACACACAAAACAATTTTTCACATAATTAACTACTTTTTTCAAATAATTGACTTCTACAGTAAATAATGAACTTCTGTTATGAATGAACACTCTTTTTGTAACTCTGTACTTGTATAACATTAAACAAAATGGCATCTTTACCCAAAACCAAAGCTCTTAAGGGCTTCCAAACTAAAAGCAGACTGTAGAACCGAGGCAAAGGTTTTGAACGCTTGGCATGACCTATCTCCCCTTGACTCAAATAGCCATTCTGAAACTCAACACCACCTTTCATAGGAAGAAATTGCTTAGCATACCTTGTGTTCTCCTCTAAGAGTAAAACTGTTAACTTGCATTAAAATCAGTTGATGTTACTAAATTTAATTATTAAACCCTTGACTAGAGTAATACCAGAATCCTTCTCGCAACTATACAAAAATATGTCAGTACAACCAACTGACTTAAAATCATAAACCCGAAGAAATCAAACTGCTTCTCAAGCTCTCCTTAGGCACAGTGTGATATTTCAGCTCCCATCCTGCTTTTGGCACAACAATCAAAAATGCTGTTTCCATCTCTCTTTCTATGACATTGTCAAGTTGTGAGGATATAAATGAGAACAACAGTCTGTAAAGCACAACAAAAAGATGGCAAAATGGATTCGAAACCATTTAGGTGACCATTGCTGGTCCAAGCCTAAAGCAGCTGTCAATATTCAGTTTTATGCATCAATTCACATCTTTCTACATGCAACGAGTTTTTTTCATGTCACAAAAAAAAAACACCTTCTGAAGGTAGAGCTCATGACTTTTGTAGTTGGAAAATGCTTAACCAAAGAAAAAAAAGAAAAAGTCAGCGATAAAAATATGTTTTCAGTTCTCTCCATTTCTTCCTGAGTTTTCAGCTAATTCTGTCTTCTCTATGCCTGTTTTTCAGGCACCATCTTAAGTATTTCCACAACTACACTAATTTAAAACAGGAGCATGAGCCCTCTCATTTTGTCCTCTCATATCTTTGGCAGGAATGGGGCTTCATCCATAAGGCTTTTTGAAATGGACTATCTATAATTGGGATTTCTACAGAGTTGGCAAATGTGCTGGTGATAGTTTTAGAAAAGAAGACAGATAAGAAGGGAGCTGAGATTGTTTGGCTGGCACCCTGTTATCTCTGTGAATGGACCAAAGAAGGGTGTACTATGGGGTCTGGGGAAAAGGAGGCACATTGTCAAATAGGCTTTGCAATCACAATTCTTTTTTTTTTCTTTTTTTTTTTTAATATCATGTCTATCACAAAAGTTTTAAAATAGCTGTCACCTTATGCAAACTTCTTTTGCTGTTCCATCAGCAGCCTTCTGAATTGAAACCTATGCTTTTTCTATTTATTTTTGGACTTTAGGCTGACCAAAGCAGAGTCCATCACTTCACTGAACTGTTTGGTCAACAAAATGAGCAACATACTCTGTTATTTTGTACATGAAAACAGACCGCTGAAATTTAATAAAATATTTCACAGCTTGATATGCAAGAAAGTGTCTTTGTTGATGTATTGAAATTAATTTGTTGTAAAGACTGCTTTAAGAATAGTAAAATATTGTATATATCACCTTAGGTATTATGTAAGGCAAGTAGCTTCTATGCTGGCATTTGCAGGAATAAGCAAAATTAGTTCAGCACAGCTCACAGCTGTGATCACTGGAGTAAAGCTCAGGGTCTAGGGGCTGCTAGCTCTGATATTCTACTAAAAAGGCAGCTATACTTTACTACTGGTCCACTGGGCCTGATGCTAATAATTTTTAAATGGCCTGTTAGTTACAGCAGTGGCCTCAAGCTACCTCTTATTTCAAATTCTATTAACATTTGTGTATCTATAAACTACTTTATTGTCTTAATTAGCATATATTCATTCATAATTCCCAGTCAACCTGTTGCTATATACAGAAAAGAGAAACGAGAAGAAAATATTAACAGTGGCTGAAGAGTTGGTGGGTGAAATGTGACTGTGGTAATGTGGAACCAAACCAATCACACAAAACAGCGAGTGCAGAAATGCTTCCGTACACGCTGCTTTTCTCCACAGTGCTCTGCCTTAGGATAATGGATTGGTACTGCCTACAGGCATATTGGGGGAAAAGAAACCAATGTAAATAGAGTATTTAAGAAAAACAGGTTCAATCTTTTTTTCTCAGTTATAAAATTAGATTAAAAAACTGAAAGGCTTTCCACAGTTTTATTGGTTCCTGCAAGATGTACTCAAAACAGTTCTAATAAAGCAAGTTTTTCCTTACACTCTGAGACTTATCTTGCTTATTCTTCTGTTTCAGGCAAAATTTCATTTACAAAAACGGAAGTTTTCCCTGAACAAGGATTGTAACACTTTTCTTAATGCATCTATGCTAACATATACAAGTGCCTTTGTCATTAAGAACTATTAATTTCTGGTAGCTCAAAGCTACCATAGCATGTATTTTTTTTAAAAAAAACTCCCATTATATTTGTCTTGAAAATGTTTTATGAGCTTTACATTTCTAACATACAGAAAACTCAGTAGTTAGGTACCACAATGATTTTATTACACAGATATGCAATTACTGGCCAAAACCAACTTCTTCAAGTCTAGAAAATGCTGATCATGCTGATTATGACTTTTCAATCAACCAAAGATTTAAAAGAAATGCTGATATATATCTAAACTCAATCAGTCAGGAAAAATGTATACAGGAAAGTATTTTTCTTCCTACACAGTTATGCAAAATATAACTACTCTTTGCCTGGTTAATTTGTTTTGCATATTGGCAAACAAAGGAACATAGATGCTACTCGAGCATCAGAAGGAAAATACAGAATATTTTTCACAGCTTGATTTGAAGTAAAAGAGCTGTTGTGAAAAGGACATAATACACAGAAGCACAGAAAACTTGTCCTTTTAAAAATTGATTTTCTCTACAGTCTCTTTCCTAGCCTATTTTTTAGCATTTCCACAGTAGTTATGCTTCTGTACTTACTCACAAAAGAAAGAGATGCATTCGTTACTCTTTTGCCTAAAATAAGACATAATCTAGGTAGGGTCATTTAACTTCCTTCCAGATTCAGCTGGGTTTAAGGTGTGTCTTCTTGAAATCACACAGAGGAGATAAAAAAAAAAAAAATCCAGTCCTTGTACTTGGTTTTCAATGCCTGGATCATCTACTTCACAGCCACACTTGCTGGGTAATTCTTCCTCTAAGTACAAGTATGACATGATCAAGAGACAGTTTAACCAAACCAGCTGCCTAACTTTCTCCTCTCCTTTATTCTAGACTGAGGAAGAGAGATAGCCTGCCAGCTGGTGGCCTGTGAGAATAGAGAGGACTATGTTGGAGATTCAAAGGAATCTCCTCCAGCATCATGTTCCTTGTCATAATGTTCAGATCTCAGTGTTGACAAACTCAGCACAATCTCACAGGATTTCCTTACCACGGTACTTCTTATCCTTGAGTTAAACTGAGATCAAAATTCAAAAACAGCAAACAGAGGTTTCAAGTAACCTGTCTGGGGGGCAGGAACGGGATCACAGGATAGTTAAGATTGAGAGTGACCTCAGGAGGTCTCTGGTCCAACCTCCTGCTCACAGGTCAGCTCTGAGGTCAGACCATATTGTCAGGGCTTCACTTGGCCAAGATTGAAAATCTCCAAGGACAGAAACGGCACAATGTATCTGCTTGTTCTATTCCATTGCCTGTCCTCACAGGGGCATTAAAAAAAAAAAAATATTCAGTCTGAACCTCTCTTGATTCACTTTGCTTTCACTATCTCACCTTTTCACCCGGCCTCACTTCACTGAGCCCAGTTCCATGTCCTAGATGATCTCCCATGGGTACTGGGGGCTGCTGTCAGGCCCTCCCCAAAGCCATCTCTGCTCCAGACTGAACAAGACCAGCACCTCCAGCCTCTCCTCACATGGCTGATGCTCAAGGTGAGTAATACTCTGATCTACTGTCTCTGCTCCTTTCCATAGAGCTCAGGATACTGATATTGGTTAACAGGTCCTCTTATAAATTTTACCTGAAAATGTCACAATTTTCATTGCACATTGCAAGCAGTAAGTAACTGCTACGATCAAAGTCAGCACAGCTACTAGAAAAAATACCATCCCAAAATCTTAACAACCAAGGCTTATCACTGGTAATGTCAATGAACACAAATGTACATATGTGTCTGAAATCACAGACTTACAACATAATTGTATTTGCACTTGATAATCGTATTGTTCTATCCCAATACAAATTTGGACCATGAGTAAGGCAACTGTAGAAACATAAAGAAAGTCACACCCACTTATGCACTTAAGCCCATGACAAAATATTATTAACACACTGAGGAACACGTTTTATTCCAAATCACTTACTAACTCCAAAAATCCAGACTGACCATTTATTATGGATTTGGTGCACTATGAGGTGTCGCAAAAACACAGCTCAAATTGATTAGATAATTGCATTGCCATAAAGGCTGAGAGACCATATCCCACTTCTGTGTGGAGTCACCTTGCCTCAAAGTCAGTAAAAACTGCTTCTGCACACACAAGGGCAAAATCTAGCCTGAAGTTATCTCACAGCATCAGAAAATAAATCAACATATATCAATGAGTATTTTTAAACAATACAATTTGATTATTTGACACTGTACACAGCCTAAGGCATAGGTCTAGACATGTCAGAATAGTGCAAAGGCCTTGCTCTTTAGAGTTTATATTTCATCCTGCTTTACTATTCTTTATTTACTGTCATATCTTTTTGCATTACCTCAAGGAAGTAAGGGGCAGAACAGAGCTGTAACAGAACACCTGTGGAAATCAGTTTCTATATAGGCATAAGATGCTATTTATTAACAAAATTAGGAGGCTTTGTAGACAGATAACACACTTTATAGTGATCCCTACCCTGATGTTAGTGGAAAGATTGTAAAAAAAAATAGATACAGTTTTTTGAAATATATTTTGATTTAGCATTTAAGGAATATCACACAGGCTTGCATACATTTAAGAGAATCTGTTGGCTCTTCCCATTTTTTTCCTCATCAGTTCCTGCAACTGGATGGACAGAGAATATGACTTGTGCTCCTCATCCCTTGACCAGCCATCCCAAGGCCATAAAGTCTCTTGACTGCTTTTGGAATTCTTCATGCAACTTCAACATTGTCTATCTTATAAATCAGTAATGATCTGAGAATCTGAGGGCCATATCTAGGGTAGGAGACTTTCTCTTCATATCTTTAATCTGATCCCCAGGTAGACAACAAGCAGGCTTCCGTAAGCAGTGGGTCCAGCCTGCATATCAGGCCTTGCGTTCCCTCTTGGAGGCTGTCTCCTATAGCAATGACACGTCTTTTCTTCCTTATGGAAGTGGTTTTGATGCAGGGTGTAGGATGGGTTAACCTTGGTGACACCTGCAAGCTAGCTGAAGCATCATCCTTGTTGCTCCATCCCACTTGCACAGCCTCACTCCTGTTCTGCAGGGCACCTGGGAAGAGGAGGCAGTTACAGCATGGAGCACTTCACCACAGAGCATGTGATGGACAGGGATGCTTCCCCTTAGAGATAAAGCAATGAGCTGATGGTTACTGAGGGAAACACCAGCGCTTCAGCCTCCTCCTGATGCCTACATTTTGCCTGACTCTGAGCGCTATGACACTTCAGCATTGAGCAGTGTTTTGGTTTACACTCGTCTGGCCGGGTGAGGCGAGGTTATCACCTTGCTTCACCTAAAAGCTCCTCTGTGCCAAACTAGGAAAGTGCAAGTTGTTTTCTGCACTAGCCTTGCAGCAAAGAAATAGTGAATAATTTGTCAAAACCACATAACTTTGCTTTTAGTGTAACTCCAATCTTCTGCAAAGTGCTGAGCAATCAGGAAACCAAGCAGCTAGTGAGATACGCCTTAAGCGGTCTCTGATAGAGGGCTCTCTCTTATTCAAAATGCTGCCAATTTTTCTCCTTGCTGTACTGCATCACATAGGCAATGACAAAATATCTTCTTTTTGCAAGGCTACTGTCTTTAAATTATGTCTACTACACAATGCACATTTTTTAGATTTGTAATAGGGACAAAACAGAGAATGATACAGTATACAAACAATAAAGTAAAAAAGGTAGTTACATGTGTATACACATGCAGTCAAAATATTTTTTGCCATAATTACTTTAGGTTTTTGTATTTAACACAAGAATTTTGGCATTTGTCTGGGTTGGATTTCATAAACAACATTAAGTATTTTTAATTGCACAGATGATTACTTACTGACCTTTCTTTTGTTTTCATCTGGTCATCTCTTGATATCCCACATGTCAAAAATCAAGGACTACCAAATAATTTCAAAACAATAAAAATATCTAATGAGAACTAATGGTTCTAATTTCAGTAAAAACGTCACAAGGGTAATATCATGGTGTAGAGTGCAATAAAAAAACTTCTTTCTTTTCTGATATCTAAATAAGAATATTATTAGGAAAATACAATTTCTGTAAATGTAGGGGTCTCTGACATCTACTCAAAACTGACATCTATTCACATCTTTCACCACCAAAATCTAAACAAATAATTATATTTCAAATAAGATTAAAATTTTTAATTTTTTTAAACTGACTCGGAAAATTTTGTTTCAGAAACTGTCCATCCTTATTAATTTCCTTTTTCAGGCAATTTTTCACTCTCATTTGAAACAGAGCTCTCTGGTCAGGTCACAATTCCCATGATGGAACAAAACATTTTCCTTGGTCTTCTGAACAGGATGATTACAAGAGCTGCTGCTAGGATAGAGGGAAGAAGGAGCGGTGGAGGAAAAGTGTTTTTGATTTTTCATCTTAATTTATTCAAAAGATATGTAAGTATATGCCACATAATACAACTGTTTGATCTCCGTTATTTCTATAAATGTCTAAGAGCAAAGCAGAAAGAGGATTTTTTTAACGCGTGGCTTGGTTATACCTGACACTAGTGCTACTCAAAAAAACTATCATGAAATGAGCAATCTAACTTTGAGAGCTATGCAACTGGAAATACACCTGACATTCAAGGATCATGAATAATACATACACCTTCATCACTGCCAAGAGTTGAAACAAGCACATCAAAATAGATAGTAGTTTTAAAAGGACAGGAAGTCATAATTTTGTAAGACAAAAATAATTGACTTGCATTTCACAAAATACCAGTTGTTCTGCAATTAAGCTTCGGTGACTCAGATTTTGAACTTGTTAAACAGAGCCCTGCAGTGATTATATTTTTATACTTCAGAAGATAACATTTCACTAAGCTAAAACCACGTTTGCACAGCTCAATGTTCAGCTTACAAGCCGTCCAGAGATGGATTTCACAAATCTATTTTAGCATCTTTTATATTGTTAAGCTTTTCTCAGGTCAGGAATGTTTAACTAGCTCCCCCAAAAAACTCAGCTTCAGCGTCTAAATATTCCCATGTTCAATCTCAGTTATCCTATCAACAGAAGACTCCAGTAATTAAGTCATCTGTAGCTGTGAAAGAGGAGAATTTTGAAACCATCATGATATAGGATAGCTAACATAGTAAGAAAAACATAATTTTTAATCAAGAGTACATTGAGAGTCTGGAAAGATATTAAACCATTTATAATGGTGGCTAAAGTTTAAGAAGAGGAAATATTGATATATAATATATAGTAATGTACAAAATATATGTAATAAATGTTACATATATATACATGGAAAAAACTCTGAAATATTAACATACACGTAATAGAAGTGTAAAATGTAAAGCAGGCTAAGGTAAAAGGTAGTATGGCTGTGCCAGTGTACAATCAAATATCTGAGGCTTACAGAAACAATTTTGCTCATGGAAAAGAATAAAAGAAATCCAAGAAGAAAAGCACGTTTACTCCTGAAAACAGTGGACAAGCATAGTAAGAAGCAAGCTGGAATTGGTAATGCTGTCCAAAAGGGTAATAGAGGCAAGGTTTGGGCAAGGATTCAGGCATCAACCAGGTTCATGCCCAAAGCACATGGGAAGAGGAAGAAGTGAATGGGCCCACTGCCATGGACTGGCCCTCTGATACTAAACAGCAACTATGGGGAAGCTCTAGAAGCTCTAGCAGGCCACCAAAAGGCAGAGCAATTCTCTTTAATTCAGAGCAGTAAACCCTAATTAACAGCTGATTGTGGGACGGGAAAAAAATGTAGAGTGGGGGAGATAAACTCATGCAAGAAGCAGCAGCATCTGAGTAATTAAATAATAAAATTTGAAAAATATAAAATTTATATGTGTAAAAAAAAGACAGTAAGCTTTCATACACATACCTACACCGGAAAAAAAGCTTTAGCCCAAAAGTATTAGAAAACAGAATGGAGAAAATGTACTTGGGATTGGGAGGAACTTTGCTTTGGATGTTTTCACTGAATTGTGTCTCTTTGTATGAGTGTCAGCAGCCAGGCACTGGCCAGGTGAGCTGCTGGGACCGTAGTGAGGGAGGCCAGGACTGCCTCCAAGGGCCCCACCACAGGGCATGGTTGAGTCCTGCAGCCAAGGTGAAGGACTCAGGAGGGAAGGGCTGCAGCTTACCCTGGGAAAAGCTGCTTAAATAATTTTCCCAAAATCATATCTGTAGTGTTCATAGCAGTAATTGGTAAGGTGGTCTTTAGCCAAGGTCAGCCAAGGTGGTCTTTAGCCAAGGTCATACTCTTTATGAGTGTTTTTTTATTCTTTAAAAAAAAAACCTCAAATAATACAAACACACAAAGGTGAGGAGCAAAGGGGACAAAGAAGATTCCAAAGAAAAAGTAATTTTAAATTTTCTTCCTCAAAGAGAACAGAAGAAACATTTCTAAAGGTTAGAAAAGTAATAGTCTGCAAACACTTAAATGAAGAGGACAGAAAAGATACTTTGGCTTGCACAAATTGCACACTCAAGCAGGACAGAATGAACGTAATGCATGACTTAAGACCAGTATGAAGAATCAATCCAGCCATTCCAATGTGTAGATGAACTGCACCATAAGCAGAGGCAGAAGTTCTGCTGCCTCAGACACACTGAACTGCAAGCTGAACACTCAGAAAATTTCATGAGGTGGGGGAAAACCAACACCAACAGGACATCATGGAACCATTACGGTTGGAAAAGACCTCTAAGATCATCAGGTTGAACCTTCCAAAATACACTGGAAGATCCAATCTATGCACTGTAAAAAACTCTTATTTCTCAGAGCAGCTAAACTGAGCTATTGAAGAAGATGTAGAATTCATGAAGACAAAAAAACTCTTCAAAATTTGAAAGAAAAAAGGCACACCTTTAAGTCACTTGTACAAGAAACACAGTTCTGTAGGAAATCCAGCTAATCTCTAATCTACACAGTTTTCTGCATTAGTAAAGCTTAAAGTATGAGCAATTAGTGTTCTGCCACTCTCAGGAAGGCCAAATACAGTTTATAGCTGAATAATGCCTTCTTCCACTAGCACAAATTTCTGTCATCCAGTCTAAGAGATGAGCCACTGTTAACCCAGTCAGTATTTACAAGAGCCTCTGCTATCAACCAATCTACCATAACACCCTGGACAGACAGATTTTTAGTTCAGAAGACACCACACTGAAATCTTGTCTAGGCATCCTCATGATATAAACTAAGTAGTTTATTTTCCCTATTTAAATTGATTAATTAAAACATTAAAGACTATTTTACAGATTTTTGAAAGCTAATTTTTCGGTGCTTTTTTGGTTTGTTTTTAATTTTGATAAAAAGCCTGATCTGATCTGAGAAAGGCAAGCAGGTATATTTGTAAATTTAGAGAAGGAATGGTCTACAAAACTATGAAGTTCTTTCTTGTTTCCAAACCTGCTTTTAAAATTACATGTGCTTCAGTCATAGCTTCTGGTACCAGACTTTTGATTGATCCAAAGCAGAGTCTGTAGATCTCAGGCCATTAAGCACTAGAGAATCTGTACGTAAATAACCCAGTGCAGAATCTGCGAATCCTGTCTGTGACTGCAGACCCTTTTCATGGGAGAAACTTCACAACTGCAACAGCTTCCACTCCCTCTTTTTCATTGGTATAAATGTGGTACGTTACATAAATAATTGTTTGACCTACAATAATTTTCCTAGATGGTCCATTCTCCACTAGGACCCCTGCATAAATAATAACTTCAGGTTCATCTGCCTTAATGTCATGGGTTTTTGTTTTTCTTTAATTTTAGAAAGTCTTAAACATAAATCATATTTAAATTAATTTGTATCAGAGGACTTCAATCCTTTGGAGTTTTTTATAATTATTTTGCCACGAGTACCATGCAGGCACACTTACTTTTTGCATTTATTTATTTATAATCTTCTTTTAGGTATCACCACACAGCTGGTTCATGTCAATAAGACAGCAGAAGTCATCATATCCCACAGCCTGAGGTAAACTCACTGATAAACCTGGCTTCCATCCATGAGAGACTGAAGCAATGCTTTTATGGGATCTGCTGCAGGCTGGTTATTGAAAATGGAAGTTGCTTAGTGCTTTGCATGCATAGCCCTTTATAAATAATATATTAAGGTCAAATAAGTTATTTATTGGGTCTTTCTACCCATTTTATGTGTGCTACTTTGTTTCAGTATTGAAGGTCTGATTTTCAGTTGTTGTAAATTCAAACCGATTGACATGTTAATTTACCATGAGCTGAGAAACTGGAAAGCAGTGAGAACAGTAATTATATTTTTTGGCTCAGTCAAATGCACTTGTCTACCTATATTCACTGATTTCTCTTGAAGCTGCCTTTTTCTCTTTTTTTTTCCCCCCAATATTTCATGCTTGCACATTGTTAGGTAATAGTCTTGTATAGGTGACTCACAGCATAGCTGCTTCTTCAGTGATGGCCTATCTCAATTTATTCAGTTCTATAAATCAACCTAACTCATGATTTCACAGTATCTGCCCAACTCACCATGGCAAAAGAGAGCTCTTCTGCTTCCTCCAGGAGTTGCTTCACCATGTAGTTCTGATATAGCCCAGCACAATGTTGACCCCTTTTCTTCATATTCTTCCCTCCCACAAGTCATGTCTAATACTTTTTTCTCACACTGCATAGGAGACATCTTTGCTTTGTTCTCCTATTGCACTTTCACCAGCTCAGCTCACAGCAATGCCTCCCCACTGGCCTGACAGAAACCACACTTGTTACTTTCTGGTCTGTGTAAGAGTCATCCCTGACAGGGTCTCCCTTGCTGCTTCTCATCACAGCATCACCTCTGAGCTCTCACCAGTGTTACTTCTGAGAACTCCAGCTGCAGCAAATTGAAAGCAAATAGTCATGAAGGCATTATTCATACCTCATTTGTTACATTTCTCACAGTTATGCCCTCGCTTCCCTCTGTGGTTCAACTCCAATGGGATCACCTGTTCTGAAATGTCTGGAAATGCTTCCCTCTCCCTGCCAGGTGTCTCCTTGAGTTACTCTTCTTCCCTATGGCATCTCTCAGATATGCATTGTAGGACCCATAGGTACAAAGCCTACCAGAACTGTTGCAGGAAAAAGTCTAGGAGCAGCCCAAATTCCAGCTGCTACTACATTCTGCATCATCACACTTCATGGGAATGAAAGCAAGAGACAGCCCATCCCTGAATGGGGCTAGGAGGCAGTGGAGCAGGGAAGCAAATCCAAAGCTCTCAAGCATTTCCTACACAAAGGATGACATGGGAGCATTTACCAGCCCAGCCCAGCCAGGAGGCCCCGCAGAGCCTCTCTGGCCTCAGCAGCATCCTCAGCTCCCATGGCTGCAGGGCTGATTTCTCCAGGGATACTCGTGAGGAGCAGCCTCGTGGTGGTTCCGCACACAGCCGCGGCAGAGGCTGCCTGCCGCCTACTCAAGAGCCGTAGGCCGGTCATTCCTGACTTGGATAGATCAGTGTAGACAGCAATGGCTTAAATACCACAAATTTGTTAAATTTAGACTCAAACAGGACCAAACCTGTAAACAATGAGACATCTGCCTACCATCAATCAGACTCTCTGCATATTACATCTGTTCTTGCTGTTTTATGCATTTTTTTAGATGTAGGCTATGCTGTCTTCATTTCTAAAGCACTCAGTAAATTCTGGAAAATACTAGAATACTAATAGTAGCAATAATTATGGCCCTGCTCTTGTCTAGAATACTTAATGCATTAATAATTTTCCACGGAATCAACATTCTGTAATAATGAAATTGATAACTTTTGCACAAATCATTAGTAATTAAAATTTATTTGTATACTATATTTGAATACCTGAGAAATAACATAGTGCTAATTACTAATGAGTAAAAGATATTAGTCTTTAATAATGCCATATTTCTCTAGAATTACACAAACACTCCAACAAGAAATTAAATTCTATTGAAATAGTGATTTTCAGCACTAGGCATTTTTTCAGCAGTGTACCAGAATTCAAAAAACAAGATTTTACCCTCTGCCTTATGAATACTAAACAGCATTCTTCATCTAAAGGTTAAACCAGAAAAAAAATCAGTCTCTCTGCCCTGTATTTTTATGAGAATTGCAGAGTATTTTATGTGTATTGTTCTTTATAAGTGTAGCTAAACCTGTACTGTATGTCAGCAAACTTTATTTTAGCACATTGTTTTTCCATAAAAACATAACACTATAAATAACCTTCAAGACACATTTGCATGTTTTCAGTCTGTTAAAACAGGTAATTGAAAAACATCTCTCCCCTTACGTTATCTCATTCAGGAAATCCACAAATGCATTCCATGTCTTCAAAGAGACTGTCATACATAAACATTTTAAGAATCTTACCTGTTCTTATAAGGGCTCCTTTCACAAGAGGGATAGCAGCCACAAAGCATGACTATGGCCGTTGAATTTAATTGATTCTCAGTCAGAGCCCAAATGACAAAAAGAGACAGTTATGAAACAGAAAGATTTCCTAACAGTCAGAGTCCCTGGGTTGCATTACCCAACACCTAAATCAGGGATGAGCTAAACAGTACCAGCTCTTTTTTTTGGCACATATAGTTGAGGGATTCAAGCAAAAGCAGTTTACACTAGGATTTTCCTGTCCTACACTCTGTTCTCAGAGCTGAACAAAGGAGGGTTCCCCACACTTTCAACATGGGCAAACCAATGTAGGCCTGACAAGTGTTTCTGCTTTCAGGTGTCATCAGCCTTCAAGATCGACATGATAAACCAGCTTAGTTAAAGATTATAAAATCAGATATACGATGAAAATATGTGCCTGGGAAAGATCCTGGCAGCATTTTGCCAATGCATGCAAGACAAGGAAGGATATAAATTTCTGTGCTGTAATTCAGTGTGCTCCAAACACAAGTTCTCAGCGCTAAGAATTGTTGCATCACCAGCCAACACACATTGCAACTGTTTCTAGCAGTGCAGCATTAGCTGCAGCGCTGTGGGGAGTATCTCTAGTGTGGTGGGACCATACCAAACTTTTTTTAGAGCAAGGAAAGATGTGAATTCATGGCAGTCAGAAGCTTACAGATATCCTTGGAAAATGCATATGAAGAAATATAATAAAAATATCTTTCATTTACTGAGGGTAAACTACAAATTCTGGGTGATGATTAATTCATTGGTTCATGAAAATAAAGATCTCTGGGGAGCATCACCAGTCCAGACTGACTTTCCAGGAATGCTGAATTTTATATCTGGATCTCTGCTTTACTAAAAACAGAGACAAAAAAAAAAAAAAAAAAATCAAAATTACAGGTGATTGTGTCTCTTTTTGGGGGATATATTTGAAGGATCAAAAAACATATTGATTTGAGAAAATAAAATGTATTCTTATGTTAGCTACACAATAATATCTACAGAGAGTACCATGAGAGAAGACTAAAATACTGCAGACTGGCTCCACTTCCTGCCATTACCTCATTCTTAACAAAACAAAACAAAACAAATGCATCCTTCCAATCTAACACATTTTAGGAGACAGGAGGAGACCAGGGCAACTATTTTGGACAGAGACTGCTATTAAGCATTTCCAATACAGAGCTTATTCCAAATTTGGTGCTATGCCTCTGCAGATCTCAGATCAGAATCAAGCCTTTAGGCATTAACTGAGATAAACAAAGTATGATACATCAAATCTAATTATGCTATAAATATCCAAATAATATCTAGATCTCTAAGGTAATTCTAAAGAGTCTCAGTGACAGAGGGGCAAATATGATTAAGTTTAAACTGCAAACAGCTTGTGAAATACGGGAAATAGCATTACATGTGAAAATATCTGTAGGGAAATATTTTCTTTTAACTAATAAGGCAGGAAATTTTTTGACATAGTAAATGACTTTTCCAGTAGCTTAAGGCATCTTAAAGAAAAAGCAAGGATGCTAAATAACTACTATGCATTCCAGCTGTAAAGCCATCATCAATAATACTTGTTTCATAACTACCAAGTCATAAAAAATAGTGAAAATCAGCAGTAATAAAAAATAGTGGAATGTAACCCCCCGTCCCCTTCTTATATGTTTGCATCAATTATAATAATGAAATAAACACTTAAATTGGTCAATGATTCAGTTTTATTCATGACATGCAAAAATAAAGCCTCTCTTTCCTCCCCTTTCACAATTTTCATAGCAAAAATAAAATGTCAGCAGGTAATTCTGGTACAATGCTTTGCCCAAGAAGGGCTTAAAAAAAAAAACATTGTTAAATGACAGACCTCTGCCATCCCATTTACTACCCATAGAGGCACTGATGTATGGTTAAGTGCACCTAGCCACAATTTTATTTTAAGATCAGACTGAAACTGAGCTTGTAAATGCATACCAAGCATCTGTCTGACTCTATCTTCTAGTCCTCCTGTGGGAGTTCAAGTCATAGAAGTCCACAGACACTTCATGGCTTTCTCAATCAAATGACAGGAATTCCAAAACTGCTCAGTGTAGTTTTCTGGAACAAATTTACATGCTTGTAAGGCACCCAGAGCTATACGCATCAATTAAATCTGTTTCCTTTTGCATTATCCTAAAGTACTTCCACTAACTTTTTACCTCCTTGAGCTATGGATACTGACACTGGTTCACAGAATACGTGGCCAGTTCCACATTCACATTCCCTACGGGAAACCTTTCAGGAGAACGTCAGGAACATCTCCTGGCATGATATCTTACACACTACACTTGTTAAACCTCCATCTTTCCCATGCAAACACTGCACACGGACCACCTCTATCTCACACTCAAAGACAGCAGCTTGGTTGTGTCCTCCCTGGTGGTGTCACTCCTCTGGCAGTGATTTACGTTGGCTCAGTTCATACATCAAGTGATAAAATAATAGATCACTCATGTACATGCGTGAATACTGGATCTGGACTGTACACTAGGTTGTGTACACAAACATTCTCCAGCGATCACCAGCTAGAACTTGTTTCAGCATGCAGGTGTTACCAACAGGACACACATCCAGCCACATTGGCTGAGATGGGATACAGCTTGGTCAAGGTGAAAAGCCCCGAACAGTCCAAGTACAAAATTGTGTACACAGACTCAAATAATCCTAAAACCCAGCTTCTAACTTTGGGGACGTGAGGAGAGAGCTGTATAGAGAAATGAAACATCAGCTTTGACAGATACAGATTTAACTACTGGGATAGTTCTGCAGCAGCCAGCCTGCTGCATTCCCACAGCCTGAATTGAGGCCAATGACAGACGTATTTGCAGGTCTTCCTCCAGTGCTGAAGGAATATATTTCATGGTTTAAGAAGAGTGAAGTCATGTAAGAAGAGCTAGATAAAGACAGAAACATCACCTAAAGGAAGGATTATTCTGAGCAGCAAGAGGAGACTATTCTGAGCTGCAGAGAGATGAGACAGTGCAATGTGCAATGACAGATGCGATCTCAGATCCCAATGGACATTGCCACAAGTTATCTCGTTAGCTATGCCCATTCTCAGATCATTTCACGTGCCCAAAGTAGTAAAATAAGTGGGCCCAAAGGAAATCTGGACCTGCTTGAAGAGTCCCCTCTTGTCTTGGTACCCGAGTAACAATAGAACATTCTTCACAGAGCCTTTGAGTGTGGCTTTCAAATAGAAGAAATCTTAGGAAATGTTTTCTTCCTACTTCGAGTGGTTGCGAAAGAAACTGGAGGCCTTGGACACACCGCACAACTTCTTTATCATTCACAGTTCCCTCACACAGCACCCCAGAAAATGCAAAGACTGAAAAAAGCTCTCCAGCCCCTCCAGCAATGCACTTTTTTTCTCCCCATTCACCTTGTAACCAGATAGCCTCACCAGACATTACTGGATAAAAATATGTCTGGTAAGTTATGATTTTGGTCAACAATATGACGTATTTAAATAGAACCACAGATGTAAACAGACAGAGAAATTACCACCCTGATCTGAAGACTTACTCTAAATTAGACCCATGGAATAGTGAAACATTATATTTGTGGGAGCGAGTGCCGGACAGAGTGACAGAGGGCTAATTGCACAGATATATTTTGCAACAACAGCTTCATGGAAAAACTCTCGTGCTTACAAGACTGTCTCTACTGTTGGACCAGAGAAGATTACAGGATCTTAGACTCTGCCTCAGGAAAACCAAGCACCAAGATATACATCCTCAAAGCAACAATATGCACTTATAATCCATACTATTAAAATTTGGTCTTAAAGACTTACATAAATATATTTTTTCAAAGGGTTCATTTTAAAACTTACATTTATTTTAGGGACAGAAATTCACGACATACTACAAAACTACATCCTAGATTTTAAGGTCACAGACATATATTTACTTTTCAGGCAGCTGGAAGAGCTGCAAATGTTAGCACTTCAGGCCATTTTTTTCCACTTTCATGTTGGAGTTCACCATGACAACAGCAAAGCAAACTAAATGGAGCCCATGAGTGCTTCCTAGACTCAATGCCCCAATGAAAAGTCTTTTTTTTTTTTTTTTTNTAACATACTTGACTCCACATTCAAACAAGGAAAAGGTCAAGGGAATAGGGACGACAGCAGTCACATACGCACTGAGTTGTACAACAGCAGTAACATGGAGTTACAGGAGTTGGGTTACCAGCATTAAAAGCATCAGCAGCTAGCTCCAGCAAAGAACAGCTGCCATTGCCAAGGAATTCACTTAACAGCAATCTCAGGCTGAAATATCCCAAAAAGCACTGTTCTAGTGGAGTCTCTGGATCCATGATGGGACCTGCTTTGCAATTTCTCATCTTTGAAAGACATCAACTTACAGCTGTGACTTAGCTTACAGTTAAGACACAAAATATTTACAGACAATTCTTAAGAAAAGATAGTAAATGATGATATTTTTTCTACTGTTCCATTCACTTCTAATTACATACATGTATGTAAATTATGATGAACACCAGCTGATTTATGGTTCAGCTTTTGTTTCATTTCTGAGACGATATGCAGATCCCTCGACTCTGAAGTCATGAACATGAACTGTAAATTTATGTTTCTTCATTTTGTCTAATGTTATATTCTTTGTAATTTTACTGCAGATACCATGAGTTCTTAGAAAACCATTTTCCCTGTATAGACCAACAGTAATTAAAACATGACCCAGGTTCATAATGTTTTTTGCAGACTTGCCCCATGCCCTCATTACTTGGATTTATGCATATAATTTAGTGTTCTGATATTTTGTCTCATGTTATCAGTCTTTGAATTAACTCATAAATCTTTTTCTTGTAAAATCTGTTATTCAGATCATGAATGTCTTAAACTTCAGGAAGCTGAAAAAATTGAATGTGATTTCTTTCAGCAGAAATACCAGATGCATCTTGCTATGATTCCACATTATGAATGAAAAGAGGCATTTAATGATCCAGGAAATTTTTCCGTAAGTATCTGCAAGCACAGTGGTTTTTTTTATTTGCAATTTTTTTCATTGCATTTCAAATTTCAAAATGCCTCCATTTCTACAAGTATAAGCAATATTTACTATGTGGAATTCTGTTCACAGTACTTATTTCTTATATTACGTATTGTGAAGAAGGCCTTTAGAGGGTAGGTGAACATTTTAGTCAAAATCAACACGCAATGGGTAATGAGAATAAGACTCCGAAAACCTGCAATTTCTGCATCTTTAAAAGATATAATTCAATGTTATTTATCATTCTAAAACCCAGAAGTTGGCTGCAATATGGTCATATGAAATTGAATGTAGTTATCTTCAGGAAGTAGCACCTGTGAATAGTATCTGAAAAAACACTTCTCTGACAATTGAGAACAAGGTTCTGGCTCTTAAAGCACCCTGGGCAATGACTACCATGGTTTCGTATAGTCAGAAAGAAAAAAAAATTAAGTTACAGAAATATAAGTTCATTATTTTATAGAAATTATTCATCAAACAACAGATATTAGAAATTAACTAACAGGAGAATATCAGAAACCTCACTGAAATTTTTAAGCTTTTCAGGACACCATTGCTCATTTTTATTAACTGTAGTAAATAGTATTTATTATATAGGTACTAGACTTATTCCACTGTACTTTTTCCTATTACTCATCATACCACCAGTATCTAAGGACATAAACATAACTGTCTGAAATTATGTTGATTTAAAATTAGCAGCAGGAACAGCATCTCTGACTGCTCTTTATTCATAAACTATTTGTTCAGCTCCATTTTTCAACATATCTGCAAACATTAAACAAGGCATTTGAGCCTTTAGGACTAGATTGGAAGAGTAACACAGTAAATTATGGGTTGAAGTGAGGCTGGCTCACAAATGTAGATCCCAAATTTGCTCAACCCAACACCATACAACAAACTTGCATTTCTATTATTTGTGATCTGACAAATAGATCTGACATTACATAAATCTGACATTACACAATGATACTGTTATTCAACATGTACTGGCAGCGAGCTGTTTGGACAGCTGTTATTCGATTAGGATGACTATCAAACCTTACTTGTCTCAGGTAATCAAAATATAAAAGTGATCAAAAGCAGACGCTCCTACCACCTTTTCATAGCAAAGGAAATCTATCTGAAGTGTCTCCACGTTAGTGAATTTCCTGAATTTACTTAAACAGTTTTGTTAGCTTTCAGATGGAAAGAAAACCTTAATATTTTGAGTTTCTCCCCGCCTGCTGTGGAAGCATACCCTGAGGAGCTACCCTTTAAAGGGTCTCCAAACACTAGAGATCTACTGTTATTTAGACACCCATATCTCCAGTACTTTACACTACACCAGTCTCAGAGGATTAGCATAAAAAGAGTAATACTTTCAATCAGCTGATAGCTGAGAAGGGACTAGCACTGCTGAATTTTCAGTTTTACTCCCAAGCCTCTATGTAAGCTGAGTCAGCAGTTGCTTTATTTTAAAGACTCTCTTTATTCACCTGCACTGCTGCAAATTGATAAGACCCATAAATTCTGGTTACCTCTTAGAGGGCAGCTTTAGAGATTAAAAGTATATACTTGCTTTGATACCATAGTGTCACTCCCAAAAGGATTAACAGGAGTTAAGTGCGTGCATGATAAGCAGAAGATTCTCTACACCTCCCCCACTACAGGAGGGAAGAGAGGAAACAGACCCTGCACAATTCTTCAGAGAAATGTAAAGGTCATGCAGGTGAGCTGCTGACTAGACCACCCTTTGCTCCCTCAAGCAAGTCTGCAGCACACGGCATGGTTCATGTTAGGAGTTCAAACCCGAGCAAGACACAGTGCCATTAATTAGACACTAAAATCCTCTTGTAGGAAAGGATCTCACTGTACATTTACTACAAACTGGTAATATAATTTCAGCTTTCCTGGTGGGCCTAAAAATTACATTTCTTTCTTCTACACTGCAATTGCTTCTGATTTCATATCCATATTGCATGTGTTCATAAATCAGCTCAGCATATTGAACCGTTCTGCTGTTTACCTAGAGCTTTTTACTTCATAGTGGATAATACAAAACAGAGGTAAGACAGTGACTGGTACTACATAAATCTGGTGACCCATCGGGTGACAACTGAGAGAAAACATCCGATCAATTCACATGCCCACTAATTCCACATAGCATACAATGCTACTTGATATTACTTCTCTCTACTGCAGAACTATTGCTCCCTGGTTATGTAGCAGGTTCAGCTTATGAGGGCAGAGTGTCATTTTTTTTCTTTTAGATTGCACACACTAAAAATGAGAAAGAAAAAAAGGCTGTATAATAAGGCTATGGAATCTTAATTGAGTTCTGGAAGTGGGGTCCATATTCAGGCTTTAGAATTTATAACTAATGCAGTTCAAAATGGACACTTTATTTTTGTTTTTCATCCTAATACCTGTTACTAGTCCTCTTCTATGCCAGATACCTGTATAGAAAGGATTATGACAAAGCTTTTGCTTCAGCAGTTGCACAAAGAGTAAGTAATTTAAAACTCAACTAACATTTTTCGTAACTTGTATATATGATGGGAAGGGATATTGCAACAGTGCAAACAAGTTACAGGCATTTACAGTTCAAACAAGCATAGGTTTTATGGCAAGCATTTCTAAATTAACAATGAATAGAACAGTAAACAGTTCTACAACAAATGAAAATAGTAGATGCTCTTATTCTGTAAGGGCTCTTTCCTAAATATGTTTTGAACTCTCTGAATATGGCCTTCATAGGAATATCTTCTCCTCACGTACAAGTGACAGGATGTCAGCCCTGCAAAGCTGGCAAGATCTGCTAGAATCTGCTTTTTATGTCACAAGTGCTGTATAATGCTGCTTGTGATGGTGAAGGTCTAGTGATGCAGGTGAAGATGATAGGAGAGATCAGAGGAAGACATAAAGACATAGTAGCTGTAAGAAATGAAGGACCTTTACAAACTGAAAATTTTCAAATTTTCAAATTCCAGCTACCCTGGCACAGTCAGTGCAGGTGGCACAAACTGCAGCCACAGCATAAGAAGCCTCGTAAGGAGATCCCGGAACAATGCTACCATGCTCTCAGCATCAGCACATGCAAGCCATAAAGCTTCTTCGGCTGCTTCTCAGCAAGTTCCCATGAAGACAGCTTGCCAAAACCTTCTTTTCAAGAGGCTGATGACAAAACCCAGGGTAGAACAACTACTGCAAATTGAAGCTCTCTGTCACTTTCTGCCTTTCCCTAATTCAGCATGAACATGCAACCCTCTTCTCAGACCCTGCAGGCACTCAGGAGGTGTGTAAGGTGGCTAAATTAGACCTGCAAACATATCCTTGACCTTGAAATTTTGCTTATTAATGTTACTGTTTACATTTACCTTTCAATTACTGAGATACTATCCAAAGGTGACTTAAGTAAGAAGGCAGAAAGAACAAGTGCTTTCATTTTCTTATGAGTCTATTGTTATGACATTTGTGTAAAACCCTCTATTTTCTAGAGGTTTTGTGCCAATGAGACAAATTCAGTACAGACTTATGGCAGAAGTGAATGTAACTACACTACATCTCTACTGGTGTTTTAATATATTTCCTCACTGAGTTTGCAAAACTCGAAGCATAAAATCACATGAATGTTTCCTGTAATTTAATAGAGTGTATTACCATATAATCCATATTTAATAAATGCAGGAAAGAAAGCTTGTGGAGAGGCAGAAAGGGACACACAGAAAATGAGAATGGTGCAGCTTTTCTAACAGTACTGAAAACAACTTATATTGAAGAATACTTATGTCTGTCATGCTTTTTTTTCTACATAGGTGCTAAAGAGCAATTCCCAGTGCATCCTTCAGGAAAATGCACAGCCTCCAAGATTTCATTCTTGTGAGCATCAAGTCCTGAAGACTACAATACCAGAAACACCAGAAAACCCTCGAGTTAATTTCCTAGAAGCCCTAAAATAGGAAAAGAATAACAGAATATGTTGCAAATCTTTGTGTAGGGTTTACATATCCATGATCCTGACATAACTGCACTGTTCAACTTTTGTTTGTGGATACAGGTAGGCCTCTCCTGTGTGATTTTATTACTCTGGTTCTGCCTTTCTCTCTTAGAAATGAGAGAAATTGCTAGAATTTTAATCATGTACTAAATAAACAACATTTACAAGAAATTTCTGGATGCAAACTGTAAAGGAATACACTTACACATGAGGGGGATATAAAGGCCAACACATCAAAATTTATAGATTCAGGCCTGATTGAGAGAGCTGCCTTCAGGCCTCTCCATCAGTTAATTTCAGTGGGAATAATAAGACATTTTCACATGTCTCAAGCACTTAAGTACTTGGTATTAGACACTTGTAGTAGAAAAGTTTAGGCTAAAATATCTGTTTTCTTCCTTTCTCGTATCACCCTGATTCATCTATAAATATTGTAGAGTTTGGCACCACTACTACCTTATCAACACCTGCCCATATGAGCACTTCTGATTCTTTTTGGGAGGGAGGGGACTTCTGCTTTCTGCACGGATCATCTCCTGCCCCTTGGACAGGGACTGACTCCTTAAGCTGCTTTTGTGCCTAGCACAGCATTATTTTAGCTGTTACTACCTTCTAATTATAACCACAGACAATACTAATATACAGTACACAAGGCGACTACAATCTGTGACTTCTTGAAATTAAATGCTTCCATTAGACTGCCTTTTGGTAGTAAATAATTGAACTAGATAATCAGAGTGTGGCACATTACTAATATGACACCTTGCAGTGTATATCTTCATTCAACACTCACACAGGCAGCTCTCAGCTGTCTGTTTTTCTGTATCCTTCACATTCTAGATTCATTTCATATACTCAACATCCAATATTTTTACCTGGAATCAACACTTACCATTACACTTCTGTTTGATTGAAAAGTTAAATGCATGAAAAATGTTACGCTCTCAAAAGAAAATTTATGCAGGAATAATATTCGGGGACTCATACAGTGATTCAGGTATAAAATTATCCACCAAGTCCGCTTAAAATAGACGACAAATGGGCACATAAAAAACTTGTTGAGCTGCTTTAAGTTCTCCAAGAAAGTCATAAATCTATGTGATGGTTTCAGTACCTTAGTGTCCAAAAAGGAAAATACACAAGGCATCCAGATTTTGGAGAAGCAAAATCTCTTTACATATGTTACTTTTTTTTTTTAGGAAAATTTACACACTGTACCCATGCTACCAAACTCAAAAGCACCTCTAAACCTAAGACTACCAGGTATTGCCTCAGCCATACTCACAAACAAGGTATAAACAAAACAGAAATTTCAGTATAAGAAGTATAGTCCTAGTTTGGATTAATCCTTTAACTCCCAAGAATCTATTTGGATCTAGCAAAAAAAAAAAAGAAAAATGCCAACAAACAAAAACAAAGTGTCTGTTTCCCCATGCCAACCAAGCCTTCACAGCGCAGTCTTTCCTGCTGCATACAAAATAAGTATTAATGGCATGTAGCTAGTATTGCAATAAAAATAACTAATCATCCTAGAAATTATTATCTAACCATTTCAACCACATGAACTTATTCTACCAGAGCCAGCTCATATTCCCTCCATCAAAACAGAAAGAATCCCGTTGTAGTCCCTGACATTCGCCTGCATTGCACTTCCTACAGGCAGTCACATTCGGTAAAACACCTCTCCAAAATGATATTAGAAAGAGCTGTGTAGCACTGATGTGGCTCTGAGTGTGCTCTATAGCCACCTCATACAAAGTAGGGCAGAAGCTCGTCCTTCATGTCTCTGCTCAGCAATGAAAAGCAGTACAGCCTGATGAGGATCTGAGGTGACAAGCCAAGACGGCACATCAGGATATTTTAGGTCTTCAGCTGGGAAAGTACATTTCTGGCTCGCACTGCAGCCAGACAGCCCACCCTGGCAAGGCTCAGGGCTGGTGCCTGCAACATGTTATAAGTGGTTCCTATGAGGAAACCTGGGAGCACCCCAGGTATTTAAAAGATTTCATAATGCTCCTAACTGCTGAGCGAACCACTGCTGACGAAGAAATGTAAAGCCGAAATATTGAGTTCTTGCTTAGCAGCATTTCATCAGAGACCATTTCATGTGGCTTTTAACTAGATTCAATCAAATCAATACTGGACACAAAGGTCATCAGTTCTGTATCCTTCCTCCAAAACTACAGCCTAGTCTAACTTTTATAATAAATTCTGACAAGGAGATAATACTCCATTTTTAGTATTATAGAGTTTCTGTTGGCTTCCTAACACTAATTAATACATCACATCTATTCTAAGTACAAAAAAGCACAAAAGACACTGAAAAACTAAGGCATGTAGTTGAATAGCATGCCCAGGTATGTAAGATTATCTTTCTAGAGAGAATATATAATAGAAATTTCAAAAGGCAAGGTAAATTTAATAGCAACTTGGTTTTACACAACTCAAAGGCATTTTTTCTGACAATGCTTTTTGGGGAGTTTTTTTTATTGCAAATACGATTGCCTTACTCTGGCATAAGAAAATATTCAACCTGATACTCAGAAAACTGTCAGTTAAAGAATATAGCTGCGATGTCTTAATGCGCTTCTCTACTCCTAAGAAACATACATCATAAAGTACGTTTAGAAATGGCAGGTATTTTTACCAAATTTTTTGGAAGAGAGTTTTGCTTTGTTCAGTGGAGAAACAATAATTTAATTTCCCTTCTGTCTTTGAAACAGTATTTTAAAATAGGCTAAAGGAAAAATTTCAATTACTCATCTCCAAAGGATAAAAATAAAAGTGTAAACATTTCTTGATCCAATGTAAGAAATGATCAGTTTTATTTGAAAAGTTCAATTTTGCTCATTTTTTAAACAATCTACAGAAATTCTTTGGAAAAAAATGCATTTTTTTGCCAAGTCTGTTGTAAAAAATAATGTATCTGGAAAAGTACCTGCCTTTCCTAGAAACCTCTAGTACAAAAAATACCCCCCTTACTGTGGTTGGCACATATAAATATATGTATTATGCTACTTTAAAAACTCTATCTCAAAGCTAATTATGTAAATGCACTTTTTTTTTTCCAATTTGAAACACACATATACTTCTTACTCCAATTCAGCAGCAACACTAGAACCCTTACTATAGTCCTAAATTGTCCTAAGGTCCTAAAAAGTCCTAAAAACAAATCACATTTTGACTTCCATATGGTTCAAACAGCACTAATTAATAAAAATTGTATTAATAAAAATAATCTTCAAGTGAGACAGAGGACATATGTCATCATTCAAGATTATACTATGTGTCTTAAATATAAGGACTGAAAAGTATACTCTCTTACACATATGTGTAAAAATATATTTCCATCCATCATCTTAAGTGAAAACTCCACTGTTCAGACACTTGGAAACCTCAAGGCTGCTGAGAGTTTATTTTACCATTAAAAAGAGGTCTCCTCCAGTTAAGGCAAGTGCTAGGACATTTGAAGTAATAAAACATTTAATATTAATTATAATATTAATGGTTATGAATCTGTCAATTATTTGAACATCGCCTGAATAAAACCATGACTGACATTTCAGTATTATTACCCAGCTACAACAATATTTTATGAGACTAAATTTGGCAGTGCAACTTTAAGTACAGGTTATCACTGCAATACTATAATGAATTTAGGGTTAGACAGTGATTTATTTCAATTATACCTTGTCAAACTCACCACGTGTTTACTGAGCTGAGGAAACATGTTAAGCAGTTCCACCCTGAAACTGAATAAATGTTGTTACAATTTATGTTAGTGAGACTTTGTCCCTGTTTCAGTGCATTAATAGAAACAAGAAATTTGTTTTGGTTTGGTTTGGTTTTTTTTTAATTCTGGTAGTTAAGCTATTATTTTATTCACTTTAGCTGATTTTATGCTTTTTAAGTGACTAATCAATTTTAATTTTGAGGTATGACTTCTCTTCAGCAGTGAATTCCTGCTGTTATTCAGTGGTAACACCACACTTACTGTCAGCTCCGACGGTTAACACTGCTGTGTTTTTACCTTGTATTGTAAATCTAAGCCAACATCTTGATGTAACAGATTCCTTTTAAAACGTCCATAAGGTCTTAGCCCGAGTTAGTAGCACTTGGATAACCCATAACCTGAATTTCCACATCTATCATCCCGTCCCAAGATGGTCTTACTATTCCTGGTACGAGAGAGCTATTGTTAGTCACAGTCCTCTCGTAAAAGTGACACAACTGGACATTCTGAATTACTGCCCAGAGCTACTTATACTGCCCTCATTTAAGAACTGTATGTAAGCTTTTCTTATTTCTATGGCAAGAACAAGTGGTAATAGCATTTGGCAGTATATTTACTTGATAGCTGTTTGCAGCTACGCTAGTCATCTCTGCAGAGAAAAGATGTGTACCATGGGCCTACGCTTATTTTTTTTACAAAAGGAAAGAGTGTGCATTTGCAGTGCTGTAATATTGACTTCCTATTCGTGATCACTTTACGTAAATGGTATTTTCTGGCTGTAAGCTTCCCCTCTGATTGTTCTAGCTCTTCATTAATTTGCAGTACAAAGAAGAGTGAGTAACGTTTAATTGCCGCTTGAATCCCAGAGAAATCTGGTGAAGCCCCAGTGTCATTTTTATTTAAATATATATTATCTTGTCAGTCAACCTGGAACAGTACAGATGGTTAATGTTATAGTATACAGACACTGTGATCTATATTTTAAAGGTTTAAATTATAATTTTTAGTCGATAGAGCACAAAGAGATGCAATCTTTGATAGCGTATGACAACCACCTTCTGGAAAGGCCCCCTATGAGTTACAGGGTAATTCTCTTAATTTCCAGCTGTGCTTAGCACTGACTCTAGTACACTGACAGGAGCCACAGTCACTGCACCCACAAGGTTTATTGCCATGAAGCTGGGCTGTGCTGCTCCTTCCCCTGCCTCTTCTGCAAGCAGGGCATGAGATCTTGGCAAAGGGATTTACCAGGTATGATATTTTCAGTTCAGCCCTGCCCATCTTGGGTTCGTTTTTTTCCTCTGAGTTATACTCAATTTGAAATTCTTCCTCTACATCTCTAACTCTCCTCGTCTAATCAATATGATTAAGTATGCCCCTCATGGCTTAATGTGGAATGTGCTGATGGGCACCCGTCCCAGTACATGAGAATCTATTATTTGATTTGTCAGGCATGACAAATCCTCAGTGTACAACAACTGTGACTTTAACAAAACATCAGGTAAAGCTTTATAATTCCCGTTCTACAAAATTCCTGAAGCATAATGGTAAACTCCATGAAACTCAGCATGTGGGATAGTAGAGCACTCTGGAATTTGGGGATAGTAGAGCACTCTGGAATTTGGGAAGAGTCAGCAAACACAAACTTCAGTGGTCCAGCTGAGGAATTAATTTAGTGCAGATATCTCAGTGTGCAGCTGCAGTGCGAGCTGCAGGTTGGGCTCTGGATGTAGGGAAATGATGAGAGCCCCAGGCAAAAGGCTGAGAGCTGCTGCTGCCCCTTTGCACAGCAGAGACCTCTGGGGCCAGCCAGTAGAGCAGGCACTCAGAGACACTGCAGGAGCCCAGCACTCAGCAGGAGGAGCCCAGAGTATGGCACACACAGACTGCAAGGGTATAAAAGCTCAGGCATTCGGTTGTTCAGGGTCCCTCCTTGGAGGCACCCAGCTCAAGCTGGTTTTGTATTCTGCACCTTGACTAAATTTCTCAAAGGATTCACATGTCTGAGACACTGCTATGGGAAACCTGGGGTTGAGCCAGTAAGGAAACCTTTTCTGACTTTGTGACACTTGCTCCAAAGGGGCTTCAGCCCCAGTAGTGAAAAGTCTTGAATGGTGGGAGTGCAACTTCCAGAGGGCTCCCTGAATGGTCAGACAGGAAAGTTTCCTTAACAGTCCAAAAGACATGTCTAGGTTTATCAGTCAGTAAAATGCAAATACAAGATACTACAGTTTCATTTAATATGTTCTTTTAAAGCAAGGCTTAAAAGAACAACTAAACTTTTAATTAAAGAGATCACTTGCTCAGATTACTGTCAAAATATTTATGGAGATAAATCACATATTACAGTCCCACAGCAAAAAAAAAATACAAATTTCCTTTTAAACTAGGAATTGTTTAGAAAGCAAAATATATGCGCATTATTTTTCTACTGTGAAACCATAAGGTTTACAAACTTATTTCACGACCCTGAGCTGCTTTATGCTCATGAATACTTCTTGTAAAACAGCAGGACTGCCGACTCACTGAGCTGCTACAGGCTACTAGGGCAGGGTCACAGTAACAGGTGTGCTAAATTTCCCACCGGGAAAGCCTTAAGGTTATACTTGGTCAAAAGCCAATGTTCCAGAGAGAAAAATCTTCACTACTCTTTGTAGCTATCTTAATTTTAGCCAGGGGCCTTCACTCCCACAGGCTTCCTCGCCCTGGCCTCTCTACAAAATGGGGAGGTTGGGGATGAAATACTTTAATCTCCATTCACACTTCTGAAAAGGAAAATAACTTCATGTGGGGTAGGTTGTGTATCTGAATGGGAGAACCATTCAGATTAATGGGGCTACTTTGTTCTTCTGTTCTATCTTTGCAGTCAGTTTCAAATCGAGCATTATTTCCTCCAGTGCCTGCAACTGGACCTACAGTCCCACAGCACTCCATGCCAGTCTTACAGAACCTACATGGCAGCCAGCAAATGGTTTAAAGGCAGAGAAATCTCATGCCTGGCTAGTTTGGTTGGTGTAAACATTCCCAGAAAAATGTTAATCTTTGCAACCAAAAACAAAAGGAGCACAACTTTCACGCAGCCTTTCTTAACCTTAAGATCTTATTTTCCCAAGGTATTCACAGTTACTTCACCAGAGATGTCAAACTTGCATCAGAACCAACAACTAGGCTTAGGGTAAGTCTAACATACACACATGCATGCCTGCATCTCTGCATCTGTAGGCATGCATATATATATGCACAGGTTGCTGTAATTTATAAGGAATTTTTTAAAGAGGAAAATAGGTAAGAATAAATAGGTAAAATAGGTAAGCAGAAGCAAACCGCACATATTCTAAAAAATCTATTAGAAAAACAAACAAAAAAAGAAACAAAATTAAGTCTTTTGCATTTCTCTGCTCTAAAATTTACATACTCACTTTGCAAAATCCTTTAGTACATAGATGTACTAAAATGACATTACTTTTGCAAACAAAGGTGCACCACAAAGGGCAATAATTCACCTGATCCCCAATACATGGAGAAGGATTTTATCTGGAAGATCCACTGCCAAACTGGTAAAAAACATTACCCAGTTTGGCTGGGCTAGCTGCTTTTTCACCTATTGCATGTACAAATGATCAAGCAAATTCTCACTGAAACCAAAATGAACAGAAGAATGACTTACAAAACCAATGACTTACCTTCCTCCACTATTTCCATAACTTTACAGGATTCAGAATACAAATTAGGGGCTAACTATTACCTCTAAAAATGCCAAAACATTTTGAAGGACTACTTTTAACATGAGGATTAGAATCACATTTGCTTTGCTTCCAGTTGAAAGCAAGCCTTGAGCTTCCTCATACAGCTGTGTAACCTGAACATAAACACTTCTGAGGCAGTCTGGTAGAATAAGCAGCCTTTACCATTTTTGATGAAACAAAACAAATCACTTTGCACTCTACCACACTTGGAAGACTTCTTGGCTTCCAAGCACTTTTTCTTGACTTCCTGAGTCATCTGGGGGATATGCAGACCACAGACCAGTTTTTTTCCTCAAATTAGCTGGTCAGCTGAAATGGATTGATGATTTCATAACTCTGATAATAACTAGGTGTTCCTCATTCCAAACATATATTATTCAATAACAATGAAAAACTTCCTTTATACTGTGATTCTCATCCATCTATAATTTAAAAGTTGAGAGAGAGAAACTTCTTTCCGCAGTAGTATGGTTTATGAAATATTTTGCAATCTCTTCTGATGTCTTTGGAGGTGCCTCTGAGTATCTTTGCTCCAAGGACCAGACTCCTTGACTGAACTCAGCACCAGTTGCTATTTTCCTTACACACTCTGCTTCCGACCAGCAACTCATCTCCTTTCTACTACCCCTGTACACACACCTGCTAGTCTGAAGGAGGGGAAAAAATCATCTCAACAGCCACACAATTGCACCAAGAGACCGTGTCTGTGTTGCCTTTGTCCAGTGCATGACTGTGTTGTGGGTTTCAGCAATGCCCATGCATCAGTAATGCCACACTGGAGCAATGTTTTATTGTTACTTGAATCCCTGGACCTCTGACAACTCCCCATGACTGTCTCCTCACTTGAATGAGCACCTATGGATTGCAGTGTTTCTGAGATGAAATTTTTTTCCATCATATCTTACTTTCTCTCTTGCTATGAAACTGATCTCAATTTCAAAACACGTGAAGACTTAATTTACAGTCTAAAGCACACAAAAATTGATTTTGTCATAAGTACTGTCACCCATAATCACCAAATCAGCAAACAGGAAGCAAAATGTAAGGTCTGTTAGCATATGTTAGAGGAAAAAGCCAGAAAATGGTTGATTTGGTCTACTATTTGTTCTGATGTAAGCATGGACGTCAAAACCTAAAAAATGTATTTCCCTTTCTAAGTAAAGTGTTTATTATCTTTAACTGAGCATGACTGTTCAATGCTTTTAAAAGCATTTATCTGTTCACCCATTCTGCAACTTAAATGGAAATATTCTTACAGGTCAGATAATCTGCTTTTGTGACTTTAAAGACTGGAAAAATAATTTCTTGAAGCTTTCTACATTCTTCTTGAAAAAGCATTAATTCTTTAAAACCCAAGGAAAACCTCACTTTTCCAGGTCCAGCAGAGAAGTCCCACTTCTTTTCTTTTCCCTAAAGTAAAGTCGCTAGAACATTAGATCCGTAAGCAGCACCCTAAACTGCATTTCTTTGTTCTAATTCTAGTATGTACTACAAACTAATAATGCACATCCCTGTTCATTAGTGCTCTGCAGTAGGGTCACATTGGGAAGACCTCTTCATTACTCATGCACTGCTTGTCAGCACACAGACTGAAGCAAGATTACTAATACATCTGTCTAATTTTACTGAGAATATTGATGTTGAATTGGTCTCATTCACTGTCTGCACAACCAGAAGCTGGTCCAATTTGAAACAAAAACAAAAAACAAAACTACCCCCCCCCAAAAAAAAAATCTTGTTCTTATGAAACATCCTAGGTGGAAATGAGGAGAAGATGCCTGTACCTTACTGTGCTGTATTTGCAGTCTTCAATAGTTATTCCATGCCCTTATTTCAGAGATTACCAAGTGTAATGCTGAAAACTAAAATTCTACAAAGTGACATGTGCTGGTTATATATAAGAAAAAAATTAAGGAAAAAAAGGAGAAAAAACATGCATATCCTAGTAGATTTTCTGATACCATTCACAATACATAAATACCATCAATCCTCTCCCCAACTTGTATTTTAGCTTGCATTAATTTTTTTTAATGGCTCTTACAAAAAAAATTCCTGTTAAAAATGTATTAGGTCAATATTTAGCACTGAATATGAACACTTTTGGTGATTGTAGTTGCTTTCTACTGCTTCAAAATAAACCAACAAAAGGACCCCAATATTCAAGCAATTTTTTTGTCACCTATCATGGGTATCTTCCTAATTAGGCAGTGTGATAAAATACAGAGAGAGAGAAACTATAGGGAAAATAAAATCTAAATGATGTAGTTACACTGATTTGTCATAAGGATTATTTCTTGTTCTCTATTAAGTGGTGTAAGGAGTTGAGAATAAAGCAAGCAAATTAATTTATGCTCTTTCTCAAGGGACATAGAGTTCTAATAATTCTGGTAGAGAACAGCTACCTGTAGCATAACAGAATCAGATTTCTACATCTCAGCTCTGTCTTTGCTCGCTGTGTTTCACTGTCTTTCTTCACTGACATGACATAAAAAAATGCGCTCACTTATTAAATCATTTGCAATTTTTGATCATTCATACAGGCATTGTAATATCCTTCAAAATTGTTCTGCGCTTACTTATCATAAAAGTACAATTTCCAAAATGAAGTCTTCAAACACTTGCTATGTTTAAAAATTTTTTTCAGTGGTTTCAGGAAAAAAAGCCACAGATATTACAGACAATTCTCCTGTCATTTTGATCTTTTTAATCAAATGCCACCTCTTCAAAGGACTTTGACAAATCCAGTGTCCTCAAGAGCTAGTTGTTCCACTTGGATTTTGATTGACCGAGCAGTCACAAGAATCTTAAGGGGACAGACAGTACTGTAACAACTTCATAGCTGCATAAAGGGACTAATTTTTGACAGTTAACTGTTTATTTTGGGAATCCAGTATGACTCAGTATTGTAGTACTACTGCCTGTGATTCTCCATGCAACGTACCAACGGCATACGTGATCTTTATTATTTGCAAGACTAGAGTATACCAGTGAGTACTACAATAAAAATTATTGTCATCTGAGGCTTCTAAAATAAATGTGAGTTTTCCAAAGATGCAGGAGGAAAACTGTCTGAATAACTCCTTTTTTTCAGTTTGGTTGAAATTCTGAAAATGAAATCAACATCTCATGTGGATGGGAATTTTTTTTCTTGACAGTGAAACGGTCAAGAACATACCTGAAAGAAAAAAAAAATTGTAATTTCATTGTTTTTCACTGACTAAAATGTCAAATACTAAATCTAGAAATTGGTATTTAAGTATGTGAAGGAGATGAGAGAGACAGGGAGAGAACATTCTGTCAGACATACAAAATCTAAATGGATTAATGAAATATATCAATAGCAACAGATCTGCATGTTTGGCTAAATGATATTTTGGAGGAAACCTTTTGTCTGGTTTAATCAAAGCTTGATGCAGCTTTCCACATAAACTCCAAAAAGCAACTGCCAGTAGCCTTCATTTCATAATTTAAAACAGGAAAGACACTGTCAGTGATGGATATGATGTGTCTCCAGTTCCCTTCCCACTCTAGGGTGTTGAGACTTTCAGAAGGGTACACAAATTTAGAAAGGGATTAGGCAAATTCCTGAAGGATAGATAAACTGATTGAATAAGTCACCATGGCATGGATAAACACATTGGCTCCAGGAAACTCTACATCCTGGTAGAAATGGCACAGGTCACAGTGCAACCATTCTCATGTTCCAGTGCCCTGGAATTGCTTTTTTTTACTTTCCTATTTGTCTCATGGCAGTAAATCCTTTCCATCTGCTTTTTACTCTCTTTTATTATGTTGATTGAAAGAGCTCACATTAACAACAAGACTGCTTCACCAGTCTCTAACTTTGGGTATGGAGAATACTTTTCAAATGTCCCAACAAACTACTGAAAACAAAAATTTGATAAAAGAGTTAAGAGCCAACGGTAATTCAGATAAATATCAACGAATATCAATCTAATTAACTTTGTGTAAAGCCATTTTTGTTAAAAAAAAATCCAGTCTACAAAGAGGAATCTAACATCAAACGCCAACAGTGTCATGTCTTGCTTTTTTTTGTTTTGTTGGTGCTTTAAAAAAAAAAAATTAGCTATTTCTTCCATCCTGCAATGCAGGCAGAATTTTAGTATTCCAGGTCTGTGAGTGCAGTTGTGGTGGCAAATAATTTGAATCATGTTTCAGGGGTTGCAAGGCACCAGAAACTCCTAAGAATTTTGTGTCACTGAAAAGTAATAAAATAGAGAGGAAATTGGGCTGACAAAATTCCGGAACTACAGAAATGCAGCTGACAGACCTCAGCTCTTATCAGTCTTTGACAGGTGCATTTAGGTATTCTTGGGTTATTGCTCCAGGACCTATTAACCTCTACTGAGCCCAGATTTTGCCTCATACAGTCAAGATCATGCATGAATACTTAGGGCATATAATTTAATAGAAACCTTCAGAAAGTACATAGCTGCTCACATCCCAAATTTTTCTGCCACCCTCAAAAATGTCCTCACAGAATAAAGTAAAATTTTGCTTTATCTCCTAAGCATAAAAAAGCAGACATTGCATACCAGGATGGCAACAGAACTGCTGTATAACGTGTTTCTCTATCGGTTGTCTCCTTGGCAGGCTGTTTCTCTTTCAGGGCCTCAGACAACCACAGTATGTAACTGTGGACTTGGCAACATCTACATTCGTGGCAATTTTACTGCAAAAGGTAATAGATAGCACCATGGATTTTATTTTTTGACCTCATATTCTTGACCTCAAAAAGTCCAGTTTTCAGCTGCCAGCTGTGAAAATATCTTTTCCTGTATCATCACTGTTTTTAAAAAGCTCAGAATATGAAAAAAACCCACTTTTTTTTGTCTATCTGTGCATCCCAGGACTTTGGATTATACTCTTGAGTTGTACCATGGTATTGCCCATTGCCTTCAATGGGGCCATTACAGTAATGGATGGGAAAGTAGCAAAGATTCAGCACTAACTTTCAGGGATGAAACACCAAGGCTTTTTCTCTCCAAAGTTTTGAATATATAGGGTTTGGCCAAGATAAGGTTTTGACCAAGATGCAATGCAGGGAAGTTTGTAAAAGTATTGGAAACTGGTATTCTGGTACTCAGTCAAAGCCTATAGTTGCTATTAGTTCTGAGGCTGACTTCCTTATTTTAATATTGAATGCATATTTTTAATTTCTTGCATGGTACCCCAGACTACAACAAAGTTGCTTTGGTCTCTATGGTGAAAAGTACCTCACCTGAAAGAAACTGAGCAAAACTATATAGAATCATAAAATCACAGAATTTTTTATGTTGGATGAGACCTTTAAGTCACTAAATTCAACTATTAACCATTTTGTCTTGAAAAAAAAAAAATGTCCCAAACATCCAAACAAAAAGAAAAAACCACCAGTGCTCTTAAGGCCATTGGCTCTACACTAGCAATTTAATGATGTCCCTAAATGTGCAGTAAATGTCTTTAGGTACTCTTACACTTTTTAGAAAGGTGTGTTTTACATAAAGATATCAGGTAAATAAATCAGTTCACTAGTTCTGGGATGTAAGACTCCTACCCCTGCTTGGGAGGGGGTAACCCTAATACTATCTTGTCCACTATCTAGCACATCAGCAGGTCTGTGGAAATTGCCTTGGTGTATGTAGAGTGCAAAACAACGGTTTGGAGAGGTGAGGATATGCAGGTAGTATTTGCCATTTGGGGACAGTCACATGTCCCAGTGTGTCAATTCTTTTCATCAGTTCCTTGAAGAGACAGAACACTGTCACTGTACCATCCTGCCATGTGGTGTTATCACACCAGTCCTCTGATGCTGATAGACAACGCCAAACCATGGTCTTGCTCCATGACAGTGCTCTGTGGGACTCGGTGTTACCAGCCCAAGCTGACAGTGAGAACAGGATCACCCCAGCTCTACAAAATTAGAACTTGAAGATCTGCAGTGGACACAGTGGAGTAACTCTGTCCTACCCTGCTTGCTAGGGTGTCTCACGTCTGCACTTTATTACCTACCAAGGGTAATAGGCCGTTAGCTAAGGAGAACAGAGCTATTAATGGATTCTGTTACAATATAATGCTTCATTAACAGAGTTCTCAAAGAAATCAACAACTTCAAAACTCCCATAATCAATCCAATTTAATCTGATATATGCTCTGTCAAATTGCATTTCAAAAGGCTTTTATAATACTGAAACTCAGTTATCTAATAACAGCATTAGCAATGTTAATTTTCTAATCAGAACGCAAAATCATTAATTAACCATGCCTTCTTTAACTAAAAGAAGTTGTGGTTCCTAATCAGTAACCCTACAAATCCTTTGATGTTTATGCATAGAAAGGGTACATTCTCCTCTGAAAATACCTGTGAGGTTTTCATTAGTGCTGGTGTTTGCATGGAACACAAAATTGCTTCCCTGGTTCCGAGCCTCTCCCACCCTTCCATCTCATGCCATTACCTATAGCCACATGAGGCTGATGCTCAGTGGCACGAGCAGCACTCCCTGTGGTCCTCACTTCTGAGAAACAACGCTCAGCTGTCCAAAGACACCTCAGGTCAGTCCCAGCAGTCCAAAGATGTTGGTTTGCCATCACATCTAGCCCGTCCTTACACTAACACAGTGGTACATAGAAGAGCCTATAATTGTAATAGGACTGGAAATATGCCCCAGAGTAAGAATGGCAATTTTGCCTCAGGTAAAGGATCCACTATTGAATAGAAGTCAGTAATTCCCCTGAATATTCTCCCAGCACTCAACTATTTGCATTAACAACTCCTCATTATAGCTTCTGAGTGGTTTGGACTTGTGAGTCTCTGCCAGTGCACAGCTAATTTGGACTTGAATCCATGCAAAATCTTTGCATCCCCATCTTTCTTCCGAAAAAAGTCCCATAGGACTACCACTTGTCACGCAAAACCACATCTGTTTGTTGTTTCATTATTTGTTCATTTGTTTTGAATCTGCTGCTTAAAAACTTTGCTGAGGAAATGCAGAAAAAATATATGAAATAAATAACTTTAATTTACACTGTTATTACTTAAACTCCAAAAGTTCATTCCACTCTCTGGAAACAAGTGTTCCCATACTTCAATTGCTATTAAAAAGTCAGCACAGACATAAATTTTCCTTTAAAACAGCCTAACAATAAACAGAAGAATATTTTCAGATTTGTTTTTCAGGCAAACATTATTGTGTGAGAAGCTTAAGCTACATATCTACATATTAATTATATTATTAAAACAAAAGTTAAAAACAGAATACTAAAACAATAGTTCAGCAATTGTTCTTGACATTTACAACCAGGAAATTAATTTTCCTGGGAAACACTGAGCTCCATGCTCCAGGAATATACCCTTTAAATTTGATGATAAACCAACTAGCAATTGTATATACCACTAAAATTAAATGACAGCTTTAATGTTTCTAGGGAAAATAAAATGTAGTGCTAAGGCTATAAACTTGTGCATGACAACACTATAAGATAAAAAACAAGAAAGTATGCGCAATTCTTAATTTATTTTCATAATACTAGATTGCCATGTAATAGCTTATTTGCTCTTTTAAAAAAATCCTACTTTTCAGACAGAGCATTTACAGAGAATGAAGACAACCATAAAACACACCCATTGTGAAGTTTCTTAAACCTACATCTAGATAAGTAAATGGCTCTCAGACTATGCTCTGTCTGTCAAGTCATGAAGCTAGTGAAGGAATTTAGTTCCTTCCAAGTCTGCTGGCAACTGGTTCCTTAGCCTCAAGGAAATATTTCACTTTGTTCTCCCCAGTTGTAAAATATTTGTGTTTTGGCCCGAAGAACAATGAAACGTCCTGAATGCCTTGTTCAGCCAAGCGTTTCAAATTACGTATGCTTAACTTTACACATACACATAATTGCAACGACTTTGACATAATAGGTTTTCTTGAAAAGCCACAAAAAGAAATTTTTTTCTGAGATGAGCCTTGAAGAACATCTGTAACTTGTGTTTTGAAGTGGAACTGCTAAAACCATATTGGATGGATCATAAAGTAATGATTATTTGCTACAAGTAACTTGTAACTGATAGGGTGTAATGTCTTTCTGAAGTGTAAAAGTGCCCCCTTAAACTCTCAGATATGGGGAATAGGACCATGGCTGACATGATTATGCCATTGATTTCCTTCTCTTAAACTCTTTCGTGTATTTTTAGTCTTTAAATAGCAGGTTACTGCTGATGAGAACATCTAGATAAAATGAAATTTCTGTGTTTGGCACATACACGAATAAACCATTGGAGACTGGACCTCGAATTATTTTGCCATGGTACTTCCCCAGGAGATCCTATTGCACACACAGCTATAGCAAATTTGCACCTGTCCTGGAAATTATAGAAGAAGTTTGTTTCGGCTGATTTTATTTATTTCACAGCCAAAAATGGAACCAGAAGTTGATAGTTAAAGTCACTTAACTACTGACTCTGTAATTGGGTGAAACCATTTATGTGCTTCAGCAGAAACCTTACTGACCTTTCTTTCCAGACAAAATAAACTGTCTTTGACATTTGGTGATTCAATTGGGAGAAAAATTCAGCCCTATTTTTCAGAAAAGTGAGAGCAACATCTCCCATTAGCTTTCTGGCTGATGGAACAGCATGTGTCGTCAGCACACCACTCCTGGAAATAAGACATCAAATGTCTGATAAGTTGAAAATGAAAGAATCATAGACTGGGTGGAATTGGAAGGATCCTGAAAGACTGTCTCGTTCCAACTCCTGCCATGGGCAAGGGACACCTTCCACTAGATCAGGTTGCTCAGAGCCCCATCCAATCTGGCCTTGAACACTGCCAGGGATGAGGCATCCATAAGCTTCTCTGGGCAACTTGTGTCAGTGCCTCACCATCTTCACAGGAAAGAATGTCTTCCTAATATCTACTCTAAATCATAGCATAACTTCCAGGAGGACCTGCTCCATGATTTTGCTGGCCACCGAGGTGAGACTCACTGGCCTCTAGTTCCCCATGTCTTCCTTCCTCCCTCATTTTGAAAAATGGAGGTTATGTTTCCCCTTTTCCAGTCAGTGGGAACTTCACCTGCCTGCCATGACTTCTTAATTATGCTTCTGAATATCATTTTATAAGCAGGTGTTTTCACAGTAGGCAATGGAGTATCTGGCATTTTTGACTTTTAAAAATTACAAGTGATTTTTTCATTCAAAATCTATGAATTATGTCCCCAGCTAAACTGCATCATGTAGAGTAAAAAAAGTTAGAGGCCCTGAAATTTTCTGCTCCCCTAGACTCTCCCAACACCCAAGTGTGGGGACTAGTAGAGGCCAAGGAGCCTCCTAGCCAAGCTGTGATCCAGACAGTCAAAGAACTACCCCATTTAGGAGCAAGGTAACATATATCTGACACTAAGCCTCCACACAAATAATAGATTGTATTAAATGTCATTTCCAGCCAAAGTGTCCCAAGACACCCCACAAAAACAAAAGGATATTATGAACAAACAACTTCCATTGTCTATCTTCTACCACATCTTTCATTTAAAATGGTATTTCAAACCATGGGCATATATACTGCAGAGGTGCCATTTATTCACCTTTAGGTTAAAAACATTCCTAGTTATAATAATTACCTCTAATGATCTAAAATTATGTGCTCATCATTTTCTTATAGCTGATTACTTCTCCAAAGCCAACCTGATGGTTAGGCAATCGTGTGCTTTGCTATATAGACTCAAGTTACAGTTGAGTATGTGATATACTGAATATATATTACAATTCCCACATGCTACTTTTAATTTAGCCTGAAAAAATCAGTTGAAGCTGGTGATTGTATGCTAACAAGAGAAAGACTGTGAAAAGTTCATTACCTAAACATGGTTTTATGTCATTAAATCAACGACATCTATCATACCACCCAAATTGATAAGCAATTCCCAGAATATTTACCATTAAATCAGTTAAATTTATATATTTAAGAACAAATGCAATGGACATGGTTAAGAATCAATTTATTTAATATATCCAAAATTTCAATGGTTGCTATTAAGATCTAGAAAAATATTTGCCACAGAACATACATAACCATCATGGCTGATCCTGTAGCTTTTGCATTCAACAGCTCACATTGTACTTAAGCTCAGTTTCAGAATTCTGAACACTTGTGGTAAATGTACATTTGTCCTATTTCCAGCCTCTCTTCCTGGAATGACTTTGAGAGTTCAAGAAAATTAGCTGCAAATAGCAAGACAAAATGGAGGAAAGAAAAATTCTACACATTCTACTCCAGCATTTATTACCTATGCAAGGCTTCCATTTATCTTTCTTGCACTGCAAAGCCAGCCCAGTCTATTTGTCTAGCTCCTATTAATGAATTATGAATATACCTGATAATTTAAATTCGGTATTTACAATCCTGGCTGTGCAGTGGCACAGTGTGTGATTCAAAGCTGTCGCTCTGTGTTAAAAGCAAGGTATGCAAATCTCCAGGTCTCTGGCAGCATTTCAAGATGTCTTGCTAGAAACACTTAGCAGACACACTCTTATGACATGGCCACAGTGTATTAACCCTGAAGAACAAGAAGAAAACCCAGATAATTTCAAGGCATACAAACAAGCACCAGTTATTTTGCTTATTAAAAAGTCCAAAAGCTTCCCTCTGAAATAATCCATTTTTGGAGTCACTTATATTCATCTTAGTAGCTGCAACTGAGCTTTTAACGGCAGAACTCTCCCTGTAGTAAGCCTGAAGCTGGAAATCAGCATTTTTAGGTTGTTACCTCCATGGAAGAAATGCTGATGCCCTCTCCAGCCCCGCTGCCCAGCCACCCTCTCCTGTGGGGATGTAGGTGGGCAGCTCCATGTCGGGAGCCCAGCACCTGGCAGGCAGCCACAGAGATGGGCACTGCTCCACACAGCAGGAGCTCAGGGCAGGTTTGTTCCCCCTACTTCTGTACCAGCTAAACCTCAGCCCCACGCGATAACTAGCCCTGCGTGTCCCCGAGGGCACACACATCCCTTCCCAAGGCCCAGGCGGGACGGGACAGTGGCCGCAGAGCCAGGGGTACCCTGCAGTGGGGGGGTGCCACAGCCCTGCGAGGGAGCGCTGGCACATCTCCGGGGCGGGGAGGCAGCGGCTCCTCCGCAGGGCGCTAATGACCCGCGAAACAGCACTAATCCAACACAACACCTGCCCTGGTGTGCCTCGCTGAAATGGAAGGCACCAGCTCTGCCCACATTCACCAACTTTGGAGTTTTCTTTTTTTCTTTTCTCTTTTTCTTTTTCTTTCTCTTTTTCAGATTTTTAAGATTTATGCTGGTGATTCTTGGTTATTAGTTTTGAATTTGAGAAAAGAAAAAAAAAACCAACCCCCAAAAAACCAAACCAAAAACAAACATCAAAGCAAAGCTATCATCCCAAACGTATCTGCATATCTGAAAGATCACACCTGAATGCTCACATCTCTTTCTCACTTGATCACATCACTAACCCTCTTCTTACAAAGACATGCATGTTACGAGGACAGGTTCTGCCCCCTCTGCAGAAGGACTTTCCTTCAGGTCACAGTTAGTCTTTTTGACTAAAGAATGCAGAAAACACAGATGGCAGGTATAACAAAAATATGAAATATATATATAAAAATAATCTCTGATAGCTGGCAGGTTCCTTTCATAAAGCTTGGTGGATGTGATGACCCAAGAAGGAAGGCAGAAGGGCAACACCACATTAGGCAGATCACTGGGACTTGACTCCCCTCATCTCCTGCTGCCTGTTCTTGTTTTTCCAGGATGCCCTTGTTACTGCCTAGACCCAAGAGATCTGCTGTAGCCTCTTAAGATCCAGAGTGTGCTCTGGGCAACACCACAGACAATGACAGAGGAGCAAGATGGGCAGAACAAGCTGCTGAAAATCACTATCATCCTGTGAGCAGCATGTGGAGAGGGACAGAGGTGACTCAGTAAATGCTTCTACAATGCATATGCACATACCTGAATATTAGAAAACAATAATTAAGTTGAAATAGATAGGGACAGCACCTAAAATACAGTTAAATATACTAGCTGCTGCTCAGGGACAAATTTCACTTTGGTTTTACATCTCTGCAAATTCTGAAAACTGCCTTAAGTCTGAAATGTCTCTGGTGTCCCCATCCTGTGAGGGACAGCAGAGCACTGAGCCAAAGCTTTGCCCCAGGAATTTCTAGCTGCTCATTTTTTTGTTCTCACACTGGGTGTTCTAAATAAGCAATTGGATTAATATTACCACAGAGTTATTATTTCTGTCATAAATTTTCAAAACTACCTATATGAATAACTGTATGCCAAAGTCCTTCAGGGACTGTCATAAATCCAAAAGCTGTCTGAGTGCTAGATTTAGCATTTCGATCATTGAAGTGGCTGAAAGTAGTACAAAAATACAAGCACTGAAGGACAGCTCTCTGTCAGCTATACACATTTACACAGACTTCTGGGCAACAGTTTCAACCAGAAATTAACAACTTGGTCTAAGTAAAATAACTCCCATCCAGGCTTCCAAGAGAGTATTGGAATTTGATTTGCCAGGATGTGCAGTGCTTAAAGTACCTTAAAGTCTCTTCCTGAAAAGCATCTCCTAAAGGTTTACAGTTCTCTACATAAAGCCAAAACACAGAATTTTAAAGGTATTTAAATGTTTTATAGAGCTTTCTCTACATACAGATGGAAAAAATCAAGTAAGATGTTTTTGCATGTATCTGCAGCTCAACCTAAGACACCATCCCAAAATGCTGTAGCATAGCCTCAGTGACCTGTTTCTGTTATCCCAAACATCCTTTCTGGGGTACAAACACTGTAAACCAAGTGTATAATTTGAAACACAAGTAACAATCCTAAGAAAACTGTCAGAGCTCCAAAAATTAATCTCGGTAGGGGCTGTACTGGATGAAATGTAGAAGCAAGAGTAAAAGTCTCCAATAAGGACACGGTTGCCAGCCGTCTTCTGCTCACCTCACATCCTTCACAAAGCCAAATGGAGATAGAATTAGCTGGGTAAACACAGGAGTGGCAGAAATAAGATACTACAGCAAACCTCTGCTGCAATCCTTTGGGATCACTGTAGGGTGTTACAATTTCCAGGGGATTACAGCCAAACAGACATCAGGGACTAAAACATCTGTTTGGTGAGGAGGAAGAGAAGAGAGTGAGAAGTATTACAGTATAACCCCTGATGCTGCCTTCTCGTGCAATGATGATGACCAGTGGCAAAAAGCATTTCATCCAGTATGGCACCGGGAATGGCCACATCCAAGCTGCCCTCAATGGAGGTCGTGGTACCTCCTGGATTTTTGGAAGTCTGAGCCACTATTTTCTCTCTTGAAGTCAAGCATCAGGATAGAGACATTAATGGAAGTAAAAAATAAGTCTTTCAGTCACCCATGCTACAGATGCAAGGAGATAGTCTGCTTTGTTCCTGTCTTCTGACAGGTTTTGAATGCTTCCATCTCTGTCTGCTGAGAGAGGTGAGAAAAAGGGGCAGGCTCCCACCAATATCTGGAATTGTTCTTTATTCTCAGTGTGGAAAGTTACAGTCTATATTAATAAGAAAAAAACCAAAAACCTAGGATTTTTAATGACTTCTATTTTTGTCTCAGTGAAAAAACTACAGCATCACTTTATTATGGTCACATACCGTAAGCATTAACAATAGGTACAAAGTTTTGAAAACTTGACATTGAACCTTATAATTTTAGTTAAATGTGAAACGCTTTTATTGGGGCCAAGAAAAGGCCCCGAGGGATTTTATTTCAGTAGATAGAAACTGCTAACTTACTGCGCCAATAATACAACAGTTTGCAGACAACACTTTCCCAGACAGGAAGGCAGTATGTTATTGTAATGCACATCTTTTAAGAAATCAACAGGCTTAAAGCTATACCTGCACGTTACATTTTTGGTGGCACATGCTTCACTCTCTTAACTAGTACTTCTAAGACCTACATATGTGCAGTCAAGAAAGGAAAATATCTTATGTAGGCATGCTCCCTCTGAACTAGAGATATTCCCCTTTAATTTTCTCCTGTCTTTTATAGGCACAGGAGGGGAAAAAAAAATTTCTTCATGGTGCCAATTCCTCTCATTCACATTCTCTTTCATTTCTTCATTTGTGCAGTCAATTGCTCACAGATGTGAATAGGAAGGTGGCAGTACAGCCCTGCTTTACCATATCAAATATAAGGGAGCAGGAAGGTGAGGCCCTGGAGAGCAGTTTCTCAAGGTGATGCTGCTGGCAGGGGATATCCACACCTTTTCAAAGGGGTAACATTATGCTGGGTCTCATTTTAATCTCATAGACACTATATAAGTGCAAGGAACTGCAATAATTATTATTATCCTATTATTGTAATGGCTCAAAGGATTTTCTACTAGTCTCCCATTTAACATAGTATGTGAAAGGCTGACAAAGAAAAAGTGATTAAGGTGTGAAGCTCTGGTGCCTGCCAGCTGTTCTGAAGAGCAAGAGATTCCCATCATAAACAGTAACTGAAAGAATGATGGGCTTTCTGGTCCTTTCATCAGAAAATTAAAAAACACTAGTCCTTTAACATCTGTTAGAGACACAGAAAAGAATGGAGGGAAGCAATCCATTTCATCTGCATGAACTGATTTTGTGGTACAGCACCATCACTCCCTCAAAGTGCTCACCATGTTGAAGTCCAAGTCTGACTTGGAGAAGTAAGACAGAGATAGAAACAGGCAGAGTTTTTCGGAGGTCACATAAGGATGCAATTTCTTTTTTGTTTGTAACCAAGAAGCAAATGTTTAGTGCTCTTTCCCTTTTCTTCCTTTCTCTGCAGTAGTTAAGCTGACAGTTATCTGCAATCAATATATTACAGGAGCTAATAAGCTGCTGTGGCTTCTGGTGCTGAACCCAGAAGCCGCAACAGCCTGTCCCTAGCTGTGGGGTAGGACTAGGACACTATGACTTCATTTCTGGGATGCCAGGTCCCTCTTCAGTGGTGCAGAGCACAGGAAGCACCATGCCAACTGCTTCCACTGGTGGTGCTTCTTGAGCACTGTTCCCATTTTGTCATGTAAAGCTGTGGCATGTAACAATAAAAACCGGGGAGAAGAAGATAGCTTCTGGAAGAGAACAGAATTTTCTCTGTGTCTCTTGGAACACTAATTTTCAGTCTTGTGCTATTCCATAACTCCTCCTGTGCTTTACTAGATGTCTGGTCTAGGTGTAACTTCCCCCCTCTGTATAGCTTGGCACAACCACATGTTTACCTTAAAGCTTTTTAAAGTTGTGTCAGCTCACACCAGCTATAATATCTGGTTCACAAGCACCAGCCACACTTTCCAGCTGTTTTCAGAAGCAGAAAATTCCCCAGGCAGCAAGTAGTGCTTCATGTCAGTCCATTCTCCGCTCTCTGAAACCTCTTTCCCCAATATCAAATAATGGTGTGTCCTTAATACACAGCTACTGATGTAGCTTGAACCCCTTCTCCCTCCCAGCTGGGGGTCAATGGAGAGCAAAGGGAAACTTCAGGGGCAAGATCTCAAACTCTAAATTAAAGTCCTTGCTCTGAATAATCTCTCATTTCTGAGTCTGCAAAGGTGCCTGAGAACCAGTGCAGACCCACCTCCCACCTGGGCTCCAAATTATCTCACTCAGTACCTGCCAAAACCTTGTCAATTAGCTGCTGCACACATGCATTTGCATTAACTATACCTGTTCTTTTTCTGAGTTATCTGAAACCATGAAAATACCTTTAGGTTTTCCGTCTGATTTCCGTAAAAACTGAATAATAAATAATTTAAGTAAAGCATTTAATGGATGGAGTGGTAGTAAGCAGAACGTGGTAAATATAGCTATTAATATAACAATAATTAATTGTTCAGGTCTTCTGTTACTATTTGTCCCTGTTTTAGTGACTTACAGTATGAGGAAAGAAAGAGTTTGTCCTCTTTTATTCTTTCTATATACATTTGGTATTCAGAACAGTGCAACAGATCATCAAAGACAGCTATGGGAGCATTTCTCATATTCCTTTATTCAGTCTTTTGCTTTCTGCAAATATTCTTGTGTTTTAAATCTCATTCATCATCATGTTTGTGTTCAGGGTGCAATCTCGTCCGACACACAAAGCAGATGAAACTAGGGATTTCCAAAGCTAAATTCATAACTCTTGATATCTTAAGCTAACAGCCCAAAGCCTTCAGGTGAAAGCAGTAATAGATTCACATCCTCTGTGGCTCATAGAAAGTGAAATATCTATAACACATATGACCATTAAGTTGTATTTGTAGGCAGATGAGTCTGTGAATACAAATAATTGGGATTAGCATACATTTGTTAGCAAAAAATGTACTTAATGGTCTTGGAACACATTTACCAAGCTTATATTACTGTTGCTTCAAGCCACAGCCCCTGCTGGGGTTAGGAAATGTTTTTTTCTTAAGAGAGGGAGAAAGCCCTCCTGCTTGTGTCCACCTTAAGTATTTTCCAAGGAAACCTGAAAAAGACCCCAGTAAGTCTTTGCATGTATTGTTCATGCTACTAAAGGTGTCCCAATCCACATTTCTGTGCTAGCAAGACACAGTTCTAACCATCCAGAACAAACCTCTGGGGCTCTAGGAGCTGCACAACTTTAACAACTGGATGAAAGTCATGCTGATTATGGTATCCCTCTAAAGTAAAAGCCAACAATAAACTGAGTAGACTTTTTTCCTTGCCTACTCTTTATGGCTCCTACATTCAACACAGATAAAGACACTGGGTGACATATCCCAATGAAGAGTTGATGACATGACAATTTACCTGTGATTTTTTTTCAGTCTTCAAGTCAACACTAGATTTATTCGGGAAAGAAAAAATACAAGTTGGATAAAGGTATTGAGGCTGGCTGACAAGCATCTTTGGTTCTCCCACTGGGTGACCAAAATGGTCCTGCCTAGCCTTAATCTGTGAACATTACTGCATGCTATCACCACTCCCACTTACTTGGTGACCTTTACTTTTAATTAATTGAAGCCATGATGCTCATAGCCATCAGTCAACATTTCCTCCCCTAGACTGCTTTCACACCTTTCCTACATCTTCTGTAAGGACTTGTAACTTGGATCACTTCCATTCTGACCCTCCAGGCACACACTTTCATGACATATAGGTAACTTTGCAGCAGATGCCTATGAAGGTCCTCCCAATACACCTCTTATGCCCTTTTTCTTGGACCTTTGTTTGTGCCTCCAGACAGCAACTCTAATTTTTAATTAATCTATATAATAACACGTCATACAGTATTACTCTGCTGCTTTAACCACCCAAAAGAAGTACTGACCAAAGATACTGATTTTTAAACAAAGGACCTGAGAAAGAAAAACCCCCGACCAGCTCTCAGCTGGAGGCCACACAAACAGCTAGATACAGTGTTAACAGGGTGTGCAAACAGCCCCAAAAGCCAGCTTTTTACTTGGCTTGTGCTTTCTACTTGGACGAAAAGTGAGAAAAACTCCTGAGTCAGTCAAGAACCCATGACTATTGATTTTTAAAGGAAATTATCCTCGCAGCTGCAGTGTTTTTGAAAAGACCACACTTAAACACTCTTCTCATTTTAAATGAATGGAAATTACCAAGGCTGAAGGCCTTTATTAGCAAACCTCTCCAGGACAGATCCACACAGAAAACCTGAAGGAAATCACTGAAAGAAGATCCTACGCTACTCTGCTGAGACTGAGGGTCTGTAAAATCTTCTCCCCTTTTACCCCCATCAACTTTGGTGAGAAAACAGAGAGCTCAGTTTATTGATAGGGACATGCTCTTTAAAAATTATTATAGCTTTTTCTCCTGAATTTACATGGATGTGTCTGGTTTTGGTAAAATCTTTCTCCCTTATACTCAGTGTTTTCCAGACCTTAAGACAGCATCATTCAGATCCATATCTCACATTAACTAGAAGCGTGAAACACCTCTACTGAACATCAAGAACATTAAAGTAGCACAGGAAGCTTTTGGGGGCAAATAATATGCTATATTTTGTACTTTCTTTTCTACAAGAATTTCCTCTCTTTCTGCTGCTTGTACCTTGAATATGTATTACATGAATTGCTTTACCCACTGGGAAAACAGATCTGACCCTGACACAGTGACATCAGTGAAATCTTTATCAAAAAGAAATCATGGAATGGTTTGGATTGGAAGGTGACCTTAAAGATAATAAAAAATAAGCATAATGCATGTTTGAGAAAGAAATTAACAAAAGCAGAATATTTTTTGTAATAATTCCTAACTATTTTGCATAATAATTCCTAATACTATCATAGGCATCAACTTTTATACCACAATGTGAAGATGTAAATTCCATATCCTTGAAAACTGTGGCAAGAAAAGCATAAAGATCTTAATTCTGCTTAGCCATTAATTCTCTACTTGTGAACTTTCCTAAAATCTGACAGATGTTCACTAGCCATATCTGAACTCTACATCAAGAACACATGCAAATAAAAATGAATCTGCAATTTCATGAGTTTAAAAGCTCAATGAAAATACACCACCGAAGCAACTGGAAGAGTGCATGAAGAAATGGCACAGGATCTACCCCACTGAGGGTCTGAAAGCGAGAAACAGAAAACTGTTTGAATAGTAAAATAATTACGTACTTTATATGTCTTGAAAATGTGTTTAAAGCCTTTCCCCACAAATAGTCTAATAAATAATCTAGTGAAAAGTGTAAGTACTCTTTCTTTCTCTTGAGCTGTATTTGTATTTATAGGAAAAAACAACTGCATGTTGGCCATGACTATAGTGAAAGGTACTGCAGAAGCCTGCATGGTTCAGGAGCAATTGCTGCATACAAATACAACACTGAAATAGCCCGTGGAATACAAGAAAACAGTAGCCCAACTGACTTACGTTGTAAACAGGTAATTATGTACCAGGGGTCCAATTGCTAAATACTTTGGTTTGTAAAAATAATAGGAGTTAAGCATTTTAATATGTTTAAAAATTTGAGCTATGATATGAAAAATGAGAACATATTCCCCTTGTAAATAAAGTGGATTCCTACTACTCCTTCTTTTTAAGAGGTTCCAATCTGCAATCACTGCTCAGGTAGAGGCCCTATTTAAATCACAAACAGCTGTCTAGGGGAAAAAAAACCTTTAGGACAAGGGCCAGTGTTTGCACTGGAATTTGTTAATGTCAGCATAGCTAGTCAAAATCTAGCCATTACAGTAGTTTTTTGTAAGTATCCTGGTATTCCCACTTGAATCCAACACAAAACTTGGCTATAGTTAGCTCTGGAGGGACTGATGAAGAGGAGGGAAAAGCTGGGTCTTTCCAATGCATTGCCAGGACAAGGGTGATGGGTATGTGTCACATCTTACCGTACGGAACCTGCAATTATTTGTGAAAGTCAGGCAGACTTCATCTGGAGTATGGGAAAAAGAGTAGGGAAGAAACACAGCCCTCACAAGGAAGTAGCACTACTGACAGAAGACACCTTCCCCTCGCTTATTGCGTTATTGCACAGAGGAGGACAGATTTTCCCAAGTCCTCAGCAGTAAGCAGCTCCCAACAGGAAGGCAGGTGCTGCTATGGACTCTGGAAAATACTAGAATGTCTCTGAGTGGCAAAATGTAGGGTAGCCTTTCTATTTGAACTTGGGTGCCCGAAAGCAGACATCACTAATATAGAATTTTTGAGATTACTCAAGATATAACTGCATTGACAAACAACTGAATCCACATCAATATTGATAAAAGCCAGTAAGACCTTTATGAACCATAATAAAAGTCAAAATCAATGCAAGAACCTGAATTAGGCAGAAGAAGATGTTAAAACTTCTGAGAAAATTATTAAAAAAAAAAAGCCAAAATTTCAAAACAAGACACTGTGTTAAGATACTTTTGAGTAAATTTATTTTCCAAAATTCAGAACAATTCTTGCTTTATACAGAAATAAATTATCTAATTTGACTTTGTGTCCTACCACATAATCTCGGTATGCCCACCTCAGTTCCAGAAGTAGACTTGGTGCTGTACTAGTCCAAAATCTTTGCCTCAAGCTAAGTACCCAGAGGAATGGAAATCCAGAGAAGAGGCCAATTTTTCCCTATAATTACATCGGTGCAATCATAGGGACATCTTCACTTTTGCACTAGCACAAATTTCATACCCTTAAATCAGTCATATATTAAGGAATAGGAACTATGAGAAATGGTTATTTGGTCCAAAGTGTTTAAATACAAAGAACTTCACCTGCTCACAATCTGAAATTGCACAATTCATGGTAGGATCTAAAACCATTAAGAAATCAAAGCAGACGTCTTCCCCTCTCATGAACAAGCAAGTCTCAAAACAATCAAGACCTAAAAATGAAATGCATGAGTTATTTTGACTAGCATACAAACTTAGATCACAATGATAAAGCTTAAGTTAATCAATTTAATTTACTTGTTAAAGTGCTTTGTCCTACACAAGAAGGACTGCACTGCATTGCTTTCTGCAAAGGAAGGAAGGAACACACTCTTTCTTATTAATCCTCTGAAATGAACATTAAATTATTTCTTTTGGCTACAATAAAGCTTTTGAGTTTAAAGTTTTAGTCAGTCCAGTAACATGCTAGGACAAAAGTTGTGTTTAATGCCAGGGAAATGAATGTTCTGGATTTCCAGGGTAGAAATCTGTATGTCAGCAAAGGCTCATCACTTATTTTCCCAAAAATAATCTTCAAAATTAAAACCAGACTCTGATGGATTGGAGATATTGACAGGTGATCTTCTCTCTGTTGTATGGCTATTTACAAATATCACAATCGGAGCTATGAAAGCCTTTGAATATGGATGTTCCTATCCCTTAAAAAGATACAGAATCCTTCTAATGGCAGATGACACCCAAGTACCCACATATTCTTTGATTCCATCAGTAAGTGCTAATAATAAAAATGTTAAGAGAAATTGTTTTCAATACTTGGAGTCTAGCTTGAGATAAATTCCATGTATTAAAGCAAAAAACTCACTTCAAAAAGATTTTTGTCATTGAACCCTTCTTAGAAGCGTAAAATTTAACCCAGTTCCATCTTTCTAGCCAACTGGTACACTATTTACTTTTGCAGTTAAAACCTGACTATATGGTTAACTCCCAATACACTCCAAACTGCATCCTCGGGAATACTGCACTGCTCTTGATAACAAAACACCATTCAGCTCTAACAAACCTCACTTTCTAATAAAGAATACCATGGTTTTAAATGACACTGATTGTTCAACAAGGTTATGCTTCTGTTGCTAAATTGAGTTGTAATTATAAAGCAGAATTAATAACCAAATTTAATAAAAATCCCATTATGATGCAGCTGAGTAAATCAAAGTTGAAACTCCTGCAGGTAAAATTACAGAGAGTCACAATATGCGGGAAATACTATGTGTGAGTCTACTTCCTCAGCTTTCTGGAGTTCTCAGCAGAAAGTTAACTCCAAAATGACATTGCCTGTCCCCTCAAGTAGCATGCACAAGCCCAGAGACAAACACACAGAGAGGTGAGGGTGACAAAGGAGGCTTCTGTCTGTCCTCAGGGGTGCCTCTGACCTCAGGAGATCTTCCCCAGAAACTGCACTCCCACTAGTGAGGCAGAATCAGGCCCTCCAGGTTTCAGGTCACCAACCCCACATAAATCTAGAGGGCACAAAGGTCAAAGACACTAACTCTTGGAGAAAGAGGAAAGTTATTCCAAGATACAAAATTTTTAATTCCAGTAGGCTTTTTTTTTCTCATCCATGTGGCACATAATAAACAAAGTTATGTTTTGGGGGGATTTGCATCTACTGGGATTAAAATCTAGGAAGAACAGAACTGTGCAAAAGAGGAAGGAAGAGTCTCATTTTCCCTAAATTACACTTATTAGGTATATATTAATCTCAGAACACACACAAAGTCAGACAGACTCAAAGAGAAGAGCTCTACTTTTCGTACAAAACACTAATGAAAGACGAATCAATCTCTCTTCATCCCCTTTAGCCTAATTCTGTGCAAGAACCGCAAGCCACTACAGATTAAGGATTTTTCAAGCTTCAACAGAAAAATTCTCAACCACAAGACAAGAGCTGAAAGGCAAATAGTTCTTTGCAAAATTATAGCACTACCTCTCATAAGTATTCAAGCATGTTTAATGTTGACTGCATTGCTGAGATATACTGATGTGCTATATCTAATGTATTATATAGATGGTGCATGGAGGGAAGAAAATTATTTTGCATTCAGCTAAAGAATAAATATATAAAATCCTCTCCAAAAATCAATGTATTGCTCCAACATCTGAAATCAAACTGAATGCAGGTAGATTTCTAATCATGAGCAGAATTTCCTGCTTATAAGTTGCAAACCAATGTATGCCAATAGACAAATGTTTCAGCTCTGGTGTATTGTGTTCTGATGAGTAAGAATCTTGTACTATTCATGTTTTGGAATAATTTCACTCTGTCAGTAAGAGGGATTCTCTGAATAATGTATGTACTGCAAAAGAAATGAACAGAGTTTAAATAAAACACACAAATATGAGGGGAAAAGAAAAAGGACCGAAATCTCCAAAGTGATATATATTAGATCAATTTTGATAACTCGCAACAGATTCTATCTGCTAAGGCAATCTGTTTCATATGCATTCAAAATTTAAAACAAAAATACTCATATTCTAAGCCTGTTTGAAGAAAACAAAAATGCATAAAATAACCATTGGAAATTAGCTATGGCATTGAATACACAAAATTATTCCAGTTCCAAAAGTATTCCTGGGTGAACATTTTGATGTATGTTTTTTATCTTGTGAAAAGAAAAAAAAATTCAAGTTTTGCCAGTGTTTCAGTGAGTTACCTGCTAGTATGCCATCCACAGTCCTTTGGAATAATCTGTCTACTGTCCCTGACACATGCAAAGGGTCAGGCCCTGAATCTTCACAAGTAACCTCTGCAGTAAACAGAAACAGAAACAGAGGAAACTGGTAATGTCTCAGAGCTTTATGCTTGAACTCACATGAATATTCATCTCGGTCCAGCAGCTCTAAGGGTTTTGTACTGTGTATCTGGGGACATGTGCTCTGAGTAATTTCTACACAAACAGCAAGGTCCAAACCCACCGTTTTACAGCGGTTCGGCAAAGAGTTTTCATTTCTTATTACCATGAAATCACTTAATTCAGAGCTGATGGTGGGGGTATCTTTAATTAGGTTAGAAAAACTCACACATCTGCGCTTTAGAAGGCTCTGTCAAGCCAGCAAATTCAATCACATGGAAGCCAGTGTCCTCCAGCTATCAGACAATTGATTTTTGCAGGACTCTGCTCACATTTAGCTTAAGGAACATGAGATTTGTTCACTCAGTTGTCACTTGGTTTGCCTACATTTCATTAGGAGAATATCTGTTGTTTAAAAATATTCAGTAATAAAATGTTTTTAAAAGAAGAAGTAGTCAGATTATTGGCACAAGACTGCAAAACATGAAATAAACGCAAACTTGGACCAATGTAAAAATATATGTAGGTTCAAGTGGCAAGTAGAAACATAAATAAGGCCCTTAGGATTACTTCTATTTAATACAAATGTACAGAATTATATGAGCATACACACAGATAAGCACACAAATTTAATTTATTTTCCCTCTCTTCACTGCCTCTCCCCATATTACAAGGATTCATCATTTCTAAAGCCATTAAACACTTTGGAACCAAAACTGGGTTCAGCTCAAAGAGGAAAAAAAAGGATCGGGTTACGAATCACTATTTCTATAAATGACAGCAAACATAATGGGAGAGGTGTTCCTCAGTTAAAAAGAAAGCAAAAAAAAGGTGAGGTTGTTGGAATGAGAGAAAAATCTGCTGCAAATATTGTAGATGAGTAAAGTTTTGGGCAAACAATTTTAGTTTTACAAAGAAAAGTGGTCCAATTTTAGACAATTTTAAATTTGTGCAAATCAGAATTAATTTACTAACACTCAAATGGAAAGACTAAGCAATATCCTTAATCCAAAAAGTAACAACAGCCTGAGAAATAGACAGAACTAGATGGATGGGCAGAATCTGGAATAGTTGACTTCACCTAAAATTATTGATTTTAGTACACAAAAATTTTAGTCCCATCCTCTCTTACTAAAAATTTAAGTTTAGAAAAGATACTGTGTCATTGGTCTCCATGGAATAAATATTATCAGTGCTTGCAAAAGTTGACATGAACTGTAATATTTTCTCAATGAACTACACCTGCACAGACCTGATTCCTTCCAGTTTCAAAGCATCTTTTGAGATGTTTCTACCTTATGGAATTTGATACTGATTTCCACGCTAAACACAAATAATACATTGCTTAATACAGAATTCACAATTTATGGGACATCAGTCTTTCCTGAATAAAAGGAATGGAGCCATTTTGGCAGCTCAGAAGCTTTTCCTCTTAAACAAAGTGGCAAGGTCATCTGAAACTTGAAGTGGCAAAGACTTGTATAAATAAATTTAGCAATCATGCAAAAAATTATTCATGAGTCGTGCACAGCATATTGTATGTTTACATATTAAAAAGTGCCACAGAGATGGCAGCGAGAAAGGGAAGAGAAACACAGCACGTATTTTAAAGGCATGATGAACACTAAGAAATTCTCCAGTATGTTTCTATTTTAAACTTGCTCAGCAATGTTGCTTAGTGCATCTACTTCCAGAGGCAATTCACTCTTGAATGAAGAGGAGGGATTCGAAAACTTAAGAGCTAAAGAGGAAAACTATAGAGTCCTGAAATATGAGCATCAAAGTAGTAACGCTACTACAGTCTTCAGCTTTGCCCCACTGTATACCACTGTCTTACATAATAACATGAATTCCTCTTAAGAAGCCAGAAATACAAGAAAATAAATAGAAATAATGCTTTGCCCCTCTCAGAGATTAGGCATATCTAACACGTGTTTTAACCGGTGGTAAAGACCCTGAGGTGACTGAAACGTCGCAAGGTCAGCTAATTATACGTCACTTTGCTTTAAAATAAAAAATAAAGAAATTAAATATTACCTCATTTGTTAAGGACATTTCTTGCTCTGTCTTCCTCTCTTATTGTGTATGTGATTCAGTGTGCATGTGGGGGTGTGTGTGTGTTTATAAAATATATAGTAGGACGAGAATATTTGTTCCAGTTGAGGTGGTCTGTGAAATCAAGTAGATCAGATACTAACTTGATTTGGCACCAATGTATGGATGCATAGAGACATATCCACAGGATGTATGCATTACGAAATGGTAAGAGACATTTACAACCTAGAATATAAGAGCAGGGCTGCCTCAAGTGACATCACCAGATCAACTGCAGCGTCAAGCAACTCAGATATATTATCCTGCACACTACTGCTTCTCTGTCTCCTTTCCAGCCATTAGAAAAGCATTTGGGAGCACAAACATTATCATATATTTTCAAATACACACAAGGCACAGCATGCACAGAAGCAAACAAAAGTGTGGGGTTTATGCACTTATTGAGACATTCATAATTTTTCTTTACAACAACAAAATTCATCTCCATAGAAACCAGGAAGTAAGAAACTACAGTAATAACACTAAAGTAAATGTCAAATCAGGTTAGTCAGCAGAAGGCAGGAGAGGGGATTTTGCTCCACTAAGGAACTAACAAGGACTGCTGCCCCTTTTGCTCTTCTGCAAAGGCTAAATGTACCGAAGACAGACTCCTGGTATATTTACAATGCAAGATAACGATGTAGTTTCCTGTTCTTTCCACTGCAATTTATGCACAAGGTGGTCACATCAGCGGCATGTTTACTTACAGGCATTTGTTACAGCGAAGCTGTTAGCTGTTTCAATGTTGTCTACATGAGGAACCAAATTAAAAGGTGCTTCGGATGCATTGGGGCTGGTGTTATGAAGAAAGATTGCTAATCGAAAAGCAGTGTATTCCTGATCTGTGTTCCTGATGAAGAGACCACCTACAAAAAACAGGAAAAAAAAAAAAAGCAAAAAGCAAAAGAAGCTGGGTAAATAATTTGCAAGCTACTTACTATCTTGTAAGACCGAGCAACTGCCTCTCCCAAAGCTGCACAGTAAGGCAAGTCCTAAGACTTTAATGGATAAGGAACTAATCGTATTCATAATCACAACCACTGCCTTTAAATCACCGTCCTCAATCGATTTTAACCTCCCTGATGCATTCATGGCTCTTTTCTGACTTCTCGGTTTTCAGCCTTTCATACATAAATACCCAGATTTGTCATGATTACAGTGACCTTTTAAAGTGTGTAGCCTCCATCTCCCTGATACCGAGCACACTGGTAAATCAGCTGCTCAACAGCCTCTCACATTAAGTGGCGGGCTGATTAAGCGGAACGATGCTTTCTGGATTAAAAAAAAGGAAATACCACCTCGGCGTAGGATAATCCGTACTGAAGAGGAATATAATGAACTTTGCTCCTCTGCAGCCATGTACAGGCAGGGAGCAGCTCAGCCTTATTAGCAGCATCTTTACAAGTCCACAAGAAATGATGCAGTGATGGAGCTGAGCTGGAAAGAATTCAGATAGCTGCGTCCCATCCGAAACACGTCCGAAAGGAGAGAAGCAGGAGGCGATGGGAAAGGGGTGAGGATGGGGCACAGGACTACAGGGAGACACCTACAAAACCGTAAACTTTCCAACTACGGAGAGGAACGAAGGACGGTGTAGCCTTTTGCCCCCCCATCCCTGCCGGCTACTGCAACCTCTGATGCCCAGGACTCGCCATTCCTTCGAGAGTCAGGCAAAAGCAAGGGGAGTCGGAGGGAGCTGAAGCAGCCAAGGGGCATTAGTCCCGAGCCCCTTCCTGCCCTGCCGATATCGCACACCCGGGGCTGGAAGGAGTTCTGCATAAGAGAAGCATCCTCCCTCCCGCACGCGAATGCACACAGAAATATTTACACACACAGACATACGGAGGCACATATACAGAAACACGAGGATGATTCGTGCAGGCATGGAAATGGGATGATGCTGGAGGAGAAATCTGCAAAAACTGCCTTCAGAGCCTCCTTTCCAACTCACTTCGCAAAGGGTTGAACCCTTGGACACATGCACGCAGCCCAATGCAGCGCTTACCTATTTGCACGCTGCTAGGAAAAGCTCCCATTGCTAGTCCCCAAAAGCCAGAAAACAACAAGACAAGCTGTCTGCAAATTATCCTCATCTTCTCTTCTGCCTCTCTGTCTCCCCTTCTCCCGCTCGCTCGCTGGATGCTGCTCAAAGAGGCATCGAGGGCGAGGAGGATACACACAAAACCAGGAATAAAAAAATAAAAAAAAAATTAAAAAAAAGGGAAGGGGGAGAAAAAGAGAGGTTTTCTCCTTTTTCTTTTTTTTTTTCTTTTTTTTTCTTTTTTTTTTTTTCTTTTCTGGTGGTTTTGTTTTAGAA